>CM053787.1:269805912-270235912 GCA_028749045.1 Cupressus sempervirens | reverse complement strand
AATTTGTAAATAAATCTATTAGATATTAAATAGTAATGGAATCGACCCACAAGTTTATAAATTTGATGTCGTCTGGATTTAAATTGTTAATGTACTAAGTAGCTGAAGTTGGACGTAGTCTTTAAAGATTTTGGGAATGTACGGTTTAATTGTAATAATGTCGTTTAATTCTTATATAATTTATGTGCTTCAAGAGGGGAGTAAATAGTACTATTATATTTAAATCTTATTCATTTATTAATATTTTATGAGTAGTGGGTTACACAACTCTTATCTTTCATAAAAAAGAATACAACACTTAGTACTTACTGAATTTAACACCGAAGATAAAAACTGAAACTTTCCTAAAGATAAGACAAATTGGATAAATAGATCAAGTTACATTATATATATATATATATATATATATATATATATATATATATATATATATATATTGAAAAATAATAATTATTTTTATTTTTGTTTAATAAAATTGAGATTTGTATTTTTGCCAAAAAGAGGGGTAAAAATTTATTAAGACAAAAAGGAATACAACAAGGAGCTCGATCCTGAGCAACAAGATTATCAAATTCTTGCACCATCTCAAAGGACAGTTGCCCCCTATCCCTAATATTCCAACCCGGATCATGACTAGAAGCCCATTTGGCTAAACAATCAGCAGTTCTATTCCATTCATGAGGAATATACATGAACCTAATGAACTGAAAAGAGGAAGAGAAGAAAAGAATCTGCCTAACAACAGTGGCCAGCTGCCAACTAACATCCTCAAGCTCTTGCGAAGAAAGCATGTTCACCACCACCTGGGAATCAGACTCACAAATAATCTTACTCCATCCCCGCAAGCAACACTGTTCCACAACATATAAAATAGCCTGAGCTTCCATGAGATTGTTAGTATAATCACCCTTATGAACTGAGAAGAAAAATTTAACATCCCCAGAACTACAACGAGCCACTCCGCCAATACCAGCCAGACCAGGATTCCCACGGGAAGAACCATCAGTGTTAATTTTCAGAACTCCACAGGGAGGAGGAGTCCAGTGCCCATCTTGGTTAACCTGACCCTTCATCTGATGGTGAAGCTGCCTGGACATAGAAGGAAAGCTATGAGCTGCAACCCCATCCTACAGATGAAAATTGAGGCGATTATAGATAGCAAGATCAACTGGATCCATACCCCCATCAAGTTCACACTTCACAAGAATAGTTTCCTGAAGAGAATGTGATATTTTCCACCAAAGATGCAAAACACCAAGCCGAACATCTTGGAATATGCGACGATTCCTCTCCAACCAGATATGCCAAAGCATGAAAGATGGGCCAGCAATCCAAGCAGCATGGAGAGAAGAAGACTTGGAGGGAGCACTACCCAAGCAGGCCCAGAACTCAAGCAAAGAGGAAGCATGCCGACAAGAGCAACCCCAAGCGCTCCACCAAAGGTGCCATATCTGAGTAGAATAGGAGCAATGTTATCTTTATTATGAATCCTTGTGAAAAATTAAGAGCGAATTTATAAAATGATAGATTTTAATTTTTAATTTTTAAGATTTCTTTAATTTAAAAAGTATATGTTTATTTTAGATTATTATTATTATTATTATTATTATAGATAAAATATTTTTCTATAATATAGAAAATTTGATACTATTTTATAATATTGTAAAATAAAGTGATTTTTCTATATGATTTGTCTATGAAGTGAAACATGCAATTTGTTCTTAAATCTAAATTCAAGCATTGAAATTGTGTTAAAAATTAAGGTACTTTTTTTTGGCCTTTTCAACTTCTTATAAAAAGTTTGGATACAATACATTTTATACTTAATACATAAGTACCCAAAATATTAGTTCCTTCTTAGGACACATGAATTTATGGATTGTTTGCTCAACTTATCAAATTAAAGTAATAAATTTCACTAAACAAAAACATGATAGTTAGTTGTTAATAATTGAAAGTTTATGATTTTTCTATTTTTTTAATTTGTTGAAACAATTAGTAAAACCATTTTTTATAAAAAGAAAAATAGCAAAATTGTCACATCATAAGAATCAAGAAATTTAAAAGCTTCATAAAATATAATAAAGTCTAGAGGTTAGAACAAGTAGTTCTTTCTCAAAGTTTCGACTAGTTTGACAGTTTTGGAAGTTTCGACTAATAGTTTTTTTTGGAAGCCTCCTTTGTTCCCTAACTAGAGTTTAGAAACCCTAGTAAGCTCCTACTTGGTTTTCTTGTTTTTCTTGTTTCCTTTTATTCATGTTTGAAATCTAAAATTTTCTTTTCATTCGTGTTTTGTAGGAAACATTCCTCTCTTTCAACTTACTATGTTCCACGATGATCTATTCTTTCAACTTATTATGCTCCACCATGATCTCTTTTGACAATTTTTTTGGGTTTTGTGTTTTGATTGTATGATATTACAGATGTAGTCTGTATTGGATTGTTTGTGCTTCTTTACATTGTGCAAGCAGATATGTTTGAAGGAGTCACAATCCCACAACTTAATTTTCATTCTTAGACCCTTTCAGCTTTGCTATCGCATAAGAAAAATCTTAGTGGAATGGAGGTATCTGTTAAAATTTACCTTTTTACAATCTCTGTATTTTTTGGATTACACTTTTCTTCATTTTCTCTAAGCGAAAAAGGTAGTAGAATTAAATGTTTTTTTAATTTTGCATGCCTAAAAAGTTCAAGTAGCAATTTCTATATATTGTGGGTTCCCTAATTGCCTTCATGTTCCACATGGTTTCAGTGTCCTTTCTAAATAGTTTTTAGAATATAAAGACAACTTGTTTTTACTTTGTAATCCCTCATATTTCCATTGTTCTCAGACACCCACAAACTATCCTACATAATTTCTCAAAGTGATATCATTTCATGGAATGCAATAATGTGGAATATGTAGAGAATGGATTTGTTGAAAATTAAATGCAATCAATCATATCCTTATGCAAAAGTCAAATTAAACATGCGGGGTAAGCCATTGCGCCAGATATAGATGACCATACTGAAGCTGAATAGGAGATAAATGTTGTGATGTGGAGCCTAATTAGACATGAAGGTTAATTTCTATCACTTTATTCAGTGTGGTTTCCCCCAGATTATTACTATGGGGATTTTGGGGGCAGTGCCCCTTGCAGAGGCTTGGGACAACGCCCCTAAAGCCAAAAGTGAATTGACTATTGTAAAAGGCGTCGACTATCATTTTTCTATTGGACAACTTATTCTAGCCCTAATTTAATAAGCAACAAAAAGCTTGTATAAAATGGTTTATGGTTAGGGATTCCAAAATGTATAATGATTTTATAACTTCTTGCATTAGTATTGAGCTGTAAGGGATTACAAATTGTTAATACATTTAGCAACTAAGAAAGCTAAAAAATGATCAATTATTTATACATGTGTGATCGACTATTAGTTGGTTGGATGCCATACCATAACATAACATGCCCTATACTTTACAATACGATCATGTCAGCGGTCAATCCTGTCAAATCAATTTACAAAGACAAACACTTTTATATATCGATAGATATATAATGTTATTGACTTTTTTAATCTTGATTTATGTTTAAAAATATTCATACTAAAATTTATTTAAAATGTTAGAACTATATATATATATATATATATATATATATATGTATGTATGTATGTATGTATAATGCATATTTTTAGAATCAAACTATTTGTACATTATTCTGTTTTAAAATATTTTAATTAAGTTAATTTTTATTTCTTATATTGTATTTTTTAATTTGTAGACGTCAAGATTAATTATCAGTATGTGTTGTGATTTATTATTCTTATTTATTTAATTTGAGTAGATCAAACCTAAGACCTACACCATTGTGTTGTAGGCTCTTTCTCATTTCTTATATTGTATTAAATTTTCATTTCTCATATTATATAATTTAAAAAAAATTCTTTTAAAGATAAAATGTACATTGTTAAATGATTTTATGATAAATATTATATTTATTATAAGATAAATGTAAAATTTATTTATTTAGTGATAATAATATTTCTAGTATTCAAAAAAGTTATTATTTTTTCACACTCACCATTACAATCCATTTTTTATAGATAATAATCATAGATTATCTATATAATTAATTTATTTTTTCAAATATTCTATTATAAATCTTTCAAAACTGAAGTTTTATTTTCTATTAAATAATTTTTAAGAAACTATATTTTAATTTTGAAATAAAATTATATTAATATTTACTATTATATTATTTTTCTATATTAAATTTTAGAAAATAAAATAATGTAAATCATTGAAGAGTAAAAAAAAAAATGAGAGCACTTACTTTATATATATATAATTTAATTTACATATTAAGATTTTTAGCAAAGAAACTAATATACAATTTTTTGCACTATCGTATCTAATTACAAGTTATATTTTTCTATTATGTTTTTGAATAATTAAGCAGCCAAAACAAGGGGGTTTACCCTTACAAAAGATGAACTAGCCAACAACCAGCAGATTATCAACTAAATAAGAGATTACCCCCTATCACTGCTATCAAAGCAAAAACATCATTCAAAAGAGCATTAAAAAAAAACTACTAGGCATCCTACTAAGATGACCTAGAATAGTACTACTTAAAACAAAGTTTTTAAACAAAGGCAGAACAACCTTTAAACTGATAGAGTCCAAAAATCAACAAACTAACAAACACATAAATAGAGAGGAGCCGACCCTATTTGAACTTCTTCTCATCCTTCCCTTTGAGGAGGATGTTGGCCCAATCTTCTACCAGGAAATTGAAAAGCATTCTGGAGTACTCATGAGTCAAGTCCTCCCTGTGAGGATATTTTTCTACTATGTTGTTCTCTAAAAAATTTACTAAGATTATTACTTAATTAAGAATGTAAAAACTACAAAGCTTCACTATAATCAATAGAAATATAAATTAAATTGCTTCTAGTGTCTTTTCTTTCTCTCGGTTTGTGTGCCTTCTTCGTAACATCTTTTGACATTCTTGGGCTCTCTCATTCTAATGATGGATCATTGAATATGATTAGAAACATTGATAATAAAACATCCAAAAACATAACAAATAAATTGTCCTAATCAATATATATATATGGCCGAAGCCTTGTATTATATTGAATAAATTAAATTAAATTTATAGAATTCTTCGTTGAAGTGGGCACTAGTAGGAAAGAATGGAGCAAGAAAACCTCTAGTCTTGCTTAGGACCGAAGTCCTATATTATATAGTTTAAAAGGGGCATATCCCAGTTTATATGAAACTTCATATAGGTTAATACAAAATTTGATGAAGCAAGTAATAACATAGACATCTTTTGAAAAGGGAACACAAAACTAGAGAGAGGCAAGGTTCTGAACAAAATTTTGCAAGGATCCTTCTATGAAGAATTAATCCATCTACCATTTGCATGGCAAAATATAACTATCTTCCAATATAGGATTAGTACCAATTCAATGTGATCATAAAAATGGGAGGAGTAAAGAGACCAATCAACATACTGAGAGACTCTTCATACAATAAGAATCCTAAATTCTACCAATAGAGTTAATCAGAAGATTTTATAATATGCTTTATGTCAATCTTTATCTAGAATCTCATCTCGTTACCTAATCAATTTACAGTTTATACTTCAAGTGGATTAGATATTCAAGGTCCTTTTCTAGTTCGAATGAATAAATTAATCAAAATTATATTAACTAAATTCAATAATTTTAGATATTCACTAATTCTTCTTATTCTTATCATATACTTATGAGTTTAAGAGGATACTAATTAAACAACCTCTCCCAATTGCCCAGGAGATTGCAAACCTAGAAACATCATCTACTGGGTTAAGGATCCTATTCCACCTCTCCTATTTGACAACCCTCTAAATGCCATTGTCTTCACTTCCAGAGCATGAAAGAGGGCAATAACAGACTCCATGCTCACAAAGAAACAATAGGGTTTGATAAGAAAGAAGAGTCGTAAAAAGATTTAGTATTTCAAGTCTCAAATAATAGATGGCTACTTATGAGTTGTTAAGCATTAATTGATGCCTACTCATATATGTGTGGAATTATTGAGATACAATAAAAGAGACTATACTTAATGTTTCATGATTGTTTCTTAGATGTCTTATAAATGTAAGTAGATTTTCTTGCTACAAATGTCTATCTAATTATTACTTCTGATAAAGGTGTGTCATATTTCTACTAAATTGTCTTTTGCTCTAATCTTAGTATTCTACTTAACTTAATTTTTTTTTGCTAAATATATAAAGTCTTCTCCCTCCACTCCTTTATTTGCCAATTTATCAGCTTCTAAATTGCCTTCACAATACATATGTTGTATTCTAATCTCCTTAAATTGATCTAGAAGATTAAGTACACTTTCTAGTTTAGCATTTAATAGCCAATTTGGTGTTTGTTGTTTTCTATTTGCATTTAGGATAATTTGTGAATCACCTTTAATGATTAACTTTTTAATATTATTTTTTATGCTTGATTTTAATCCTTCTTTTAATGTTTCCAATTCAGTTATACTATTAGTTACATTACTTAATGGTTTAGCTCATTTTAATATCCAATCTTCATTTTCTAATCTAACTATACAGTCGAATCTTGCTTTCCCATGATTCCCTCTAGAAGCTCCATCAAAGTTTAATTTCTTCCATCCTATCAGAGGTGCAACCCATTTACATTCTTTCTTGGCTATATTATCCTTTTTAGGATAAACTAAGGGAGGATTAATCAAATAAAGCCAATTTTTCCTCATATTCTCATCCCATGTTGAGAATGTACCTTCCGCCTTGGGTGTGTTCTTGAGATGGAAATTCATAACTTACGTGATGGTTGCCTCAATTTTATTGAAAAAAGTTATCTTACTAAGTCCTAAAATTTGAAATATTCATCTATTTCTTTCCTTCCATATTTCCCACATAATGATTACATGTGTAATATTCCATAATTTCTCGTAGACGCTTATCCTATTCTTAATTGGCCAACCCCTAAGAAATCCCTTGATATCCTAAGGTAAAGGGGAAGTCCAATTTAATTTATTCTTAACCAAATACCAACAATCTTGCACAAAGGGGCACTTAACCAAAATATATGCCATATTTTCAAATTCATTTTTGCATAGACTACATCTGGATGGTCCTTCAAATCCCATTTTAGAGAATCTATTGGCTATAAGAATCTAATTTTGAATTGCCACCCAAAGAAAGATAGCAACCTTAGGTAGGCATGCTAAATCCCAACATAGATCCAAGGGTATAGAAAATATTATCTCATCTTTGTGAGTTAATTATAAGATCATATCCTAGCTTAACTTTGTATGTTCCATCATTAGATGCTCCCCAAATGAGTTTACTTGCTCGATTATTGTGAGCCACAAGTCTACCCTTAAGGATATTTTCAAGGATAGTTTTTGTCAATACTTGGAATATTAATATTATCTAAAGATTTCCATACCCAAGTCTTGGTCTAATCAATCCTTATAAGTGTTTTGGCATCAAAAACCTTGGGTCCCCAAATATCAGTAATGATAATGATGTTTTTTTTGGATATTCTAAAATTAATAATTAGGGGTTGACCATCCCATGAATCATCCTAGAATAATGCCTCATCACCTCTACCTAAATCCCAACTAAGATATTTGCTAACCAAAGTCCTACATTTCATCATAAAATTCTAGTTTTATGAACCTCTTGGTGGATTTCTGATTCTAAAGAGAGAGGAAAGATCTAATGGATTAAGATATTTATTTAAAAGTATTTTTTCCCATTTTTAAATCTTTTTCCTTATATAAGCGCCATACTAGCTTTGCTCCTAATGCCTTGTTCTGCCAACTGATATTTTTATGGCCAATCCTCCTTTATTCTTAAGCCTACATATCTTATCCCATTTTATTAATGCTAGTTTCTTTTTCTCTTCTGTTCCACTATAGAAAAAATTTCTAAGTTTTCCTTCTAGTTTTTTATTAACATTATTTGGTAGTGGAAAGCAAGATAGAGGATAAGTAGGAATCGCTAACAGAACATATTTAATTTTTGTTACTCTCACATCTTTAGTTAGCCATATTCCTTTCCATGATTCTATTTGTTTTTCTACTCTTTCTAATATATTTTCCCAACCTTTTTTACTCCTAACTCCTTTTTCTAGGTATATCCCTAAATATTTACATGGAAAGTTACTCTTTTTGTATTCCATATAATTGCATATATATTCCTCCATGTTCCTTGGTGTGTTTAAAAAGAAAATTTTCAATTTTTCTTCATTAACCTTTTGTCCCAACACTACCGAATAATCCAATATAATTTGTTTAAAAGCTTTGATTTCTTCCTTTGTACTACTTCCTAGAAGAATGACCAGCAAATTGTTGATCGATAATGTTTGGAACATTCTTAGTGATAGTAATGCCTTTAATTAATCCTACACCTTGTGCCTTTTGAATAGCTCTACCAAATATTTTTTCCATAATTATAAAAAGAAAATGTGACTTGGGGTTTCCTTGTTGGATACCTCCTAAAATCTTGAAGAAACCTTTAAGGGTACTATTAATTAGTGAAATTTTTGGAGTAGATATATAGTTTAAAATTATATTTATCCATTGTTTGGAAAACCTAAAGTTTTCTAGGCATTTACATACAAACCTCCAATCTACCATGTCATATGCTTTTTGTATATCTAACTTCATAAACATACAGGCTTCTTTGTTTTCAACTGCTAAATGTATAGTTTCCCAAATGATGGATATTCCATCGAGAATTGATCTACTAGGTACAAACCCAGTTTCTTCTTCTAAGATAATTTTTGGAAGCAAAGTTTTAATCCTATTTTCTATTCTTTTAGAATAAATTTTAGATATTGTATTACATAAATGCTATGGGGCGAAAATCTGACGGTGACTCTACTGCAGCTTTTTTTGATATTAATGCAAAAAAGGTATAATTAATTTCAGTTAAGATTGATCCCTCATTTCTAGCTGCCTCTATTGCTTTCCATAATTCTTCCCTTAAGATTTCCCAACATTTTTGGAAGAAAAAAGCTTGGAAACCATCAGGCCCTAGAGATTTATTTGGGCTAAACTTAAAAAGAGCTAATTTGATTTCTTCTTTTGTAAAAGGTTTATTGAGCTCCTTGTTGTCAAATTATATGATAACTTTAGCTATATTATTTAGCATAATTTTTTGTTTGGTTAAATTGCACGCGTCATAATTGTTTAATAGATTCTCATAATATGTGACGAATGTTTGAGCAATTTATGTTGGATTATTAATGGTACTACCATTATTATCTTTAATTTGAGTAATAGTTTTAAAAGCTCTGATGTGTATTGTACTATTGTGAAAGAATTTTGTGTTTCTGTCTCCTTCTGCTAACCATTTTTCCCTCAACTTTTGTCTCCAAATGACTTCTTCTTTTGCTAAAATGTCTTCTTGTATGATTAATAGTTCTTTTTCTTTAATGTATTTTTCATTGTCCATACCATTTTTAATGATTTCATTATTTAAGTTTTTAAGATCTTCTTCATTATTTAGTTTGTCTTGGAATATATTATTGAAATGTGTTTTATTCCATTTTTGCATGTCTTCTTTGAGCATTTTAAGTTTTGACACAAAACAATACATCTTTGATCCTATAAACTTGCCTTCATCCCACCATTGTTCAATATTCTCCATGAATGTTTTATCTAAAAACCACATCTTTTCACATTTGAAAGGATTCCTATTAGGTTTTATAGGCTATGTTAATTCAATTTTAACAAAATAATGATTTGATCCTACAATAGGCTAAATTGAGGTAGTGATTATGAAATCCACTTCTACTAGCTCTCCTTTGAAAAAGAATCTGTCCAATTTTTCTGTAATATAACTGAAGTCTTTTCTTTTATTATTCCATGTGAATACTTTGTTACTAGTTGGTATTTCTATCAATTTATTAACTTTGACCCATTCTTTGAATTCTACTATCTTTCTTGTTAAAATTTAAGAACCTCCAAATTTTTCTTTAAGGTCAACTATGGCATTGAAGTCACTAGCTACGATCATGTTTGTCATAGGATATAACTCCATAAAGGTAGATATATCATCCCAAAGTTTCAATTTGTCTGAGTTTGTATTTGGCCATAAACATTAATTAGAATGAATTGGAGATTATGCTTAATGCTTGAAACCATAGTCCCCATCTAGTTACTTTTTGATATTATATTTTTAATGTTTGTTGTCCTAGTATTTCAAATGATTCCCATTCCACCTGATGCTCCATTTGATTCCTTCATTTTAGCATTCCATCTACCTAGTCTTTTTCTTAGTTTTTCCCCTTCTTTGTTAATCTTAGTTTCTTGTATCATAATTATATCTGATTCAAAGAGTGTTAGGTTACATTTTAACACTCTTTGTTTACTAGGAGCATTCGGGCCCCTAGTGTTCCATTATGATCCTCATTGCTCTTCGAGAAGGCACATCCCCTTCCCAAAGTTAAGAACCTCAAATATCTTTTTTTGTTCCTTGGCTTGACCATCTCCTTCTCTTAATTCCTTAAGTGATGTTCTTCCTTTTTTTAGTTAGTTCTAAATCCTTCTTGGTTTATTGAAATACCCAAATTATGTATACTTATATGGTTATTATTTTCTTTTGTAGTTCCTTCTTTATCTTCTTCCTCATTTATTAAATCTTCTAATATCTTGTTTATTATTTCATTTTCTTCTACATCTATATCTGTGTCCTATTCTGATTTATTAGGGTCTCATTTAGTACCCTAAATTCCTCCCAGTTCTGTGACACTTCAATAAGTTTAGTCTCTATGATTGGATCTTCCTGATTATACATTTCAAACTCCTTTAAAAAAGCTTCAACTTTTGGAGGGATACTATATTCCTCTATTTTATCCTTCACCTCTGTAGATTTAATTCCAAAGATACCTTTCCCATCTATTGGTGTTTGTCAAAATTTATAACTTTTCTTTTTTGACTTTTTCCTAATTGTTATATTACTCCATTGTTCCGAGTCTGTTGCTGGAATTATATATTCTTCTTCTTGATCTTTTGTATACTCTATTGGCTTTAAACTTTCTTCTTCTGTGGTTTCCTTTGTCAAGGTTTTTTGTTGGTTCATATCCTTATTAATTGTCATATCTTCACCATCCCAATGTATCTGACTAGTGTCATCCTCAAAATAGTATATATTTGATCTGTTTACCATCCTTTTGTCCCTATTGATTCCAATTTTTATCTTAGTATTATAATTCTCCTTCTCTTTTCTTTGGTTTGTAAGTTGTTGTCTTACCTCATGTTCCTAATGAAATTCCGATCTTCAATGTCTAAGCATAGTCCGATCTTCAATGTCTAAGCATAGTCCAATCTTCAATGTCCGCCTATAATAGTTTAATCTCATGTGCCATTTTATACCATTCTTTAATGCTTATTTCTATTTCTTTCAAATTATCATTCTCCTTGTGACAAATTTTGCATTCTTTCAATGCTACTATTGTTGTCATTTCCTTGTGTGTACCTTTGGTTCTCTGTTTTGGTACTTCTGAACATTCTAATTGACTTTGTTCTTTACTCTTTTTTACTATAGGTGTATTATCTGTTTGTGTGCTTTGCTCAATATTTTCCCTTTCATCTAATCTTTCTATCTTCTTGTATTTGTCATTTTTTATTTGCCTTAATCTTTTGTTCCCTCTTCTTTATTGTAATATTTCTAAAGGATTCCTCTATGATTGAAATATTATGATCAATTTCTAGATTAATTTTAATAATGCCTTTAATTTCCCCTTCATATTTCTTAAATTGAATCTTATAAATGGATCTATTTGTTGTAATCTTTTTTCTCCTAATCATTTTTTGATTTGGTTTCTCATCTATTAGAAATTTAACATTGTTGGTTTTGTCATTCTTTGAGTATACCTATAAGTTTACCAATTGATTTGCCTATTCTGAATCATGTATATAAATGTTTAATTTCTACTGGAAGATTACTACATTCATACCAAATTCGTAACATGTGCTCTTTTTCATCATTCCAATTAGGTATCTGAGTTTGAAATTTAACTACATGCCCTTTATAATAGCATTTTGGTATAGAAACTATTTTATTTCTAATCACTTTATTTTTGCAATGAAGATAAATTGATGATTTTGAGGAAGTACTAATACTTACCTGTTGTTTGCATATCTTCTTTAATTTCTTTGTTAATATTGACAAATGCTTGTTTGGTCTACTCCAGTGTATATATACTCCTAGCTTTGAACATTCCTTCTATTTTTCTTCTATATACCTTTCACTAATGATTAATATCAGAGCAATTATAACAATTAGTTTCCTTTACCTTATCTGGTGGAAGAATTGTCATACTGTCTTTTTGTGTTGGTAACTTTACATTATCTGAAATACCCTCCTCCCTTTTATGTGGTGGTATACAGATTTTTTGATTTTTCTCAGAAACCTTAAGACTTTTTCTGAGTCTACTTGCTGTTGTTTTTGCCCTAGAGAAATACAATTAGCTTCAGAAATTTTGGTAGGTTTATATATTGCTAGCTGATTATTTTTGTTCACTTTTACTAGGAAAGTAACTGATTTTGCCATTCACTTTTCTTCATCTACTAGTTTGATAATTTGGGTAGACTATTTCTGAGGATATTTATTTTCTTCCATCATTGGCCTCTTTTTTTACAATGCGTTTCTTCTTCAATTCCTATTTGAAATTACAACTTGCCATTCATTAATATTTTCACATGGATTTTTATTTAGCTTTATCATCTTCCTATCCCTGGCATCATGCTATTTAACCAGGGCACTAAATGTGTTTGACTTTGAATGATCATTGTTTAAAGCTTCAAATCTGTCACTGATCAGAATATAGGGGATTATCTATTTTCCTTTCAGCCTATCTCCTTGTTGCTCATATGTTGACTGGGAAAAAGCCAAACCCTTATTAGAGAAAAAATTATTTGCCACTGATTGTTGATATTGATGTTGTCCAAAAAAGGAATGATTTATAAATTTGTGAAATACTGATTTATTTTCTTGATTCGCTACTTCTATAATTCTCGCCATTTTTTAGAGCAGTCCTTGATGAATCCATAAGCTCGACATTCAATAGCTTAAACTGAAGATTTGACTTTGTGACCCTTATCCGATTTAGAAATTCGTCTCTGCTCTCATTATTTGCAATGAATATTCTTTGTGGCCATATGGTAAGGGCATTTCTGGGTTAGTTTATCTGTGTCTCTTCAATTCTCTGGAGTTCCAATAACTTTGTGAATGTATTTCAGAATAAAAGCCAGTCGGTTATGGTTGAAGTGCACCTCACATGTTTTGACTTAAAAATTTGCAGAGCCTAGAACTAGAAGGCCCATAATTGTTTGTGTTGTGAGAGATGGAATCAGATAGCAAGAAGCTGGGGCTATTGATAAAGACCCCAACAAGTTCTCCTGCAAAAGAGCTTATGTCTCATTCAATCCATCAAGAATTTAGTGCGCTCTTCAAACTTGAATGTCAGCGCCACAATACACTTTCTCATGGACCTAGTGGTCCTGCCATTGCTACTATAAAACACAAAGAAATAATTCAATACTTTTCTCTTTTGATATATATTCAAATATTTTAATCTATATTTTAAAACAATAAATATTTATACATTATTTAGATTAAAAAATCAAAAAATACAATTATAACAAAGATTTTAAATCTCTTGTCTTCCATTGCCAATGATTATTAAAAATATTTCCTACTTATCAATTGATATACAAATAATAATATTTTATTTCATAAAAGATATTTAAACCCTGTGTTATAATTATATATATAATTTTTTAAAATTCTTAATTAATATACGAATTTAGAAAAGATATATTAAAAAAAATTAAAATATATATTTTTAAAAAAAGTACATTTTATCTTTTAAATAAGTTTATTAAAATTTTGTAAGGGCCTGTTTGGTGAGCGGAATAGGAATACGTATTCTGGAATACATATTCTGGAATACGTATTCTAGAATAGAACGTATTCTATTCTCCGTTTGGTTCAGCCAACATTTGATGAGAATTCGCGGACCCGAAAATTTATGTTTTCTAAAATTAAAAAAAATGGAATAGGAATACGTATTCCAATACCACCTATTTTGGTGGAATTGCAAAACTCCATTTTTGGGCTAAAAATAGAATACGTATTCTAGAATATGTATTCCTATTCTGCTCACCAAACGGACCAAACGGGCCCTAAGGGTTTTAACAAAATTATGAGACCATCTACTAGTACAAGCACAAGGTCTAATGGAATTGTTAAGTGAAATTTTCGAAAACAGTACAGATAAGGATGGAATGCCATGATATGGACATCCAGCCAAGAAGAATCCTGTGACTGTATAGCTTCTGGTGTCTTAGTACATGTGATATCATTTTGTGGAACTTATTATAAATGATAACGAAAAGAGATGTATAACAAGAAAGGTGACAGTCATTGGAGCATAGAGGGCTAGTAAGTTTTTTCACCTAAATTTTTATTACTTTTCTTCATTAAAAAATATCTAGACAGCCATCATGGTATCCATTAATAGATGTCATGAGAACAATGTACATTTAGTATCACATTAATTATGACAAGATTGAAAAGATGGGTAGTTTTATAATTCCACACTGCAATCAATGTGAAAATTTTCCTGACTATGACTCCGACGTTATGAGATGAAAGTGCCTCAAACCACGGTTAGAATAGGCGGTGTACATTCATTCCGCTATTTCTGGGATGAATCTAAACCATAGAATTAATTTATTTATATTTAATAGTTTTGGACTCCCTCAGTGCAACCAATCTTTCCCATATAAGTTGGTAATCTGTAGCGATTAGAAAACAGAGATATTCATTGCCCGTTGATTTGACCGAGGATTTTCAATACATTGTGGATAAGATGAACTTGCTTTTCTTCGGAATTTGCGCCCTGCACAGGAAAAAAAATGAGTTCTAAATTTTGTGGCGTGGTGAAAGTTGTTGAGTGGGGGACAAAGAATCTTGCCACGTGCTGAAATTGAAAGGCTATTTCTTTAATAATAATAGCTTTTGAAATCAATTGCACCCATAAACAGAAATGATGATCCTTTTCTGGTCAGTGGAGGAAACAATGAAAATGAAACTCTGAGGAGGTTTCGCTTAGGAAGACTTTTTTCGTGTGGGGCTTCTGTACTACCTAGGCAAGATTTTGTCGCCAGCTATCCAGTCATGAAAAAGGTTTAGTTTGCATTGTTTTTTGACAAATTTTTAGAAAGAAAATTTAAGTGTCCCTCTTTCGAATAGGAGAAGTTTTCCGTGGCTATGCAGCCATGGCCCAAGATGGTTCAGTTTTGCTATTCGATTTTTTTTTTTATTGGATAAAATATGTAGATAGTTGAATTTTGAGAATATTGAGATTCGATTTGTTCTAGAAAATGTTTCTTATTTAGTAATTGATGAGTTAAAGGGGCTTCATTGAAGTGTATTGGGATGGGTGACTTCATAGAAAGGTTTGATTTGTCACTCGTGTGAACACCCTCCTTAGATGTAGTGATTGCTATATGTTCCATTCATCAGAGATGAGTTATTGTGAACTAACTAATAAATTCCTTATGAACTATTGCAAAATTTGATTGTGAAAAATATCTCATTTTATCACTATTTGAAAAATTTCTACTCTATTTAAAGATTTACCAAAAGATTATATAAAAATCATTTTGCATATATTTCTACTCAACCTACTATTTATGAAAATAAAATTGTGCTACTTTTTGAATTAATGTTTCATATTCCCATGAAAAAAAATATATCTACATTTTGTATTAAAAAGTAAATTTGAAACATTGATTTAAAAAATATTTTTAAATTTTGTCTTTTATGTTTTGTAGGATGTATGTGCATAGAAACTTTTACATTCTTACACTCTTTCTATGATAATGGACCATGGACCATTGAATGCTATCCTAAACATTGATGATAAAAAATCACACATTATTTTATCATAAACATAAGCAACAATATATCATGAATTATGAAAATATGCTATATTTAATACACTATTTTTGTATTTAATTTTTTGAAAAAATCGTTCATTGTTCTTCAATTGATTTAGACTTTGCCCAAGTTGCTACCTACTTTTTACAAATTTTTTATTATTGATTTAACATTTCTACTACAAATAATTTCACTAAAGAATAAAACCTCATAATACCACTAGAACATTATTGACAGACTGAAACAACTATTATAACATGACGAACAGAGACTGCAGCTGGACTGCTGCTCTCGTTTAAAATAGAAAAACATTCCAATTAGATTGATTTCAGACTCGAACGGATGTCTTGCGGACGGAGATTTTCCTAGCAAATGTTAAAAAATTGTAAAGTAGGGCTGAGCGCTCCAATGTCTTTTCTGGTCCCACTTGCTCACATTTTGCCCTTAAATACCCCCTTTCACTGCCCACAGAAACACACTCCTTGAGTTCTTCTTCTTCTTCCCAATGGAGAAAATTCATCTTCTTTCTCTGTTTTTCGCTCTCTCTGTTTCCCTTGTTTCCGCTGGAACAGAGATTAATGTTCTGTCTTTAGATGCCGATCCTCCTCTGGCAAATGGGCTCTCATGGACTTTTTATGAGAGCACTTGCCCCACACTCAAATCCATTGTTGAGAAAAGAATCAAGTTTTATTTAGAGGAAGACATTACTCAGGCGGCCGGATTGTTGCGTCTTCACTTTCATGATTGTTTTGTTCAGGTTGGATTTTTAACTGATTTAGTTTTTTTAGTTTGTTAATTTGTTGGGTTTGTAGTTTCAATGGTGAAAATTTTGTTTTTGCAGGGATGTGATGCATCTGTTCTGTTAGATGGATCGGCAAGCGGACCGAGCGAACAAAATGCTCCTCCAAATTTAACGTTACGGCAAAAGGCTTTTGAGATCATAAACGACATTAAAGCGCGTGTGGACGAAGCATGCGGTGTTGTTGTGTCCTGCGCAGATATCACTGCTCTTGCTGCTCGGCATTCCATCTCAAGGGTAAATTTGTTTCTGCTCTTTTAAGTCATACGATCTATTTTTAAAATGTTCGAAAAGAGCTGTTTTTTTCCCTTCTACAAGAAAGAATCTTGATCTGAGCTTTACTGGTACATCTACAGATTATGCTGGCTGGATTTCTGAGGTTTTTCCGTCGTTTATCGAGTTTTAGTTTTAGAATCGTGTAGTTTTCATAATTTGTGCGATATATAATGCTTGAATTTGTTCATTTCCTGATATAAACAAGATGAGATTTTTTAATCATACGTTTCAGATCTTACAGAAAGCAGATGCTTTATAAAAATAGTTACTCAAGTCTTTAATGTATTGAATACTTTTACTTTTCAATATTTATCATTAAATTATTTGGTATTGTTGCATAGTGGATGTAATAATAATGTTTTTAAGATTTATAAGAGAAATACTTGACTATAAAAGTTTGGGTCTTTATAGGCTGGAGGGCCGAAGTACGAAGTGCCACTAGGAAGAAGGGACAGCCTAACTTTTGCCACCACAATTGAAACAAATGCGAATCTTCCAGCTCCAACCTCCAATGTCTCAGTGCTCATTGAAGCTTTTGCTAACAAAAGTCTTGATGTCACTGATCTTGTGGCTCTTTCAGGTTATTTCTTTACATTTTCTATTTTTATCGTTTATTATTTAAACATTTAAATTTTATCAAAAATGTTCTTTAATCAATTCAAGTGATAATATGGTGCATAGGGGCCAGCCAACTAAACCATATAATATATAAGAAGAATTTGACCAAAAAAAAAAGTGTCCTCTTTGGCAATGTATACTAGTTCGTTGTTTAAATGTTATCATATAAAAGACCCATTAAATCTAGAGGTAAAAATTGTAAATTATGTTTATAGTTATTTATGAAATATAAACATGTTTTTTAATCTTTCTTATTTTGATAATATGATAATTTAACTTTGAGGTGACATCAATTCAATTTCTATTAACTATATTTCAAGATGGTCAAATTATGTTTTTATTTTATTCAATGAAAAGACACACATCAAAAATTAAAAAACAACTTTTACAAAAGAATTTGATATCAAGTTCAATTAAAAAATAAAAGTCCATGTACAAATTTACTAGATTTCAAACAATTTAGATCTCACTTTGTTTTGTTCATTATAGTTGTATCAATATTAAATTTTAATTTTTGTTGTTGGTGAATACAGGTGGGCACACCATAGGAATAGGGCATTGTACATCATTTGAGAACCGGTTATATCCTACACAGGATAGCACCCTCAACCAATACTTTGCCAAGAAGTTATATGAGACTTGCCCAAGCACAAATTACACCAACACCACAAATTTAGACATTCGCACGCCTAATGTATTTGACAACAAGTATTATGTGGATCTCATGAATCGACAAGGACTCTTCACTTCTGATCAAGATCTTTACACAGACTCTCGCACCAAACAGATTGTTATAGACTTTGCCCTCGATCAAGATCTCTTCTTTAAGAAATTTAAACTAGCCATGGCAAAAATGGGTCAAGTGGGTGTAATGACAGGAAGTAATGGAGAGATAAGAAGCAACTGTTCCTCTCGTAATCCAACTTCTCTCGCCAATTTAGTGGATATTGTTATTGATTCTAAGGCTTCCATTTGAAATTTGTATTTAGACAAGATCCATTTTACATTTCTCTTTTTTAAAGAGAAACTATTGTGATGTTGCAGTGGAGTTTTTAAGTGAGTTTTTGTTAAATATGTTGATTCAATAATGACAATATTTTGATCTTCAAGTGTTTAACCAATATCCATTTTACATTTCTCTTTTTAAAGACTTTTTAAAAGAGAAAAGTATTATGATGTTGTAGAGTGTATGATAGAGATTTTTCTTTAACAATGACATTGTTATGATCTTGAATAGGAAGTTTGTTAAGAGCTTGATATTTGTTTTTTGATGGGTAATAGGCTAAAGTCACTATTAATTAATATGATTAGTTATTAATATTTGTTAAGCTTGAGTAGACTTGAGTCCATGTCCTCATATATAAGAGGCTCACAATTTTACCATTGTGTTGTAAGCTTTTGTCTATTATTACGAGTTTCATACTAATAACATAATAATGATTATATTTTAATTCATTAATAAATAGAACACATATTTACACACGCATACATCATTCTTAAAAGAATCAAGAAACTCTTGAAACAATGTATGCCATTAGAAATTAAGTTTCTTTTTATAGTTAAAGTTATACGGTAGTTTTTAAGGTATTGGTAAACTTCGTATTTTGAATTATAATATTTTTTTAAAAATAAAATTTGAGTTTTTATTATATCAATAATAGAATTTAACTCAAGTATAGTTAAGTAATAACTTTGCATACAAAATATGGTTTGTTTACATTAAATAGCAATATTTTTGCAGTGCTAAGTGGAGTGGATTTAGCTTTAGGGAAAACTTTACCAAAACATGGTAAAGATGCACTCAAAAAGTCCCATGCTTAATCCATGCAAGGATTATCTAGATGGGGTAAGTGATAAACAAATCATTACTATTACTTAAGCAATGAGTTCTTATGAATAAATATCTATAAAAAGTGAGTTGACAAGTATAAGTTGAGTGAAAGTAAACCAGGTAAAAGAATATAGAATACTTGACTTACACTAAATTATCATGTGAGTGAATGCAATAATTTCTAGACCTTTTAACAAATAAAGTTTTAGATCAACATCTAATTGAAACCAAAACAAAAATAAAAAACTTGTATCACAACATAAATGTGATATAACCCTTTCACAAAAAAATCCACACTCCAAGCACTAATCTCAATTGTATTAATCAATAGGAACAACAGTCACAATACGATATTACAACTATGTTCTCTAAGAGTATTCACACTATTAAAGGATTTAGAAATTACTCTAGTTGCACAATAATATCTCTCCTAATCTTAAAGTTTTCATAAAAAATGAACTAAGAAATTTTGCAACTATAGAGTTCAAGATGAAGAGGTAGGTGCCCATGATTTTTAAAGCAACTTTAACACCTAAGAGGTAAGTTGTGTAAAAATAACACAATTCCTAAAGAACTAAAACCTATGTCATCCAAAATGGCTCTCTTTCTAAATACAATGTGCATCAACATACAATCTCCTATAAAAAATGAAGAATTTGATGAGAACCAATCCACAGATCCAGTAGAATACTGTTGTAGTTTCACAATGCATACCCCATTTTGTGACTTAAAATAGGGACCTCCTAATTTTAAATCTCCCCTACCAGGCTCCTAGTCTGGAGCCCTAGTCATTTTGGACCCTCCTTTGGGTCTAAGACAAATCCTAGTCTCTTATCGGGAAAGGTCAAAAAGTTGGAGAGCAGAAAAAATCAAGTTTTGGCACTCTATATGTGCTTCTAAGTGCGCACATAGGCACTTGCGCACATTTGCATTGCACCTGTGCATACCCTCGAAGGATGCACACCTTCCCAAGTGTGCACCTACGAGGGTGCACACTTAGCATCTAGGGTCTATATAATTCCTTGACTCACTCCTTCTTACCTCACACTACTCTCGCTTGCTCCCCGATGATATACCTCTACACCTTGCTTCGCTCCGCTCTTGCACTTATCTGGTCCCCCTACAATAACTCAAACCAAAACACAAGGTAACCTACTCAAAGGTGCATACATGTGCACCCCTAAAAGGTGTGTCTATGTGCACCTCATCAACCTCCTCAACCTAACAAAATGAAAAAAATCAAATAAAAAGTTCAAAAGACAAGGGCTTCCATGAGGTGCTCACATGCCCACCCACATGATGTGTGCATGTGCGCACCTCCACACACACACAAAAAGGACAAAAGCAGTCGGGTAAGTGCACCAAGTTGTGGTGCCAAAAGGGGGGTATAAGTGGACACCTTTTTTTTGAAATCAGTAATTTCTAAACTTCAACAAAATTTTAAGATATGACAAAAATAAAAGTACTAGTTCTTTGAATCTAGTTTCTAAACTACTAATTTTTTTTCAAAATGGTTTAGTTTTAGGTCCTCAAAAAGGGGGCCACAAAAAGTGGTACTATTTATTTAGAAAAGACATAACATAGTACAAAGTGTGGCCCCCCTAAAATTTGAACTTTCTTTTTTGAAATTCTTTAATTGCTTTGGTCAAAAGTTACCTAACACTGTGTAGTTTATCCTAGATTTTTCGGGTAATTTTATAATGTGTATTTTTTTAATGAATTTTTTAATTGGACACATCCCAAAAATGTGAAATATCTATGTGCTCCCCCTAGAAATGATTGAAAACTAATCTAAAATCAAAACTTCTTTTTTTCAAAGTGTGTAGAATGGAGTCTAGTTTCTAAAACACTAAGTTGTGTGAAATTTGATGAACAAGCTAAAATCTACAGCGCAATTAATACATGTTGGTTTTTGACAAAAAATGGACATATATTCAAAATAAATTATAGTTGAAAGGCTTGAAATAGTTCAAATAAAAAATAAATTATATGGTTATATAGCTAACACAGATACCTATAATGTCATGTAAATTGATTTTATTGATGCTCAACCATGAGGAAACTTGAAGGAGATCACAAAAGAAAAATCAATCATTTTTTGTATGTTTACAACAAAACATGTCTCAGATTAGTTTAGAGACTCCAAACCTTTGGGTTGGATCCCCAAGGAAAAACCAAGCCTTAGACTTGGTAGAATTCAAAGCTTTAAATAGCGTGTGCGCACTATAACACACATGCACTGTTTTATTTTTTTAAAATTTAGGTCTTAATGCGCAGATGCTATTTAAAGCTTTTTAAATTTGGCTCTTAATAGCGCATGTGCATGCACTATTAAAACCTAAATTTCAATAGAGAGGAAAGGAGGGAGAGAGAGAGAGAGAGAGAGAGAGAGAGAGAGAGAGAGAGAGAGAGTAGGGGATGGGAGAGAGAGGAAGTGAGAGAGAGAGAGTAGGGGAGAGAGAGACTAGGGGATGTGAGAGAGAGAGTGAGAGTAGGGGATGGGAGAGAGAGAGAGTGAGAGTAGCAAAGAGAGAGAGAGAGCGAGAGTAGGGGATGGGAGAGAGTAGAGAGGGAGAGAGAGAGAGAGAGAGTGAGCAGGGGATGGGAGAGAGTAGAGAGGAAGATAGAGTAGGTGATGGGAGAGGGAGAGGGAGATAGAGGGGGGATGGGAGTGTGTGAGAGAGAGAGAGTAGGGAATGGGAGAGGAGAGAGAGAGAGGGGGGATGGGAGTGAGTGTGTCAGAAAGAGAGGGAGTAGGGGATGGGAGAGGGGAGAGAGAGAGTAGCGAGAGAGAGAGAGAGAGAGAGAGAGAGAGAGAGAGAGAGAGTAGGTGATGGGAGAGGGAGTGGGAGATGGAGAGGGAGAGAGAGGGGGGAGAGTGTGAGAGTGTGTGTGAGAGAATAGGGGGTGGCAGAGATAGAGTACAAGATGGGAGAGAGAGATTGAGAGTAGGAGAGGGAGAGGGAGGGAGGGAGGGAGGGAGAGAGAGAGAGTGCAAGGGATGGGAGAGGAGAGAGAGAGAGATAGAGAAAGAGAGATGGGATGAGAGACAGAGAGTGTGTGTGTCTGTGTGTGTGAAAGAGAGAGAGTAGGGGATGGGAGAGGGAAGAGAGAGTAGCCTAAGAGAGAGAGAGAATAGGGGATGGGAGAGAGAGTAGGTGGTGGGAGAGGGAGTGGGAGAGGGAGAGAGGGGGGGATGGGAGTGTGTGTAAGAGAGAGTAGGGGATGGGAGAGAGTGTGAGAGTGTGAGAGGGAGTAGGGGTGGTAGAGAGAGAGAGAGTAGGGGATGAGAGAGAGAGAGAGAGAGAGAGAGAGAGAGAGAGAGAGAGTAAGAGTAGGGGATGGGAAATAGAGAGTAGAGAGGGAGAGGGAGAGGGAGAGGGAGAGTGAGAGAGAGTAGGTAGTGAGAGAGGGAGAGGGAGAGGGATAGAGAGAGAGGAGGGAGTGTGTGAGAGATCTAGAGAGTACGGGATGAGAGAGAGGGGGGGGATGGGAGTGTCTATCTATGAAAGAGAGAGAGAGAGAGTAGGGGATGGGAGAGGGGAGAGAGAGAGTATCTAGAAAGAGAGAGAGAGTAGGGGATGGGGAGAGAGAGAGAGTGAGAGAGAGAGTAGGTGGTGGGAGAGGGAGTGGGAGAGAGAGTGTGTGTGAGAGAGTAGGTGGTGGGAGAGGGAGTGAGAGAGGGGGAGAGAGAGATGGGGATGAGAGTGTGTGTAAGAGAGAGTAGGGGGTGGAAGAGAGAGGAGGATGAGAGTGTGTGAGTGAGAGAGAGAGTAGGGGATGGGAGAAAAAGAGCGTATGTGAGAGAGAGTAGGTGGTGGGAGAGGGAGTGGGAGAGGGAGAGAGAGGGGGATGGGAGTGTGTGTGAGAGATCTAGAGAGTAGGGGATGGGAGAGGAGAGAGAGAGGGGGGATGGGAGTGTGTGTCGATGAAAGAGAGAGAATAGGGGATAGGAGAGGGGAGAGAGAGAGTAGCCAGAGAGAGTAGGGGATGGGAGAGAGAGAGAGACTAGGTGGTGGGAGAGGGAGTGGGAGAGGAGCAGAGAGAGGGGGGATGGGAGTGTGTTTGTAAAAGAGAGAGTAGGGGATAGGAGAGGGGAGAGAGAGAGTAGCCAAAGAGAGAGTAGGGGATGGGAGAGATAGAGTGTGTCGGAGAGAGAGTAGGTGGTGGGAGAGGGAGTGGGAGAGGAGGAGAGAGAGGGGAGATGGGAGTGTGTGTGAGAGATCTAGAGAGTAGGGGGTGGTAGAGAGAGAGTACAAGATGGGAGAAAGAGAGTGAGAGAGAAAGTAGGGAGTGGGAGAGGGAGGGAGAGAGAGAGAGAGAGAGAGAGAGAGAGAGAGAGAGAGAGAGAGAGAGAGAGAGAGAGGAGGAGGATGCGAGTGTTTAAGTGAGAGACAGTGTAGGGGAAGGGGGAGAGAGTGTGAGAAGAGGGAGTGGGAGAGGGAGAGAGAGGGGGGGATGGTGTGTAAGAGAGAATAGGGGATGGGAGAGAGTGTGAGACTGAGAGAGAGAGAGAGTAGGGGGTGGCAGAGAGAGAGAGAGATATAGAGTAGGCAGTGGGAGAGGGAGAGTGAGAGAGAGAGTAGGTGATGGGAGAGGGAGATAGATAGGGAGAGAGACAATAGCGGTGGGAGTGGGAGAGTGAAAGAGACAGGGGGGATGGGAGTGTGTGTAAGAGAGAGTAGGGGATGAGAGAGAGTGTGAGTGTGAGAGGGAGTAGGAGTGGGAGAGAGAGAGTAGGGGATGAGAGAGAGAGAGAGAGAGTAAGAGTAGGGGATGAGAAATAGAGAGTAGAGAGGGAGTGAGAGAGAGTAGGTAGTGAGAGAGGGAGTGGGAGAGGGAGAGAGAGAGAGAGGAGGGGATGGAGTGTGTGTGAGAGATCTAGAGAGTAGGGGATGAGAGAGAGAGAAGGGATGGGAGTGTCTATCTATGAAAGAGAGAGAGTAGGGGATGTGAGAGGGGAGAGAGAGAGTAACCCAAAAGAGAGAGAGAGTAGGGGATGGGAGAGAGAGAGTGTGAGTGAGAGAGAGAGAGAGTAGGTGGTGGAAGAGGGAGTGGGAGAGAGAGAGTGTGTGAGAGAGTAGGTTATGGGAGAGGGAATAGGAGAGGGGGAGAGAGAGGGGGATGGGAGTGTGTGTAAGAGAGAGAATAGGGGATGGGAGAGAGTGTGAGACTATGAGAGAGAGTAGGGGTGGTAGAGAGAGTAGGTGGTGGGAGAGGGAGTTGAAGAGGGAGAGCGAGAGAGAGGAGGATGAGAGTGTGTGAGTGAGAGAGAGAGAGAGAGAGAGAGAGAGAGAGAGTAGGGGATGGAGAGAGAGAGTGTATGTGAGAGAGAGTAGGTGGTGGGAGAGGGAGTGGGAGAGGGAGAGAGAGGGAGATGGGAGTGTGTATGAGAGATCTAGAGAGTAGGGGATGGGAGAGGAGAGAGAGAGGGGGGATGGGAGTGTGTTTGTGAAAGAGAGAGAGAGTAGGGGATAGGAGAGGTGAGAGAGAGAGTAGCCAAAGAGAGTAGGGGATGGGAGAGAGAGTGTGAGAGAGAGAGAGAGAGAGTAGGTGGTGGGAGAGGAGGAGAGAGACATGAGATGGGAGTGTGTGTCGGTGAAAGAGAGAGAGAGTAGGGGATGGGAGAGAGTAGGTGGTGGGAGAGGAGGAGAGAGAGAGGGGGGATAGGAGTGTGTGTGAGAGATCTAGAGAGAAGGGGGTGGCAGAGAGAGTACAAGATGGGAGAAAGAGAGTGAGAGAGAAAGTAGGCAGTGGGAGAGGGAGTGGGAGAGGGAGAGAGAGAGAGAGAGGAGGAGGAGGATGTGAGTGTGTGAGTGAGAGAGAGTGTAGGGGATGGGAGAGAGAGTGTGAGAGAGAGTAGGTGGTGGGAGAGGGAGTGGGAGAGGGAGAGAGAGTGGGGGGAATGGTGTGTAAGAGAGAATAGGGGATGGGAGAGAGTGTGAGACTATGAGAGTGAGAGAGAGAGAGTAGGCAGTGGGAGAGGGAGTGGGAGAGGGAGAGTGAGAGAGAGAGAGAGTAGGTGATGGGAGAGTGAGATAGATAGAGAGAGAGATAGTAGCGATGGGAGTGGGAGAGCGAGAGAGACATGGGGGATGGGAGTGTGTGTAAAAGAGAGTAGGGGATGGAGAGAGTGTGAGAATGTGAGAGGGAGTGGGGGTGGTAGAGAGAGAGAGTAGGGGATGAGAGAGAGTAAGAGTAGAGGATGGGAAATATAGAGTAGGGAGGGAGAGAGAGAGTAGGTAGTGAGAGAGGGAGTGGGAGAGGGAGAGAGAGAGGAGGGGATGGAGTGTGTGTGAGAGATCTAGAGAGTAGGGGATGAGAGAGAGGGGGGGGATGGGAGTGTCTATCTGTGAAAGAGAGAGAGAGAGTAGGGGATGGGAGAGGGGAGAGAGAGTATCCCGAAAGAGAGAGAGTAGTGGATGGGAGAGAGAGAGAGAGAGTAGGTGGTGGGAGAGGGAGTGGGAGAGAGAGTCTGTGGTGGGAGAGGGAGTGGGAGAGGGGGAGAGAGAGAGGGGGATGGGAGTGTGTGTAAGAGAGAGAATAGGGGATGGGAGAGAGTGTGAGACTATGAGAGAGAGTAGGGGGTGGTAGAGAGAGTAGCTAGTGCGAGAGGGAGTTGAAGAGTGAGAGCAAGAGAGAGGAGGATGAGAGTGTGTGAGTGAGAGAGAGTAGGGGATGGGAGAGAGTAGGTGGTGGGAGAGGGAGTGGGAGAGGGAGAGAGAGGGGGATGGGAGTGTGTGTGAGAGATCTAGAGAGTAGGGGATGGGAGATGAGAGAGAGAGGGGGGATGGGAGTGTGTGTCTATGAAAGAGAGAGTAGGGGATAGGAGAGGGGAGAGAGTAGCCAGAGAGAGTAGGGGATGGGAGAGAGAGAGAGAGAGTAGGTGGTGGGAGAGAGAGCGGGGATGGGAGTGTGTGTCTGTGAAAGAAAGAGAGTAGGAGATAGGAGAGGGGAGAGAGAGAGTAGCCAGAGAGAGAGAGTAGGGGATGGAGAGAGAGAGAGAGAGAGAGAGAGAGAGAGAGAGAGAGAGAGAGAGAGAGAGAGAGAGAGAGTAGGTGGTGGGAGAGGGAGTGGGAGAGGAGGAGAGAGAGAGGGGGGATCAGAGTGTGTGTGAGAGATCTAGAGAGTAGGGCATGGTAGAGAGAGTATAGGATGGGAGAAAGAGAGTGAGAGAGAAAGTAGACAGTGGGAGAGGGAGTGGGAGAGGGGGAAAGAGAGAGAGATAGGAGGAGGATGTGAGTGTGTGAGTGAGAGAGAGTGTAGGGGATGGGAGAGAGATGTGAGAGAGATAGTAGGTGGTGGAGAGGGAGTGGGAGAGGGAGAGAGAGAGGGGGGGAAGAGAGAATAGGGGATGGGAGAGAGTTTAATACTGAGAGAGAGAGAGAGAGAGAGAGAGAGAGCTAGGGGGTGGCAGAGAGAGGAGAGGAGAGAGAGAGTAGGCAGTGGGAGAGGGAGTGGAGAGGGAGAGTGAGAGAGAGAGAGTAGGTGATTGGAGAGGGAGATAGATAGAGAGAGAGAGACAGTAGCGATGGGGAGGTGAGAGCAAGAGAGATAGGGGGATGGGAGTGTGTGTAAGAGAGAGAGAGAGACTAAGGGATGGGAGAGAGAGAGTGAGTGAGAGAGAGTGTAGGTGGTGGGAGAGGGAGAGTGAGAGAGAGAGAGAGGGGGATGGGAGGTGTGTGTCTATGAGAGAGAGTAGGGGATGGGAGAGGAGAGAGAGCGAGTGAGAGAGAGAGTAAGTAGTGGGAGAGGGAGAGGGAGAGGGAGAGGGGGAGAGGGGGGGGAGAGAGAGAGAGAGAGAGAGAGAGAGAGAGAGTAGGGGATGGGAGAGGAGAGAGAGAGTGAGAGTGAGAGTAGTGGGAGAGGGTGAGGGAGAGGGGGAGAGAGAGAGAGAGAGAGAGAGAGAGAGGAGAGAGAGAGAGAGAGAGAGAGAGAGAGTAGGGGGATGGGAGAGAGTAGGTAATGGAAGAGGGAGTGGGAGAGGGAGATAGATAGATAGAGAGTAACTGTGGGAGAGGGAGTGTGAGAGGAGAGAGGGAGGGAGGGATGGGAATGTGTATAAGAGAGAGAGAGAGTAGGGGATGGGAGAGGAGAGAGAGAGTGAGAGAGAGTAGGGGATGGAAGAGAGAGTGAGAGAGAGTAGGTAGTGGGAGAGGGAGATAGAGAGAAAGAGATTAGGGGATGGGAGAGTAGAGAGAGAGCGAGAGAGAGAGTAGGGGATGGGAGAGGAGAGAGAGTAAGAGAGAGTAGGGGATGGGAGAGAGACAGTAGGCAGTGGGAGAGGGAGATAGATAGAGAGAGAGTAGGGGATGGGAGAGGAGAGAGAGATAGAGTAGGGGATGGGAGAGGGGAGAGAGAGCGAGAGAGAGTAGGAGATGGGAGAGGAGAGAGAGTGAGAGAGAGTGAGAGAGAGTAGGGGATGGGAGAGAGAGTAGGTGGTGGGAAAGGGAGATAGATAGAGAGGAGAGTAGGGGATGGGAGAGGGAGAGAGAGAGCGAGAGAGAGTAGGGGATGGGAGAGGAGAGAGAGAGCAAGAGAGAGTCAGGGATGGGAGAGGAGAGAGAGAGTGAGAGAGAGTAGGGGATGGGGGATGGTGGGATACGAAGAGATTATTTTTCACATAATGCATATGCGCTATAGTGCGTACGCACTTTATAGTGTGTACACACTACATGAAAACACCAAAAAATGGTCATAACACAAGTTTGGGTCCCTACTGATCCATATTCTACTTTTTGTTTGTTGTGTATTATGTTGTTCTTACAGAAAACACGGGTTTCAAGTTGTTGGAAGTTAGCAGACACTATTTGAAAGCTTTTTGACTATTCTTTCATTCTATTTGAAGCTAGCAAACAACAAATTCAATCATTGGATACACTATTTGAAGGCTTTTTAAATATTTTTTCTATAGAAAAGGTTAGTGTAGTCCTTTTAAAATATTCTTTGTTGTTATATAGAGACAAATTTAATTATAATTTGACATGTTGTTTTAATATATAGTGAATTCATTGAAATTTGTATATTTGAATGGATTGCTATTTGGAAATGGTTATAAATTTGACAAGTTGTTTAATATATATTGTGTATTCATTGAAATAATTCTAATTTGTATATGTATTTGAATGATTTGTAATTTACAAATTTGTTGGTGTAAATAAGTATTTACTTATTACACTTACTTAAGTTTTACTTAGGTTAATGCATTATTTAATTATTATTTTAGGTGAGAGACTTAGGAGTTTGTAAACTCTCATTGAGTTACGCAACTCTAATTATGCACATGGTGTCTACAACACAAGAGTATGCATCATTCACTGAGTTGTCATGATGACAACATAGTTTTCCTCACTCCTCATTTAGCACATGTTGTCTACTCCACTGATTTGCATGCTACACCATTGAAGGCTTATCCTCACATCATCGCACTTAATCTCGTGCTTAATGGAGGATAATCCATATCTAGTGGATATGTGCCTAGTTGTATTACATATCATGATGCTGACTTCTATGCATTCTAGAAGCTCTCTTGAGGCCTTTATATTCAGGCACTCCTAGTGTACTCTTGTATCCAATTATTGAATGAGTATCGTCATTCTGATCATACTTTGCCTATTTTGGTCTATTGTGTGCTTGTGTTGAGTTCTTTAGTTCTTGGGTGAATTTTGGCCTAAGCCAAATTCTTACAATAAGTAATTCAGATGTTTGAATTATTTGACATATAGAAATCATCATCATGCCAAGGAAGAAATAAAAAAACTCAAACAATAGAAGAGAGGGAGAGAGATTTGACAATTAAAAGAGATAAAATGAAACTACTACGTAAACAAAGAAAATTGCAAAGCAATAATGAATAATTGACTTTCAAAGAGGAACAAGAACCACCTATACAAAGAAACAAAGAGGAAGAATTGGAAAGACAAAGAGAACGAATGAGACTGTCACGCTCAAGAAGACAATTGAATTGTGAAGTTACACCATCTTCCAATGTTTGAGTCATATCATCATCTCATGTTGAAGAGATGCTAATTTGTAGATTCGATGATGTACACACTCCATCATGTCATGTTGAAGGTACAATATCAAGATATCAAGTAGGTGATATTCCATCTTTTGCATCTTATTGCCAAGGCACATCATCTTTTGTTCAAGGTATGCAAAACACTCAACTTTATATTGATGTTCAAAATGTTGAGTTAATGGAAGAGATCATAACACCTTCTAGAATTCATTTTAGAAGATCAAAATATTTGATTGATATCGATACTAACATTTTTAAATCAATGCCTGACAAGATTAGCAAGCATACTTGTTAAAGAAAAGCTAATCGTATGTGGAGATTATTCTTTGAAGATTTAAATATTACAGGTCAATGCCAATTGTTTGTTGAAATAATGAAGAATTTGAAATTTAGGCCTATCATGAAGATTCTTGGGCTAAGAACGATGGATGATTCAAATGAAAAAAGCATTGTAAAGAATCTAATGAGTGCTTATGACAAAGTAGGTTCTAAATCACACACCAAAGATAGTAATATCACAAGATAAGTACTTACATTGACAATAGTAAGTACCAAAATGAAGAACGCTTGACTCATGAAAAAGACAAGCAAGACATTAAAAATTAGTAGAGGTACTCTAAGGAGAGCCATGCTAAGGCATGAGAGATTGGAAGATCCAACAAAAAATGAGTTATAAACATTTAGCAGTAGACTACCATGAAAGGATAAAGAAATTAGTGAAGCTCTGAAATTATTGATTGAAGATTTTTGGACAAATAACACAGGTGTTTCCCCTAATCAAAGAGATGTTGTAAGAAGGAGGATTGGTAGCCAAAATTGCGACCCAAATGTGAAACATTTTTTGGACTCAACTCAGACACAATTTTTTGCAAAATTTATTGGTATGTATCCTCAAATTCAAAAAAGTCAAAGACTTTTTGAGATGGTTAAACCTTTTTATGTGAAGATAAATAAAAAATGCACAACTTGTTGTTGTAGGATACACATTGAATTTTCTAACCATTTTGATGTTTTTAGGCATATATGTGTGTTTTTGCATTCTAAGTTTGTTTTGTAGGATTGTGACATGAATGAGCCACCTAGATCTTCAAGAGAATTCATATCCAAGATTTTATGTAAAATAGGGGATGACCAACAATTTTACAAGACATCATGCTTGGATGTACATGCTTATTTTGTGGTTCTTTGCAACTTTTATCAACTTGTGAACATATGGATAGTACACATGCAATTGGAAATGAAATAGTAGATCACATAAAATATAAGATAGTGACATATGCTCTTAAAGATGGAAAATGGGGTAAAAGATGTGATTTAGTCATTGAAAAGGTTCCAATGTATGAGTTCATGAAGATTTTTCATGAAATTTTTTTTTAGGAGTATGCAAGGCATACACATAGAGCTCAATTGCTGGATTTGCAATTCAAGTTGTGCAAGGATATGTTTCCACTAGATAACATTGTTATGATTGTAGACTTCACAAAGAACTACACACTACAACCACAAAATGAGGTGCAAGAAAAGTATTATACTTCTCAAAAAGTTTCCATACTTGTTCACATAACATTCATGCATCCACCTATAAGTACAGAGGATGACAAGAAGATTTTGAGGGAGTAACATTTTTACATCAACGATGATTGATCATATTCTATGGAGTTTGTATATGGTTGTTTTCAACTATTTTATGGAGATTTAGCTAACAGGGGCATACAATATCATTAGCACATTATTTGGTTAGACAATTGCACATCTCAATTCAGGAATGTACGAATGTTCTATTGGTGGAGCATGATGCATAGGTTGTCTAGAATTCAATATGTGGAATTTCACAAAGGCTGGTCATGGAAAGTGAGAGCATGATGGTGCAGGCGCATGCATCAAAAGAGTCATCGCTCATGAACAACTAAAGTAAAAAGATGGAGCAATATTAATAGATGTAAAATCCATCATCCAGTGGTGTAACACTACAATGGGTCTAGGTAAGGAAGTGAGTTTACAGTTCATAAATTTTTTTGGTTGATAGATAATACTAACATTGCACCATATGAGGATTGTTGCACACTAACAAGATCAAGTGAGTTGCACTCTTTTAGAAGCTATGATGCATGGAGTATCCACACATGAAAAATGCCATGCTATTGTCCATCATGTGTAGAAGAAAATTGGGATGACTGCGAGTCGACTGAATGGGTGGACAAATGGGATATATGAGTTTTGGATGCAATTGACACCTATTGTCCCCCACAAGCACTAGAAATGGTAGAGATGGATTCATTCATTGACTTTGACTGCTTGTCTTATATAGTGCAACCTGGTAATATATATATTTATATATCTTTGTAATTTTAATATGTAACTTTATAACTTTTACCTAAGTATTTTCTAAATTAATTACTGCATTTTGTACATTTGTCACTGTAGGCCATGTTTTTGTTTTTATTGCACCTGAAGACAATGAAGAAGGGATAGATTATTATTTGTGTCGTTGTGTCCAAGACAATTTTTTTTTGGATCACTCGGTTATAGATGGTGAAGGTTTAGAGTACCATATCAGTGTGATGGTTGTAATCAGCACATGGCTTTGACGATATTCTATGAAGAACCCTAACTCTTGGTTATTCGAGGATTGGCAAATAGAGAGGAAGAGTCTTCATTATTCAAACCTTTTTGTTGCATCAAATGTCAACTTGATAAAATATGGTGGAAAACCACATAATAAGACTATTTGAAAAGTTTGTGAGTTAGACCATGAGGCAATACTTGAGATATTAAAATGTAGAGAAGATCCAGTTGGTTCATTAGATTGAACAGGGAGAGAGGGAGAGAGAGAAAGAGTAGTGCCGGGTCACCTTGAATCATAGGGCCCTCACCTTTTCATTTTTTTTTTGTTATGCACCAAGTGAGCCTTGTAAGTAGAATAAGCATCATTGGACCTAAGTGTGGTAGTTAGGGTATTGGATGTCATTTAATGTCCTTAGAAGAGTCACTATTTTAGCCTAAAAATCAAGGCATACATTACAATAGGGAAATGAGTAACCTAAGGGATGAGTCATTAGCTTAGGGAAGGGTTCCTAGCATGGAATTTCTAAGGGATAGCCTAAATAACAAGTTAGGAGTGTTAAGACTTGAGTAGACAAGAAAAATCTAAAAGTTGCTATATTGCAATTTTGCAATTTTTGCAAAATGTTGATTTTACAAGAAATTGTGGATTTTCCTTTTAAATCTTGAAGGAGGCTGATGCAAACCATAAGGATGAAGGAGAAATTCCTAGGAGGAGGTTTCCAAACCCTAAAATGAGAGAAGTTAATATTGTTGTGTATGGTCAGCATGTTATAGCATGATATTTGAAGGCAAAATTATTGAGTTTATGAGTTTTAAGGAATTTTTGGCAATGTTTTTGTAGATTGTACTAATTTCCATGGTAGGTTGGGTTGTTTAGAAAATTTTTTTTTTAGGAAGTTTAGTTTTATTGTCTTTCTTTTCATAGTTGCTCAAAAAATTGCTTGACAACGTTTGAGCAACTTCTTAAAAAGTTGTTAAACTTTCAAAAACTCTTCCCCAAAGGGCTAGTTGGTTAAAATTAACCTTATAATCATTAGGAACAACCTATATTAGCCCTTACAGTTGGGTGATGGGTATGATGTACTTATTTGGCAAGAAATCAATAAAATAACCTATTTTTCCTACAAAATTATGTATTTTAGAGCATTGTATGGATTGGTAAGGATGTTGGAACATGTGCCAATGACGCCAGGAGTTAAAAGGGTGTGTTACCTTTCATTTGCGCTTGGTTTCATGTTTTGATCCTTTTTAGTTTGCAAGTTATTCAAGTTTTGCTAAAGGTGCCTAGAAATAAGCATTAAACCAAGGGTTTCACCTAGGGTATTGTCATCACAACCTATCCTAAGTGAACTATCTAGGATCCTTACCTATGCCTTCTTTGACGAGTCTAGAATGCGTGCTCCTATACCAGTCATCTACTTGACTGGGACATGTTTGGGAACTGACAATCTCCATTTAAATTGAAGTTTCCATTTAAAAGTGGTAATGCGCTTTTTGTTTTTTTGTTAAGATCATTAATATATTTCAACGAGAACTTTGAGGGATCATGCCTGGCTTGAGTATTTTGGCTTCCCAAATCCTGTAAATGCAAGGCCATTGATGAATAGGAATTTCTAATCGAAACATTTGTGGTGCTAGAATGAAGTGCGTGACCAGATTCTTTTCCTACTAATGAGCCAATTTGAGGCTTCACTTCACATTGCTTGGTGGACAATTCTATAGCACTTGTCACTTCTCTATCTAAAAATTTGGTTTTTGTGTACATGTGCACTCTTTCCCAATAGATGTAGGTTTTGTCTCTCCATCCTAAGTAATTGGCATACCCTAGATGACACTAAGATAACTATTTTCTTCTGAAATGTCCTTTTCTCTCAGATTAGTCTCTCTATTAAGCAGGTTTTCTATATCTTCCTTTGTATATTAAATAGATGTAGCTGCAATTGCTCCACATATATTCTTCTATATATTAAGCTTTCCTCTATACAAATGAGAAGGCATGGGGAGTGAGGCCAAATGTTGGTCACTATATTAAAAAGGTAGCTCTTGGCCATGCCACTAATGGGAATCATTTCAATCTTATTTTCAGAATCGGTACCTCATTTTTCTTGAAAGTATAATATATATTATTTTCAATGTCTTTGAAATATCTATAGCTGGAATCCAATTGCTTATTCATTGTCTTTCAATATTCATGGGAAACTAAGGTATTTGGTTACCTAATAGGTCATAGGAATCTTAACTAGGGTCGTAGAATAGTCCTAGATGGACCCATTTGACCTAAATATGTAAAGAGCAAAAAATGCTCAAAAGTCGTAATGTTGCTCAAAAAGTTGCTTGAGCAATTTTTGCAAAAAAGTTGCAAATGGAAGTTTGGGAAGTTGTAACTATCCATGCTTGGGTATATAAACATGGGAAACATTTTTTCCAAGGTTAGAAGGTTTCTAGTCAGATTTGCATTTTTAAGCAACTTTTACAACTTTTGCAATTTTGCAAAAAAAGTGCAACTAATGCAATGTTCACTAGATTTAACTTCTAGGACTTGAAAAATGTTCCAAACTATTAAAAAAAAATAAAAAAAACCCGATTCTAGGATATCTTGACCAAAAACTCAAAAAGACTCAATTTGACCTAATTAGCAACTTTGGCTCATATCTTGGACAAAGTGGCCTAGGCATACATATCTTACTCATATCTCTCTCACCATTTGTCATGGGATCGAACTGTATATTCTATTAGCTCTAGGTGTTTGGGTAAACCCTAGCCCCAAGCTTGTTCCATTCTATTGAGTGCTCAAACGTTCTTGGGCACACTGAATCGAAACGTCCCTAAGACTCATTAAATTCCATAGTGCAATGATCTTTGATAGGGCATATATCAAAGCTCATGCAAGGCATGGATGCAATTTTAGGTGCTATAGGACCATGTTGCAGAGACCTACAATAACCTCTCTCACTTTTTGGAGCTCTTACTCTTTGATTTTGCAACGCCATCTCAGGTGATACTAAAACTTGTAGTGTTGGCCACTACAAAGTTGCTAATTTTCAAATCTCCCTCATCGTTCATCATGGGATCAAACTATCTATTCTATTAGCTCTAAGTGGATGGGTAAACCCCATCCCCGAGCTTGTCTCATCTTGTTGAGCGCTCGAACGTTCTCAGGAATGCTGAACCAAAACATCCCTAAAAGTCACTAAATGCCATAGGGCAACGATCTTTGATAGGGCATATCTCAGAGCTTGTGTGAGGTATGGATGCGATTCTGGGTGCTATAGGACTTTGTTGTAGATACCTACGATAAAATTTCTCAATTTTTGGAGATCTTACTCTATTTTGATTTTGCAATGCCATCTCGGGTGATGTTTGAACTTGTAGTGTTGGCCAGTACAAAGTTGCCAACTGCCAAATCTCTCTCACCATTTGTTGTGGGATCAAACTATCTATTCTGTTAGCTCTGGGTGGCTAGGTAAACCCTAGCTCCTAGCTCATACTATCTCGTTGAGTGCTTGAACATTCTCAGGCATGGTGAACCAAAATTTCTCTAAGAGTCACTAAATGCCATCGGGCAGTGTTCTTTGATAGGGCATATCTCAGATCTTGTGTGAGGTATGGATGTGATTCTAATTGTTATAGGACCATGTTGCAGAGACCTATAATAACCTCTCTCACTTTTTGAAGATCTTACTCCATTTTGATTTTACAATGCCATCTCGGGTGATGTTGAAATTTGTAGTGTTGGCTAGTACAAGGTTACCAACTGCCAATCTCCCTCACCATTCGTCGTGGGATTGAATTGTCTATTTTGTTAGCTCTAGGTGGCTGGGTAAACCCTAGCCCCAATCTCCTCCTGTCACGTTGAGCACTCAAAAGTTCTCGAACATGCCAAACCAAAACATCTGTAAGAGTTACTAAATGCTATGGGGTAGCGATCTTTGACAAGCCATATCTCAGAGCTCATGTGTGGTATGGATGCGATTCTGGATATTATAGGACTGTGTTGTAGAGACTACAATAGCCTCACTCACTTTTTGGAGATCTTACTCTGTTTTGATTTTGCAACACCATCTCAAGTGATGCTAAAACTTGTAGTGTTGGCTAGTACAAAGTTTCCTACTGCTAAATCTCCCTGATTGTTCATCGTGGGATCAAACTATTTGTTCCATTAGCTCTGAGTTACTGGATAAACCCTAGCCCCAAGATCATCCCATCCTACTGAGTGCTCGAACGTTCTCGGACATGTTGAACCGAACCATCCCTAAGAGTCATTAAATGCCATAGGGAAATGATCTTTGATGGGGCATATCTCGAAGCTTGTGTTAGGTATGGATGCGATTCTAGATGCTATAAGACCATGTTGTGGAGACCTACAACAACCTCTCTCACCTTTTGGAGATCTTACTCTATTTTGATTTTGCAATGCCAGCTCAGGTGATACTGAAACTTGTAGTGTTGGCCAGTACAAAGTTGCCAACTGCCAAATCTCCCTCACCGTTTGTTGTGGGATCAAACTGTCTATTTCATTAGTTTTGAAAGGCTCCTCCCATCTCGTTGAGTGCTCGAACATTCTTGAGCACGCTGAACCGAAACATCCCTAAGAATCACTAAATGCCATAGGGCAGCGATCTTTGACAGGCATATCTCAGAGCTTGTGCAAGGTATGGATGCGATTCTAGGTGCTATAGGATTGTGTTGTGGAGACCTACAATAAGCTCTCTCCCTTTTTGGAGATCTTACTCCATTTTGATTTTGTGATGCCATCTTGGATGATGCTAAAACTTGTAGTGTTGGCTAGTACAAAGTTGCCAATTGCCAAATCTCCCTCACCGCTCATCATGGGGTCGAGTTATCTATTCTGTTAGCTTTGCGTGGTTGGGTAAACACTATACCCAAGATTTTCCTATTCCATTGAGCACTGAAACATCCTCAAGCACGCTGAACCAAAACACCCCTAAGAGTCCCTAAATGCCATAGGCAGTGATCTTTAATGATGAGACATATCTCAGAGCTCATGCGAGGTATGGATGTGATTCTAGGTGCTATAGGACCATGTTGCAGAGACCTACAATAACCTCTCTCACTTTTTAAATATCTTACTCCATTTTGATTTTGTGATGCCATCTCAGGCGATTTTGAAACTTGTAGTGTTGGCTAGTACAAAGTTTCCAACTGCCAAATATCCCTCACCTTTCGTCGTGGGATCAAATTGTCTATTCCATTAGCTCTGGGTGGTTGGGTAAACATGAGCCCCAATCTTATCCCATCCCATTGAGCACTCAAAAATTCTTGGGCATGTCAAACCAAAATGTCACTAAGAGCCACTAAATGCCATAGGGCAATGATCTTTGACGGGGCATATCTTGAAGCTCATGCAAGGTATGGATGTGATTCTAGTGTTATAGGAATTTGTTGGGAAGACCTACAATAACGTCTCTCCTTTTTTGAAAATCTTACTCCATTTTTATTTTGCGATGCCATCTCAGGTGATGTTGAAACTTGTAGTGTTGGCCTATACGAAGTTGCCAACTAACAAATCTCCCTCACTGTTCATCCTGGGATTGAATTTTTTATTTCGTTAGCTCTAGGTGGTCGGGTAAACACTAGACCCAACCTCCTCCCATCTTGTTGAGTGTTCAAACATTCTCAGACATGCTGAACTGAAATGTCACTAAGAGTCACTAAATGCCATAGGGTAGTGATCTTTGACGGGGCATATCTCGAAGCTCATGTGAGGTATGAATGTGATTCTAGGTGCTATAGGATAGTGTTGCAAAGACATAAAATAAACTCTCTCACTTCTTGGAGATCCTACTCTATTTTAATTTTGTGATGCCATCTTAGATGATGCTGAAACTTGTAGTGTTGTCCAGTACAAAGTTACCAACTACCAAATCTCTCTCATCTCTCATTGTCGGATTGAACTCTCTATTCCATTAGCTCTGGGTGACTTAGTAAATAATAGCTCCAAGCTCCTCCTATCTCATTGAGAACTCAAAAATTTTCAAGCACGCCGAACCAAAATATCCCTAAGAGTTACTAAATTCCATTGGGAAGTATTTTTGATGGGGCATATCTCAGAGCTTGTGCAAGGTATAGATCCTATTCTAGATGCTATAGGACCATGTTGCAGAGACCTACAATAAACTCTCTCTTTTTTTGGAAATCTTACTCTATTTTGATTTTGGGATGCCATCTTGGGTGATGCTGAAACTTGTAGTATTGGAGAGTACAAAGTTCCCAACTGCCAAATCTCTCTCACTATTCATTATGAAATCAAACTATCTATTTTGTTAGCTCCAGTGGCCAGGCAAACACTAGCCCCAAGCTCATCCCATCCTGTTGAGCTCTTGAATGTTCTTGGGCACGCTGAATCGAATCATCCCTAAGAGTCACTAAATGACATAGGGCAAAAATCTTTGACGAGGCATATCTCGGAGCTTGTGCAAGGTATGGATGTGATTCTAGGTGCTATAGGACCATATTGTGGACACCTACAATAACATCTCTCACTTTTTGGAGATAATACATTGTTTTAATTTTGTGATGCTATCTTGGGTGATGCTGAAACTTGTAGTGTTGGCTAGTACACAGTTGCCAACTACCAAATCTCTCTCACCTTTTGTCATGGGATCGAACTATCTATTCTGTTAGCTCTGGGTGGCTAGGTAAACACTAGCCCCAAGCTCCTCCCATTTCGTTGAGTGCTCAAATGTTCTTGGGCACACCAAACTAAATTGTCCCTATAAGTCACTAAATGCCATATGGTAGCAATCTTTGACCATGGCAACTGGATATGTCATCTCATCCAATGATGGAGACTCATGATAGAAGGTAAAGGGGTGATCATACACATCATTTTGAACATGTTATTTTTTATGGTAATAAGGTAATCCTTGTTTGTAAGGTCAAGGAACTTGAGGTCACCTATAAACCCAAGTTACCTTAGTTCTAACAATTTTCCTTTTTTTATTGTTTTTGTTAGTAAGTTGACTCAATAAGTGTTTTGAGAGTCATTACACCTTATATAGTTGCATGTTATCACTAAATGTAGTTAGTGGAAGATGTTAATGATCTTCTTGGTTGTCTTAATAGTCATTTCATGGGTTTGAAACATAACCACTTCCCTTTGTGAAGAGTTGTTCAAAAATTAGCAAATTACATGTTGTTGCAAAGAAAGTACAGTCATAAGATGTTGGAAGATAGTTTTCAGTCATAGGATGTTGAAAAATCTCTTGGAAGGATGGAATAGATGAAAGACTAAAGTTTTTGAGATAGTTATTAGGTATTCCTTGAGGTGTCTAAGATATTAGTTTGAAGCAAGAAGTTGATTATGATCTATTTCTCAAATTTTCTCATTTTTCCCTTATTGCTTCCCAAGTCTTGAATAGGGAAAGTGATCAAGTAGTCTTATGAGGTTGGGTAGAAGTTTGTTCAATGTTGTAACTAAGTTGGAAAGAGTCTTTGAAGACACTTAGGAAGGTGGGAAATGTAGTTTTCCTTAAAAGTGTTCTTGTTGGGAATCCACTAGCTTTTGGTGTGAGCACTCTACATTATTTTGGATGCAATTCACATTAAAATGAAATACATGAAATGTACTTAAAATGTAAGCAATAAAAATAAGATATATATTATAATAACCAATAATGCCATACATGAACGAACATATAATATATTATGATAACCAATAATGTCATACATGAATGAACATAAAATATATTATGGTAACCAATAATGTCATACATGAACAAACATATAATATAAAATGATAACCAATAATGTCATACATGAAAAAATATATCATATATTAACCAATAATCTCATAAGTCTAATAATGTCATGCATCAAATATATGTCATACATCAAATATAAAATGTCATATAGCCATCAAATGTATATCTAATATGTCCACTGACATAAAATCCAGCATATATGTCCACTAATGCCTATACATGTGTGTCTATCAACTATATCTTCTCCTTCCCATGAGGGGAAGGAAACAAACCCCTAGAGGTCTTCGGTCAGCGTGTGGAGGGAGATGATGGGTATGATGGGGTCTTCCTCACATGCTCACTCGTTCTCATGTTTAGGCTCTTCTCTAACTTGAGCTGATAAAAACAAAGTATATATGAATCAATAATTATTATACATTGAAATCAAATATATTTACACACAAAATTACTTATTTTCTTGACACCATCAAATAGTCACTCTGGACATCCACCTTAAAGGCTCGTGGATGATTGGGTGTAACAAGGCCCTACAAAAATTCAATCAATATAATCACTTATAAATAACATTAGAAATTTTGATACTAAGTAAAACAACTAAAACAAAAAAAATATTTTTCATACCTCAGTCAATGGCTTTGAACTAGCCATCATTGCAGCAACTCCACGACTGATGGACTGGCGAAGATGACGAGTCTTAGATGTCAATAGTTGCATGTCATACAATACAAGTTACATGTAACATGAAACATGAAACACATATAATCAAATGAATTAAATTAACATGAAACAAATGTACCTCTACGAAGCTTGTATCATGCCTAGGTTCAGGGTCCCTTGTGAATGTCGATGGTCCAGTAGAGAACTGATTCACATACTTAAATTTTTTTTGTCAATCCTTCATATGAGTACTTAATAAATATATGTATTAACTTAAATGATTAAATCAATACATACCTCTAGACTCATTGACAGGATGAAAAATAGGGCCAGGGGATCTCTACTAGGGCTAGCAACACTCTTACCCTAAATTTTGAACAATGTCAATACATGCTAATTAAGTAGTCATTCACTATACATACAAAATGTGATCGAATTAGTTTATTATAATTGTAATTTACCTATGTGTCAATACCAAATGTTTGACTAAGGAATTGATCAATGACTAGCCCATCATCCATACTATCTTCATCATGACTGCAAAATGTGCATAAGGATCCACATGATGTGCGCATGTGATCATGACACATAGAAGGCTCCTCAACTAATGGACTCGTGTAATGAATGAGGGTCTGCGTCAAAGCATTAATAGTCCCTAGAGTTCTAGTCTCTACATGTTCCTTCACAACTGAAGGAATAATCACATGCTCACCCTATGGCTTGACAATAGGTGCCCTAACTACATTAGGGTCACGACGTGCCCCCAACCTCTCAAATGATGACCCCCCACCTCTACCCTGATATTCTAATATATCAAAATAATTGGGGATCTCCCTAAGGACAAATTCACCATACAATTTCTTTAAGAAATACATTGGAACCTTGTAATTATTGCAGGGAGGGGAATGAAAGACCATCCACCATCTATCCCAAAAGTTATTTCTAATACCATCACTTATGCACCAATGGATGGGGAACCTTTTAGTTGTATGTTTAATAGTATTTTGTTCACTAGGATTTTTAAACAATGCACAAATGGTACATTTTTCTATTTGTTTTTTTTTTTTAACATCTTGATATGATAATTTATTTGCATAATATCTTATTTTTTCATCCCGCTTAACATACCAAATATCCAACTAACCACTAACAAAAGCTACATGGGTCATAATGGACTTGAGGGAGGATGCCAATTGTGCTCTCATCAAATTGGTCTGTCCACAAGTTTTCAACCTGCCAATAAGTGCTTCTAATTCATTTTCCCTCTTTCTATTTCATTCATAATTTTGTTTTGGGTGTTAGGAGGAGGTCTTCCAATCAGTGTGGGTTGCAAAATTTCTTACTTTTGTTGTGAGGGTTTCGATTTTCATCTTGTCGAGGATTTTGATTAGGATCTTGTGGAGGGTTTTCATTTTGATTTTGTTGATCTGACTAGACATTTGGCAGTTGATTATTTACATTTCTTGATAAGAAACCAATTGCAATCTAAATAAATAAACAAATTTAAAGCAAAATTGAAAAAACCTACAAAACAATGTAAAAACTTACAAAACAATGCAAAAACCTATAAAACAATGCAAAAACAAGAGTAGAAAACATACTATGTGATCCCAATCTTGAACTTTGACAACGAGGAGGCATCTTGAGGAGACGGGTGACAAAATTCTTCAACTTCTTCAATATGCATGCACACTGTTTGTGAGAAATGGAAAAACCAATTGCAATGGTAAAATGGGTTGTGAGTTTGCAGCCCATTTATAATTTTTTTTTGCTTTTTCAAATTGCATACGTGCTATGAAAAATAATTTAAAAAATTAGGTGTCATGTTTGTTGCACCACAACTTGGTGCACATGCCCAATCCCCCTTTTTCACATAGCCACTATACATGTGCTTAGTTGTGCACATGTGCACCTTGCCTAGGTGTGCACATGCACTGGTGTACAACTACACACTTGGCCATATCTAAGGCTAAACTAGCGCACTAGTGCACCTATAAGGGTGTGCATTTTGACTGATTTTGATTTATTTTTGGGTCAATCTAGGGTCCTTTTAGGTCTATTTTTTTTCCTTTTAATATCCATAAGACTAATGTTTGCCTCTTTTGTGCAAATCAAATGGAATCATCATCAAAACCTGTTTCTTTTAAATACCAAGGAGCACCTAAGAAATCAAGATTCCAAGATGGGTACGCAGATATAAGAGACACAGAGTTGGGTCATATTGATTGGAATGCCTTCCTGATAATCTGTAACAAACCCAAGGAGAGGTTGGCAATGGTCTCTGAATTGATTTGGTCTGGGTTAGTGAATGTAGCATCACATCCCATGTCAGTTCAATCTTCTGAACTAATAATGATGTTGGTAGAGCACTATGTGATTGAGGAGAAGGTAGTGAAAAGTGGCACATGAAAGATAGTCCTCGACCTCCAACCCAAAAACATTGACAAAGTGTTTCACCTTCCAAGGGTAGACCAATACCTCCAAATTTCATATGATGGATCAGAGTGATGGTATAGAGAGAATGATAAAGAGGTGAAAGAGCTTGTATAGACCTCATTTTTTATTGACATGACACCTTTGGATGAAAGAGTAGGTGAGGTGAATAATACTAGAGGGTACATGAAAGACGACATCAGATACTTGATTGTCCTCCTTACCAAAGTTATGGGTCTTCCTTCAACGGGTCACCATCAAACATGGATGGTTCATTTTATTGAAATCATAATGACTACCAAGATGCCCATTGATTAGGCCACCATCATAAGTGATAACTTGGATGAATAGATAGTCATCGTCAAAACAGACCCTCGCTTCTAGATGACATCATACATGGTGTATTTTCTAGTGACCATAACCACTAATTATCTAGGCTTCTACAAAAAAGGAAGAATGCAAGATGAAAATGCTTGGTACTATGTGGTATACCCACAACTGGTGAAAAAAATGCTCCCACTATAGAGTGTGGAACACAAAGTGGTTGATGATGGATTCATCTTCGTCATCATTAAATTCATTGAAGGAGATTATGGAAAGAGAATATCAACAAAGGTTGCAGCTCAAATCACAGAAGTAGGTGCCTACTACATTCAATAGAAGACCTTCACATATCTTCGGGTAGTTGGTACTCTTTTGTGCCCCAAAAAGCTTCCAAGATATCCTTCAGACATGCTAATACTCATGGAGATAGCCTACCAACTCTCTTCTACTTATGATGGAGTGAGGAAACAACATAAGAAGACATGGGTATTTCCTATCACAATTGGTGCATTCGAGGTGAAGCAAAAACAAGACATTGCCACCTTTGACTCTTAATGAAATTAGTATCCTTTGGAAGAATACAACTCCCCTTGCTTGTTCTTTGACAATTTTGGGATGGTTCAACATCTGGTAGGGAAACAGTTTGTACATGTCGATGTCCTAGAAGATCACTCAAAGAATTCTATAGATGACTATGTTGTCCATATAAGCAACTATTTTAGGATGAGTCTATATTTAGTAGAAAATATGCTAAAGATGAATATTCCTTTCAAGGTTGTAGAAAAGGATGCCCTTAAAGTTGTAGATCCTTTGTACAACATAGAAAAAATCTATGACAATCCTATCATGAATGCTAAGAAGGATGGTAGGAAAGTGATGATATAAATCATCAAGTGAGACATGTGGTCGAATTGACAAGGGAATTGTTCAAGAAGCCATTTCGGATGGATCCAATTCCACAAGACATACCTCTACAAGCCATAGCCAGGCCTATCAAAGGTAAAGCTGCAAAGGTCACCATACCAACCTACCTTGCTCAATCCCTAGTAAGGCTAGAAATGGTACATCAACATGAGTGGGAGGTTGAGTACTTCGAGGTGGATAAGGGTAAGACGAGGAAAAGGGTAGCCCCTAGGGAAAAGAAACAAACGGCTAAGGGCCAAGCACCTCCAGAATAGGCACAACCTGAGAAGGGGCAATTTGAGATTCAACTAGAGACACTAGATCAATCTCTAGAATAGTAGGAGGAGGAACAAAAAAAGCAACAAGGGGTCTCACTACCCAAAAATTTAGAGGAAGAAGCCTCCCACTCAGTGCTAAAGAGAGTGAGGATAGAAACAACTATGATGGGTGCTTAGAGGAGGGGATTGAAAAGGAAGAAGAATCCATCCCCACAAGTTCTAGAGACTATCCTAGAAGTTGAGGAAGAAAAATAAGGGGAACAAATAAATTTTGTCCCTTTGAGCTAGAGAACTTGCTCAACCAAAGCTACAGAGGAAGAGAGAAGAAGAGGCTCTACGTAGACACTTCCATCTATTTGAAGGGAACCTATCCAAGTATCAAATTTAGAAGATGAAAAAGAGAAATGGATAGAGGATATGGAGAGTGAAGGAATTGATGTCTTCAACCTCTTGGGCTTTGACTTTATGCCAGTGCGCATTGTAATGGTGGATGAGAAAATTAGAGATACTCCCATGAGTGTGCCTTTAGGAGAGGATTGGAGTCAATTGCCTCCTCTTCCTCAAGGACCTCTGGGTATTCCATTAGCAGCACCACGAGATATGGGTTAGTAGATCCACCTCCTCTAGCAAAAGAAGCAAAACCAAAAAGTGAAGGAATGGAGGAGGGTGAATACCAACAGCTTCATGATGATGAATTATGTAAAGAGGGAAAAATATAAGAAACTTAGAAACTCCCCCAGATACAAAGGCTATATCTTTAGCCCAACAGAATACTAAGACTCCTTCAGAAGATCTTTCTTGACAAGAGAAGACTTCATAGAGAAGTGATAAGGGAAAGGAGATTGCTATAGAACCAACCTCTTCAACCAAGTATATGTCACCTATTGGGACAACACCATCATGGCTACAGAGGAAGTTTATATTTTGATAGAAGAGGCAACTGGATTTAGTGATAGAGGAAGGAATGAAGGAACTGATTAAAATGATAAAGAAGCTTCAACCACCTAAGGGTGATGCTAGAACACTAACCTTCATAATGAAGAACTAAGACTGGGACCTTTTAGGACATAATTCCATTTGTCCTCCTCATGCTGACACCAAAAAACTGACTCCAAAATATTTTCAAATCAAGGAGGTTATATTGGTAAAGCCCACGATGGATATAGCCAAAGTGATGATTACTATTGGCATGAAGGCAGTGCTTCAATACATGAATCAGAATGAATCTGAATTGATAACATTGCGTAAGTAGAATGAGCTACTTCGAGGCTACCTGAATCAAGTTGTGGGATCTATTGACCTAGACAATCTAGAGGTCACCCTTGAAGTTGCATTAGAAAGAAAGAAGATAGGGACAAGGTTGGATCCATTTTTGGAAGCATGTTAGCAATGACATGATAGTTTTGAAGAGAAGGTAGTGTAGATAATACAGAGTAATTTAAACCTATTGCACCACACCAATCAAATGTTGACAGGTTGGTTTCCATAGTGGACCAAGATTTTGGTTTGATGGATGAAGTATGTACCTAGGCCAAGGACTTATAGGAATTAAGATCAATAAAGGGTCAAAGGTATTGGATTCTTATGGAGGTATATGCAGTAGAGGAGCTTGATAAGCTTGATGATTGGATTGAGAAAATATTGACAGAAAATAAAGTAATGGAGAGATTGCATGAGGAAATCCATTAGATTAAAGATAAAGCTCAAGAACAATTTTTGGAAGTGGAGAGGTATTCTAACATTGTGTGGTTTGATATTTTTTAAGATGAGTCCAAGACCAAGCTTTTTGCAGTGCAATCAATGGTCCAACAGTTTAGAGGAACATTTGAAGATTCTTCGTTAGATGATGATATAGGACAAGCATTCAGGGCTAAAGAAGCACTGTTGGAGCTGGACACCAAGCTTGAAGATTTTGTAGAGACTCATATAGAACTCAATAATTACCAGCAAGTAGTTAAGAATAAGTATGAACCTTTAGATTTATAGGAAGTTAGTCAAGTAGCAAAGATGATTGAGAAATTCAAGAATAAACATCCATGCATTGTTTTGGTCTAAAGTTGAAGAAAACCGAGGTGCTAGAAATTCAATTTTAACACTTACAAGTTTTTTTGGATTTATTGAACCTATCACCAAGGTGTAAAAGTATTCTTTTAATAGAGGTGATCCAATTTTTTTGAAGAAGAAGCAGTGCATCTTTAGTTAACTACCAATTCCTAATTTAGATCATTCCATGCACTAGAAATGCATTTCAATGATAATTCAACTCCTAGAAACACCCAAAGAAGGCAAAGCTTCCCATTTTAGAGCTTCTAGAGACTTCCATATCATCTCATAGCTTCCTTCTTCTTATACTCTTATTCTTTCATTCTTTTGTGTCATGTAAAGGATCATGCACCCATTAATAGATATAAACAAGGGTGGAGACCTACTAGCACCATTTAGAGAGTTAGTTTGTAAATAATTAGATTTTTTATATTAATATTTTGCATGAGTTTAAATTTTAAGAGCTCTCACTCTTAACACAAAGGGAGGAGATGATTTCTTATAAATACATGGATGTCATATGTACTCTAGGCCATCATTTTGATGCAATAATATATTCTATTGGTGCTCTCATTCTAAGAGTAGTTACTCTTTCCGGAGTGTGTTATTTTTGTGAATGCATGTTCATGAATAATAATGGAGCCAATGGTTTTATTGTATTTTTATGATTGTGAGATATTTTAGTTCTCATGTTTTTCTTGTGTTAACAAATTTTGTTGTTGTGATGAATTGGAGAAAGGATCATCTATCGTTCTTGCATAGTGTCTTGTTGTGCATGAGTGCACTTTTTGTGACTTTGCAATTTGATGAGACATGAAAAATCTTTTGGTTTATATCAAATTACCATCAATGATTGCATCAGTGGAGTTGAGGAAGCATTGCTCCTAATTTCATTGGTTTCCTACCCAATTCTTTTTATAATTTAATTTTTGAATGTGTTGTTACCTTGGTTTATGTCCATTTGGAATTTTCCCTTTCAGTTATTTGCTTTAATCTCTTGTTACTCAAACTTTGTTATTTTCATTTAAAATACTTGGTTAAAATAGGAATTCATATAGTTTCATTGGTAGACTACATTCATCATAAAATAGAAAACCAAAAATATATCTCTTTTATGGTTACATTTCAAACAATAATAGATTGTCTGAGATTGGTTTGAACCAACAAAGGCCTCCTCACAAACATACACATTTATCTCCAATTGAGTGAACCTAGTAGGTTGAAAAACCACTCGAAACCTTGGAGTTGGTCCTTGATCAGCTTTTGTAAAGAGCAATTTGAAAGGATCCCCATCATTCAACATCATGCAAAAAGACAACTCAACAAACACCTACATGCAAGAACATGTCAAAGAGAAGAAAAAGACAAAAGAAGGAAATGGTTTGGCTCTGAAAATATGGAAGAATATACAATCCATGCAAGAACATGTCAAAGAGAAGAAAAAGAAAAAAGAAGGAAATGGTTTGGCTCTGAAAATATGGAAGAATATACAATCAAAATGAAAGAATAAATGAAAATACAATGGATCAATCCTAATAAAGGAGATCGTAAAATGCTAATAGGGAAACCTTAAAAGGTAAATGACATTTAATAATTAAATGGAAATGCATGTACATAAAGTGCAATCTTAAGAAAGGAGTAAAGGTAATTTAATAAATGAAATGAAATTAATCATTTACTCTAACACCCTCATTAAGATGAGCAACAATGTAGCTATAGACAATGCAGAAAAAGAAAGGAAACTACAATGTTGAAAGCATAAATGGGTCCTGACAACATGGCCTAATGAGGTACCCAACACAACCAAATATTTGAAAATGTAGAAATAGTAAAAATCACGTGAGAAAAACCCTACTGCAAAAAGAGATAGAAGAAGCTAAATAACATTAAAGAAGGAAGGAAGGGCTCATCACTAAGACCTTGCAAGGACAACTTCCTTCACTCCAAGCATAGAACACAACTAAAGATACTATGGGGATTGAAAAGGTTTAGTGAAGATGTTTGCAACTTTCTCAGTGGTGGGAATGTACTCCAAGCTAAGAGATTTTTTCTGAATCAGATGCCTGACGAAGTGCATGTGAAGCTCAATGTGCTTGTTCCTTTGATGGTTAAATAGGTTGCAAGAAATGTGTATAACACTCTCATTGTCACACCAAATAAAGGTGGAACTATAAGGAGGAAATTCAAACTCTGTCATCAACTATCAAAGCCATAAAACCTCCTGACTGGCTAGAAAAATTACCTTGTACTCTACCTCTATAGATGATAATGTGTGAGCATGTTGCTTCTTGCAAGACCATGTGATTAGACTAGAACTAAGACAAAAAAACAAATTCAGAAGTAGACTTTCAATCATCAATATCACCATCCCAATCTAAGTCTATATAACCAACAATATGAGGATCCCCTGATGTGTAGTGAATGTCCTAACATGTAGTACCCTAGATGTACCTGAAGATATGTTTGGAAGCTTTCCAATAACTCTCATGTGGGTCATGTGAGAATCTAGAGATAATTCTAACTGCAAAGGAAATATCAGGATGTGTATGTGTTAGGTACAACAAACTACTCACAAGCTGTATCTATAAAGTCGAATCCACTATAGGAGTAGTGCAAGTGGTAGATAAAGAAACACTCAATTGAAAAGGTGTGGGAGAAGGATTGCAATCAAGCATGTTGAATTTCTAAAGCATATCAAGAGCATACTTTTACTAGAGTATGACTATCCCATCTAAAGATTGAACAACCTGTAGACCCAAAAAATAGTGTGGAAGTCCAAGGCTTGTCATCTCAATAATGAGATCATCTACATATAGAATGCTAATCAATCTGGATAAAATAAAAAATAGTATGATTATCAAACAATGAGTGATAGTTTTTCTACCGTATAAGTGTGTTTCTATGTTGGATAACATTTATATTTCAAGAAAAAAGGGAGCATATATAGTAAGTGCGACAATACATGAGGGACCAAAAAGATGCCAAAAGTTAATTTTAACCCTTTTAAATGCCTTGACATGCACCAAATATGGTGCATGTCACATAAGTTACACAACCTTAGGCATGCACATACCAAACCTTAGGCATGCACATACCAATCCTATATAGGTATGCACCATATGTAAGGCACAATATACTTAGTGTTATCAAATTTGTAAGCTCACCTTTTCATCCTTAATTTCATACTATAGATGAGAGTTGTATGATTCAGAGCCCTTGCAAATGACACATGTCACATAAGAAGGCCATTCTTTCTTCCCTATACAATAAAGCTTTACCAGAATGTGACCAAGATGTATATGAGGTCAAAGAGGTGAGTAATTTTATATCTTAGGTTCATGTTTATATATATATATATATATATATATATATAAAGAGGGGTAAATGCTTTGACCTAGAGCTATGAACCAGTAAGGCCACAAACGGGGGACTTCATCCCCATTAGATTTGAACCTTGATGGCAAGCATAACAAATCAACAACTTAACCATCACAACATGCCACTATTGGCAAAATATAGATTTAATTAGGTTTTTGAATTTGAATTTGAATTTGAATTTTTGGGAATTGATAATCGACCTATTCAAAACCCTAAATCACCTTCCCATGAAGACCCTTACAAAGGAAAAGTAAATAAAATACTTTCATTACTTTATATGGATGCCCCAAGTACCTAAGAATTTTTTTAGGGAAAATAAAAGAAAATAAAAATTAGCTATAGGAGTTGCTCATTTAAGGTGAGAAAAATTAGGTGGTACCAACCCCCATAGGTGGCCTTATTAAATTTTTTACAATCTATTGTAAATAATGTAACAAATATTATTGGGAAAATCAATTTTTAGTCTAATAAAATAGGAAAAACAAAGTTCTATTATGCAAATAAGTTACCATAATGTCAAGAAGAAAAAAATTACCAAAGATGACATTTGTACACTTTTACACATCCTAGGATGGATCAACCTCAACATACTAGTTACAAGATGATCCTTACCCATTGATGTACCATGAAGGGATAATAATAACTTTTGGGATAGGTGATGGATAGTTTTTGACAAACCTTTGGGAAATAATCATGAGGTACCCCTATACTTTTTGAGGAAACTTTGTTATGAGTTTCTTCTCAATGTAGTACCAAACTATTCTAATTATTTAAACTTTATTGGAGGTGTGGCATCCACACATGATAAGATATCTAGAACAATGCTGTTAGAGTAATAAGATATTTTCTTATTAATTAAATCATTTTGATTTAATTATTACGTAATTTATTATGTCTAGTTTACTTAAGCTAAACTTTAGGCATATAATAATTAATTCTTTTATTAATTATTATCATGCAACCTAGGTTTTACCCTGTTAGGGTTTTGATCTCCTTTTATAAGGATTGATCTCTTTGTAATTTTATTCATTCACTTTTGTTAATAGAATTCTCTCTTTTTTCTCATTAAGAATGTCTCATTTGTGCATTTGGCAATTCCAACCTCCATAGCTTTTTACTTCTCTCTTCTATGATAGGTGTTTGCATGTAGGTGATTCTTTGGAGTTGTAGGGTTGATCTTTCATCAAATTCAACATGCTATTAGAGCTCTAGATCTTCATATCCTTGTTCTATTTATGAGAAGTTTGTCTTGGCTTTCAAATTTGTGCTTTTCGTTCAAAGGGTTTCATTTTTTCAGATTTTTTTGTATTGAATCTGGGGGGTCACCATTTTTTGGTACACTTTGAGTTCAAATGGACATCACCATTGAGCTTAGAGCACCCAAAAACCCCACCCAAAAACCCCTATTTAAATATAAAATTTGTCCAATTTGGACACAGTTGGAATTTGAGGCTAAAAAATATTGCTACCAGATTGGGCATGCTTCCTAAGACTGTGATTCTCCTTTTTTTTGGTATGTTTACCGAGGTACTGATTTTTAAAATTTTGACATGAAAATTGAGAATTTCTCCAAAAATCAAGATTTTTGGCATGCTTCCTAAGATATCTATTTTAAAAAATTTGGCACGCAAATTGAGATCTTTGACACATTTCTCAAGCTGTCAATTTTGTGATTTTTGGGCATGCTTTTCAGGATTTTTGGTCACCCAAATCGATACAATTTTGGTACATAATTAATATGCTTCTCGATGTAATTTCTAGTGCTATTGGGTACACTTTTCGAGACATTTTGACATGGATCCAGAGGTGGTATTTTTTTCCTTTTTCTAGTGCTTTTTTGACCTACATGTCGGTTTTTGGCTATAACTTGCTCATCCAGACTCTATTTTTTGATCCAAAAGAAGCACCAAAAAGCTGATTCATAGCCTGTCGTGATGGTGAAATTTATTTGGATTTATGATACTATTTGGTGGCCTATTTTTTTGTCAAAGTTAAAAGTTATTTTTTGTACTTTGAGCGACATATTTTGAGACATTCTATTTTCTAGATTTTGTTCTAGGCACATCCCATTCAATTTTTTTTGCTTTTTTACATTTTGATGGATATTTTGGTTGTTTGAAGTCTAGGGATCAATTTTGTTGTTTTAGATGATTTTTCATGGGTTTTACTATTTATTATATCAGCCTTATGTCTCTTTGGATCTTTGTTGATATCGTCTTGTAGTATTTTTGCAAACACACTGAGATAAAGTATCACTCTATTGCATTTTGAGATCTTGGACATTTTTATATTTTGTTGTACTCGCACTACACTATACAGTTCCTTAGGGGGTTTTATGTTGGCCATATTTGCCATCTTCCTTTGTCAAGTGAGTGTTCCTTCCACAATATTAGCCTCATGATGTGTCGATGACATGTGACAGTATAGGTGTTTGTACTTCTTTTGCAATATTGATGTTCTTAGTGCTTCTTTCTGCATGAGATATTTTATTCAGTTTCAGTGTTCATGTCTTACCTCTCAGCATTAGAGGTTTGTTATGTTGGTTATATTTCTTTCTTGGTTTGATGGAGTGAGTTGTGTATTTAGTATTCGATCCTATGTACTAGGCGATTATAGTGGCTAAATACCTATGCATTTCGGTGAGATGGATCATTTACCATATAGAAATTCTTTCATTCCTATTTTTTGAAGCCATAAAGATACCTTCCATATTCAATTGATTAGCTCTTCAGACTTAGTCTTCTCTACCTAGTCATGTTCTCTATAGTGGAGGTTCTTTAGATCAATAGTATGGTAGTGTTTACAGCTTCATGCTTCAATGGTGTTCTTCATGATCATCTTTTGTTCCTATCTTTTGGAACATTCTTTTCATCTCCTTTTGGAGTAGGGTTTTTCTATTTTCATTTTCTCTATTTCTCCTCTTTACAGAGATTTTGTTTTGATTGGGTATCTCATCAGGCCTTGTTGCTAGGACCTTATTTGCTTTTAGTAGTAGTTTCTAAGTTTTTAGCTCCTCCCTAAGTTTATCTAAAGGGGGGTGTTAGAGTAATGAGATATTTCCTTATTAATAAAATCATTTTTATTTAATTATTAAGTCACTTATTATCTCTAGTTTACTTAAGCTAAACTTTAGGCATATAATAATTAATTCTCTTATTAATTATTATCATGCAATCTAGGTTTTACCCTATTAGGGTTTTGATCTCCTTTTATAAGGATTGATCTCTTTGTAATTTTATTCATTCACTTTTGATAATAGCAATCTCTATGTTTTCTCATCAAGAATGTCTTATCTGTGGATTTGGCAATTCCAATCTCCATAGCCTTTTGCTTCTCTCTTCTATGACAAGTGTTTGCATGTAGGTGATTCTTGGGAGTTGTGGGGTTGATCTTTCACCAACTTCAACAAATGTGACCCTAACACATTGTTGATAGCCACTAACATACCATATGTGCATCACGTGACTATTCATGTCATTGTGAAGGAGACTATTAAGTTAGACAGCTAAGGCACCATGAGCATGTGGACTCATGCCATGATATTGTATTTCAATTTTCTAGTACAAGATGAAATTAGTTACTCTTCCATGCCTTGAGTTCCACCTCACTTATATTTATCATGCAAAGCTTTTGTAGATATGATCCTAAAGAGTAGTTGATTTGCAATAATAAAGGCCATGACATGTCATTTTCTAAATATCACATTCACCATTTGACTGAGGAATTTTTTACAAGTTCATTTAATTTATATTATTTAATTTAATTCTAAGTTCTACAAACAATTATATTAGTGCAAGGATTAAGATTAAAATTTAATATCAAACCATTTTTAGCACTAACAACATTCATCCATCCTTCTTTTTCATGACATCGTCGAGTTCACCCTATATGTCTAGTAAAGGATTATAATTATTACATGTGAGTATATAAATACTATATAAATGTACAAGTCTCATAACACACAAAGAATGTTGTTGAAGCTTTGACATTAACACTTTATTGTCAAGGTCATCATGAAACTTTCACCTAGTTATCATTTATTTGTAAATGGTGAATAAAGCACAAAAGTCATATTTTAACATTTTTTGTTTAGCTTTCTCTTAAGATAGTTTGTTTGCATAAAATGATCTTAATCCTTCCGTCTTGTTGATCCTATTGGTATCTCTAACCATTGTTGTCTATTAGTGTCAACCACTTAGTCATTTACAAGGAAGAGTTAGACAGTCGTCACTGCGATCAAGTTACTCTATAAAGGTTGAGTCATGTACATAAGAAAGTATGTACCAAGCTCTATAGGAGCCGAGTAAATTTTTGGTCATAGAGTATTTTCTATATGAGCCAAACTCATCAGCAATTGAGAAAATTCCAAGTATAAAAGTACCAATTTATATAGTGTGTGCTGAGCATAATAAATGTTGAGCATCAGAAGGGCAATACAAGTCAAGCAACAACAATGCCAAGCATCACAAATAATAAAGATAGAGCAATGCAAAGTTTACATAAAAGTTAGGAATGTAACAAAGTTTGAGGAAAAATGAATATCAGACTGACTTGGAAGGTATATTTAAGTTTTAAAGAGGTTGTTACAAAATATTTAAATGATATGGATCATACATACCTATGTTGTGTGTTCAACAATCAAGACGAAGAGGCAAAACATGGAACCATCTAGAAAACTTTTTATAAAACTCTTTAAATAGAAATGATCTTAACCTAGATCTTAAGTATCCAGAGTAAGAGCAAGGGCAAAAAGGTGTTTGCATGTGAACAAGAAGTAATATGCAACAGAAATGTGAGGCCTCACCCGATCCATCATATTATAGATAACATATTTGCATTGTAACACTTCTAATTTGATGTTTTGGTATACTTTTGAGACTATAGGGTTATGGTATTTTTATATCTGCATTTTGATGATCTACATTTATGTCTACACCTAAAACCTAAATGATATAATTAGCGATTTCATTCATCTTCTAACCATTTTCAATTGTTGAATTTCAAAAAATGCTTCTACTATGAAATTGTAATGTTAAGTTGGGGTATGTCACTTAAATTTTGATATTCATGATTTGGACATTTTGACATGATTCAAGACTTAGAAGGACAATGACTTATTTTATCTATTGATTTTGACATTTACAATAGTGTTTTGCATCTACGATATGTACCATGAACCTGATATTTTGAAAGGAATAATCAAACACATATGGATGTAGTTTTAGGACATGATAATGTTAAATTTTGATACTATGCAAAATGTTAATTTGATTACGATGATTTACAATTTATGATTTGTAGATAAATGTTAATCTGTTTATGATGCTTTATGAGATGAATGATTATGATATGTAGATAAAAGTTAATTTGATAATAATGAATTATGACATGCAGATTTTGATATTTTAACATTTTGAATGGATAATCAAAATGACTAAGAAAGGAAAATTTAATTGAATTATGTTAATATGGATTTCATAAAAAAATTCAATTATGCATTTATGATTAACAATTTATAAGACCTTCTTCGACTACTGATGCTTGAGTTTAATATGTAGGAAGTGGAACAATGGCAATTCTTGGGGGGAACAAGTTCCAAACCTACATGAACACAATTTAACCAAGGTGAATATTTGAAAGATTCAAAAGCCTCATTGTGAAATTATTTTGTTTCGTAATGTAAATTTGTTTGTATGAAGAAATTCTTAATCATAACTTAGATGCAGTAAGAAAATGCCATGGTGAAGTGGAATGTATTTAATGTGTCACTTGACAGTTGTATTTGTCTATGTGTTGATGACATGTCACCTAGAGTGTTGGTTAGAAGGTCACTTAATCTTACTCGTTTTCTTTTCTTCCAATTAATTTTTAAGTACACCCACTTGGGAGAGAGTGTTAGGATGGGACACCATCATGTTGATTTTCGAATTCAAACTTGTTAGGGATTTTAGGAGGCCTAAATGGGATCCTTAAGTGTCATTTTATTGATAATAAGCCACCCTAATGCTAGTATAAAATGTTAGGGGCCTAAATTCAACTATTTTAGTGATTACCTAACTTAGGGGACCCCTAAACAAAGCCCTCTTGAACCAATTCGAAATTTTGGGTTTCCCCATGAGAGTACCCTCACCATCCCACTTGGTCAACTTTCTTATTTTGGAGGAGCAACAATGTAACAAAGGGGAGGCTTGATGTTCCTACTGAAAAAAGGGTTAGTAGAGAGTCTTTTTAGTGGAGGGGTAACATATTAGTGGGTTGTTCACCCACTCTCTTAGTTTAGAGATAGTTAGGTTTTGGAAGGGAGCTCTACTACAACTATCATTACCCTAGCTTAGACCAAGTTTGGCTTTTTCAAAACTATGCTTCATTTTCCTTCTTGAGTACTGCAAAATTGATCTACAAGTATGAGGACTGTGTCAATGGAGTAAGCATTGTAGTTATGAGTCTTTATATTATGGAATTTGATATGGTGTTGTGACAATGTGAAAGTGTGTTGTGTTCTTGAGGATTTCTTGGTTTTCCTTTTTGATTTTGTTTTCTTGTTTGGATTGGAATGTTCATGTGATCATGGGTATGAGGGCTTCACTCACCCTTTTGGGAAGGGAAGAGAAGTCCAGGGTGAAGGGCATAGTTGGGCTTGAAACATAGTTGAGGACGTTGGAGTATGGACTCCATTGTAAGCCATTTTCATTCATATCTTTCTTTAGCGTTGATAAGGGAAAAATGGTGCAGAAAGGAAGTTAATGAAGTATGGATTTCAAGGAAGCTATAATTGTTGGTAGTGTGTTTTGGAGGATGTTTGTGGAAGCCCCTGAGAGGGCATGATATTTTGTTGGTTTGTGAAGCCCCAAAAGAGCATGAAATTTGTTTATTGCAGATATGATATGTTATGGAAAACCTCCTTTTGAAAAGCACACCTTCACCCTATGGTTAAGGTTCCATTGGTGAACCATTCTATAATACCTTGGGATGGGATTGTTGAAACTTGTAATGTGATGTTTCATGCATTTGTAAGCTTGGAATGAAACCTAGTTTGGATCTTGTTTCCCTTGCTTTGTGGGTGGCCTCATAGAAGCCTAGGTTGGGAGGTGAGCATCCATGGTTCAAAGTTTTGTGTTGTTTTTTGTAGGTTATGTGAAGATGGATTCCTTGGAGACATTAGGGTTATATGTTGGAAACCAAGTGTTTGTGAAAATATAGATGCTCACTGTCATTGTAAAGGGTGTCTGAATGTTAAGTCTCCATGTTCATTTCATTATGATATAAAGCTTCCTTTGTGTTGTAAAAGAGATTTGCATCATTTTTTATCATATGGAGTTGTGGAAGAAATAGATTGTGAAGTTATATATGTAATTTACTTGTAAGGAAATAGTCACTGAGAGATTTGATGTATTATGAAAAAGAATTCATGTATTAGAACTTTCTTCTCATGAAATATGTAAATTAGTTGATAGATATATTTCATAAATGATATTTGGAAGAATATTTTGGGTAGAGTTGGTCAATTCAGAATATACATGATTCATTGAAAATTTATATGCTATGCATTTCATATCTTGGAAGTAAATCACCATGTTTGATAGTTCATTGTATAGGCATAGTCATTTATTCATTGGTCTTCAAAGTTCAATCAAATTTTCTAAGAGGACAATATCATCCTGTCAACAAATATATTCACTTAGATTCAATGATAGGATAAACAAACACAAGAAAAAGAATTAATTTGAGTAAAGAAAACACTTAGACAAAATTCTTGATAGATTTGTTTTAGGACCACATTTCATCTCTAGAAAATGAATGAGAAAAGACAAAATATCCCTTCCCTATTAAAGTCACTTAAAATATTTAGGAGAATATACTTAGAATCTTGTCATATGAAAATTTTTAAATAATCACTTTAGGAATAATAGAAATATATATATATATATATGTATATATATATATATATATAATGGAAATCAATGAAATCCTAAGGACTTAACTAGACTCCTAGACTTATGTCCACTCACCCTAGGAAGTACTAAACACTCCATCTCCAAGTTTATTCACGTGGGTAGAGGTATTCCTTACAATTAATTTGCACTAAGCATATCTACAATTAATTTGCACTAAGTATATCTATATAAAAAAGAATATCTAAAACTACAAGGATGCACCCTATAAAATCCCTACCAAATAATAGAGTAAAATTCCAAATATGAAATACACTTACATAAAAATTTACCCACCCAAGAACACACTCTATTTAAAAGACTTAGGCGCATGTGAAAAATCATTTTGGGGGAGGGAAAAGATATCAATGACATAAGTTAGTTCCAAACCCCAAGCCACCTTACATCTTGGGCAAAGACTGATGCATTGCCCTAGGGGGATGTGTACAGTGTCTTGTAATAATTTTAAAAAAAAAAGACTATTTCAATCATGACTTGTGGGAAAAATAACAAAGATAAATCAACCAACATGGAATGTCACATTCCCTCTTCAAATTCAATTGAAGATATTTCATATCATAGGTTGGCACTAACATAGTGTTAGACATAGGCTGCCCTTGGCATCCATCTTGGGTATTTGGAAGATGATCACCCAACCAAGGGATAACCACCTTGGAAAAAAAGAGCATTTGACTAGGGGTAAAAAGGGGAATAGCTGATTTTATGTACTTTTCAGTTTTGTAATAGGATAAACATTGGCCAAGGTGGACGCCTAGTTTATTGTGGCATCCAAGGGAAAATGCTAGGATGTAAAATGGGAGTGATGTGTTATGGCTTTTGGAGATTGGGCGCTGATGTAAGCAAGGGTATGTTATGTTTTATTTTATTTTGGTTTTTTATATTTGGTAAAGTTATTATGTAAACTATGTGGGGTACGTGGGTTAAGGGATAAGGTGGGGTGTGGAGTGGGTTAGTTGGGGGCTAGTATGAGTAAGTAATAATGTTTAAAGGGTTAGCATGGAAGGAAGTGGGAAGGAAGTGAGGGTAGGATAGATTATAAGGTTGTTAGGTTTGTTTAGAGTAGACTATCATATATTTAAAAACATGTTTCTAGGGGTTAGGGAGTTAGAACTTAAATATTAGCTAATTATATTCTTTGTGGGCATTAAGTAAAATTTAGCTAAATTTATTAACTCGTCTAATAAAGAGTTAAATTATATTATATTTAAGTTATTAATTTTTATTTAAATTATTAAATTATAATTTAAGTTATCGAATCATTTTTGTGAGTTATTAGGTGGTAAAGAGGAATTTGATTTAAATGTAGGGTTAAATTTTATTTGAGGAACTTATTTTTACTTATTCAACCATCACCCTATCATAGTAGAATAGTAGAGTAAGATGAAAGGAGTAAGTCAGGAAGGAGATGTGAAATTCTTAGAGCCTTTATAATTTTCCTAAATTATTTAACTCTTAAATCGATAATGGTATAACCCCTTGTTAGGATATAAATGCAATGTGACGATCTTTGTAAAACCTAGGTATTAACCAACAACAAAATGTCATCAATCAATAATTAGGTCTTAGAGGAAATTAAAATTATGATAATAATAAAGTAGTAAGTGAATAAATACATGGCTAATAGTCAATTTAATGGTATAGAACTTGATGATCTTAAAGGTGTTATTTAATAATAAGATTTTGGAGGTAGAAGGGTTGAAATGTATAGTACATATATATGCTTTTAGGGTCAAGTAATGGTATAGGAACTAATGAAATGACCATGCAGAAGATGATCATTAAATTCGGTTTGCCTAAATAAATGAAGATGATAAAATTTTAAAAAGTAAAATAAAATAAAATAATAGAATAAAATGGAATGAGATTGGTAATTCCTAACACATCATTGAAAATTGGAAGATACATAAACCATAAGTGATTTAAAATACTAAGTGGTAAACCATCTAGTTGACTGGAGTGGGCAAAAGATGTAATGCAAAACTTCCTTGAGATAGTCCTATCATATTAATTTTAAGGTCAATATAGGACTTGGAATGTAATGAGTAAAGACCATTTACCTAAGGCAATTATCAAAAGCAACCATGGAATCCATTATACACAACATCGATACAAAATTTGTGTTTAACACATACATAGGCCTCACTCTAAGGATTGAAGGTGAATTCTGATATAATGACATTACCTAGCTAGTACATTATACTTAGGTACTCAGTTAATGAGCGACCTTCCGTTCTAACTTGATGTACATGACTTCAAATGGAAAAAAAATTTGTGCCACCAATTAACTTTACCCTCCAAACATAATGATTGAATTGGTAGTTTCTAACATGAGTGATGGACTAGAAATTCCATAGTTTGATAGAACATTCATAACTACTATAGTTCTATAAAATTTCTCTTTAAAAAATAAATAAATTTCAGTCATGTTTTTGCCTAGTAAAATCAAGCCATGACATTCTGGTATTAGAGCATTTGGTTACAACACTAGAGTCTAACCCATATGACTTAACTCACTAAAATTGTAACTTGTGTATAGGATGCTTGTTGTTACTCGTAATAGTCAAAGAAGAAGGGCTAGAGGCCGTAGAGCTGCATGTGTAGCATAAACTGAGGAAGAGCAAGAGATTCAAACACCTTTACCAGAGTAGCCTCTGAATCCTAACCAATACCTCCTTAATGTCATCCAAAACCTTATTGGGGTAATACAACAAATATTTCCATCCACAGAATTGCAGCTAGGAAAACAAGGTTATCAGGGCCCTAAGCCAGAACAAAGGTGAGATTGGAGGACACGAGTCCCTTATGCTAACACAATTAGGGTTCAAAAGTACCTTAGGGGTGGACTTAGGGAATCTAGTAGGATTGGAAGTCAACAACAGCCTAGACTGTAGGGAATTCAAATTCTGATGTGTAGGCCATGTTACACTTGTAGTGGTATGGGTCATATAGCAAGAGAGTGCCCACAAGGCCCAACAATAGGTAACCTGTGTGGAGTCATAATGAGGAATATGGGTAGGCACCACAGAGTACTTGCAATAGTTAATAACAATAAAGGAGAAACCCAGGACACCACGACTGGGGCAACAGGTGGAGTCAGACTAGCAGTTGGCATTGAAAACCATCCTCATTTGAGCCCAACAAAACCTCACACTTCAAATCAGGGAATTGGACCAAGTCTAGTGGGACTTATTTGAAAAGGTGACAACTTCAAGGGAGTATGCCACACATAGGAGGGCACAATAATTGCACCCTTTTAATGAACTCCAGGAGGAGATTCATGCCTAGTGGGGGAGGATGTGAGGCCTCACCCAATCTGTCATATTATAGATAACATATTTACATTGTAACACTTCTAATTTGATGTTTTTTTATACATTCAAGACTATAGGGTTATGATATTTTTATATCTGCATTTATGTCTGCACCTAAAACCTATATGGTATAATTAACAATTTCATTCATGTTCTAACCCTTTTCAATTGTTGAATTTCAAAAAATGCTTCTAATATGAAATTGTAATGTTAACTAGGGGTATGTCACTTACATTTTGATATTCAAGATTTGGATATTTTGACATGATTCAAGACTTAGAAGGATAATAGCTTATTTTACCTATTGATTTTGACATTTACAATAGTGTTCTACATTTGTGGTATGTACTATGAACCATATATAGTGAAAGGAATAATCAAACACATATGGATGCAATTTAAGGACATGATACTATTAAATTTTAATGTGATGTGAAATGTTAATTGGATTATCATGATTTATGATTTATGATTTGTAGATAAATGTTAGTCTATTTATGATGCTTTATGAGATGAATGATTATGACATGTAGATAAAAGTTAATTTGATAATGATGACTTATGACATGCAAAATTTGATATTTTAACATTTCAAATGGGATAATCTAAATGACTAAGAAAGGAAAATTTAATTGAATTATGTTAATATGGATTTCGTAAAAAAATGAATTATGCATTTATTATACACATTTTATATGACCTTCTTGGGCTACTGATGCTTAAGTTTAATGTGTAGGAAGTGGAACCATGGCAATTCTTGGGGAGAACAAGTTCAAAACCTATGTGAACACAATTTAACCAAGGCAAATCTTTGAAAGATTCAAAAGCCTCGTTATGAAAGTATTTTGTTTCTTAATGTAAGTTTTTTTGTATGAAGAAATGCTTAATCATAATTTAGATGCATTAAGGACATGTCATGGTGAAGTGGAATGTATTTTAATGTGTCACTTGACAGTTGTATTTGTCTATGTGTTGATGAAATGTCACCTAGAGTGTTGGTCACAAGGTCACTTAATCTTAGTCCTTTTCTTTTCTTCCAGTTAATGTTTAAGTACACCCACTTGGGAGAGAGTGTTAGGATGGATCACCATCATGTTGATTTTAGAATTCAAACTTATTAGGGATTTTAGGAGGCCTAAATGGGATCCTTAAGTGTCATTTTATTGATAATAAGCCACCCTAATGGTAGTCTAACATGTTAGGGGCCTAAATTCAACTATTTTAGTGATTACCTAACTTAGGGGACCCCTGAAACAAAGCCCTCTTGAACCAATTCGAAATTTTGGGTTTCCTCATGAGAGTACACTCACCATCCCACTTGGTCAACTTTCTTATTTTGGAGGAGCAACAATGTAACAAATTGGAGGCTTGATGTTCCTATTGAAAAAGGGTTAGTAGAGAGTCTTTTTAGTGGAGGGGTGAAAAATTAGTGGGTTGTTCACCCACTCTCTAAGTTTAGAGATAGTTAGGTTTTTGGAGGGGGCTCTACTACATCTATCATTACCTTAGCTTCGACCAAGGTTTGTGTTTTCAAAACTATGCTTCATTTTCCTTCTTGAGTATTGCAAAATTTTTTTGCAAGTATGAGGAATGTGTTAATAGAGTAAGAATTGTGTTTTTTAGTCTTTGTATTATGGAATTTGATATGGTTTTGTGACAATGTGAAAGTGTGTTGTGTTCTTGAATATTTCTTGGTTTTCCTTTTTTATTTTATTTTCTTGTTTGGATTGGAATGCGCATGTGATCATGGATGTGAGGGCTTCACTCGCCCTTTTGGGAAGGGAAGAGAAGTCCAAGGTGAAGGGCATAGTTGGGCTTGAAACATAGTTGAGGACCTTGAAGTATGCTCTCCATTGTATGCCATTTTCATTCATATCTTTCTTTGGGGGTGATAATAGAAAAATGGTGAAGAAAGGAAGTTAATGAAGTATGGATTTCAAGGAAGCTATAATTTTTGGTAGTGTGTTTTGGAGGATGTTTGTGGAAGCCTCGAAAGGGCATGATCTTTTGTTGGTTTGTGAAGCCCCAAAAGGGCATGAAAGTTATTTATTGCAAATATGATATGTTATGGAAAACCTCCTTTTGAAAAGCACGCCTTCACCCTTTGGATAATGTTCAATTGGTCAACCATTTTGTAATACCTTGGGATGGGATTGTTGAAACTTGTAATGTAATGTTTCATACATTTGTAAGCTTGGAATGAAACCCGGTTTGGAATGTGGCTTCATAGAAGCCTAGGTTGGGAGGTGAGCCTCCGTGGTTCCAAGTTTTGTGTTTTTTTTTGTAGGTTATGTGAAGATGGATTCCTTGGAGACATTAGGGTTCTATGTTGGAAACCAAGTGTTTGTGAAAATACAGATCCTCCCTGTCATTGTAGAGGATGTTTGAATGTTAAGTCTCCATGTTCATTTCATTGTGATATAAAGCTTCCTTTGTGTTTTCTTTATGTTGTAAAAGAGATTTGTATTAGTATTTATCATCTAGAGTTGTGGAAGAAACAAATTGTGAAGTTATATATGTAATTTACTTGTAAGAAAATAGTCACTAAGAGATTTGATGTATTATGAAAGAGAATTCATGTATTATAACTTTCTTCTCATGAAATATGTAAATTAGTTGATAGAAATATTTCATAAATGATATTTGGAAGAATATTCTTGGTGGAGTTGGTCAGTTTAGAATATACATGATTTATTACAAATTTATATGCTATGCATTTCATATCTTGGAAGTAAATCACCATGTTTGATAGTTCATTGTATAGGAATAGTCATTTATTCATTGGTCTTCAAAGTTCAACCAAATTTTCTAAGAGGAAAATACCATCCTATCAACAAATCTATTCACTTAAATTCAATGATAGGATAAACAGACACAAGAAAAATAATTAATTTCAGTAAAGTAAACACTTAGACAAAATTCTTGATATACTTGCTATAGGATCACATTTCCTCTCTTGAAAATGCACGAGGAAAGAAAAAATAACCCTTCCCTATTACAGTCACTTAAAACATTTAGGAGAATATACTAAGAATCTTGTCATAAGAAAACTTTTAAATAATCACTTTATGAACAATAGAAAAATAAAAATATATATACAATGGAAATCAATGAAATCCTAAGGACTTGACTCCTAGACTTATGTCCACTCACCCTAGGAAGTACTAAACACTCCATCTCCAAGTTTATTCATGTGGGTAGAGGTGTTCTTTGCAATTAAATTGCACTAAGTATATCCATAAAAAAAAACGTATCTAAAACAACAAGGAAGGACCCTATAAAATCCCCATCAAATAATAGAGTAAAATTCCAAATATGAAATACACTTACATAAAAATTCACCCACCCAAGTGCCTGCTCTATTTAAAAGACTTAGGTGCATGTGACAAATCATTTTAGGGAGGGAAAAGATATCACTGACATAAGTCAGTTCTGAACCCCAAGCTACCTTACATCTTAGGCCAAGAGTGATGCATTGCTCTAGGGGGACATGTGAAGTATCTTGTAATAAAAAAAAGGGTGTTTCAATCATTACCTATTTACATATCCCTAGGCACCAAGTGGAGGAAGCATGAACTTGTGGGAAAAACAACAAAGATAAATCAACCAACTTGGAATCTCACCTTCCCTCTTCAAAGTCAACTAGGGATATTTCATGTCATAGGTTGGCACTGACATAGTGTCAGACATCGACTGCCCTCGCTGTCCACCTTGGGCATTGGGAAGATGGTTGCCCAACCAAGGGATAACCACCTTGGAAAAAAAGAGCATTTGATTAGGGCTAAAAAGGGAAATAACTGATTTTAGGTACTTTTCAGTTTTGTAATAGGATAAACATTGGTTAAGGTGGATGCCTAGTTTATTGTGGCATCCAAGGGTATGTTATAGCTTTTGGAGATTGGGCACTGATGTAAGAAATGGTATGTTATGCTTTTTTATTTTGGTGTTTTATATTTGGTAAAGTTATTATGTAAACTATGTGGGGTATGTGGGTTAAGGGATAGTATGAGTAAGTAATAATGTTTAAAGGATTAGCATGTAAGGAAGTGGGAGGAAGTTAGGATAGGATAGATTATAAGGTTGTTAGGTTTGTTTAGGGTAGACTAGCAAATATTTAAAAACATGTGTCTAGGGGTTAGGGAGTTAGAACTTAAACATTAGCTAATTATATTCTTTGTGGGCATTAAGTAAAATTTAGCTAAATTTATTAACTCATATAATAAAGAGTTAAATTAGATTATATTTAGGTTATTAAGTTTTGTTTAAATTATTAAATTACAATTTAAGTTATTGAATCATATTCGTGATTTAGTAGGCGGTAAAGAGGAATTTGATTTAAATGTAGGGTTAAATTTTATTTGAGGAACTTATTTTTACTTATTCAACCACCACCCTATCATAGTAGAAGAGTAGAGTAAGATGAAAGGAGTAAGTCAGGAAGGAGATGTGAAATGCTTGGAACCTTTATATTTTTCCTAAATTATTTAACTCTTAAATTGATAATGGTATAATCCCTTGTCAGGATATAAACACAATGTAACAATCTTCGTAAAACCTAGGTATTAAACAACACCAAAATGTTGTCAATCAATAACTAGGTCTTAGAGGAAATTAAAATTATGATAATAATAAAGTAGTAAGTGAATAAATACATGGTCAATAGTCAATTTAATGGTACAAAACTTGATGATCTTAAAGGTGTTATTTAAAAGTAAGATTTTGGAGGTAGAAGGTTGAAATGTATAGTACATATATATGTTTTAAGGGTCAAGTAATGGTATAGGAACTAATGAAATGACCATGCACAAGATGATCATTAAATATGATGTGCCTAAATAAAAGAAGATGATAAAATTTTAAAAAGTAAAATAAAATAAAATAATAGAATAAAATGAAATGAGACTGGTAATTCGTAACACATCATTGAAAATTGGAAGATACATAAACTATAAGTGATTTAAAATAATAAGTGGTAATCCATCTAGTTAATGGAGTGGGAAAAAGATGTAATGCAAAACTTCCTTGAGAAATTCCTATAATATTAATTTTAAGGTCAATATAGGACTTCGAATGTAATGAGTAAAGACCATTTACCTAGGGCAATTATCAAAAGAGACCATGGAATCCATTATACACAACATTGACTCAAAATTTGTGTTTCTGATGCAGGAGCATCCAGAGGTATAAGGGCAATCCTGTGTCACCAAAAAAAATGTACTTAGACATAGTTTCTGTTTCATGTGTTTTCATTTTTGGACACCCATTTGGGTCAAATAAAGGTTCCAACTCTCACAGCTCCACTATCAGTGTGTTAGAAAATCTCAAAAAAATAGGAGTATGTAATTGGGCCATCATTTTGGTAAACTAGAAAGTGTGAATTGGCCGGATGAAAGTAATTGTGATTTAGAGCATTCCAGAAAAAGAATCAGGTCAAAAGGCCCCACGATTTGAAAGTTATTGCAGTTTTTCAAGTTTTGGAGACCTCCTAAGAATGCTTCAAAGTTAGGCTAGGGGCATTAAATGACCTTGAAAAGGGTCAAAAAATGGGGGACGAGCAAAGATGGTCCATGGGGCTATACAACGCTTCGAGAGCTTTTTGGAAATGTAAACAGTTCGTTAATCAGAGCTACGGTTCAAAAGTTATGCTTCTCGAAAGTTCGATTATCGTTTCTGGATTCTTCTAGATTTGTGCCGACTTCTAACATAGCTTGTGGAGCCTTCTATTTTGTTGGTGGATGCCTACTAGCACTTTCTAGAATGTATTCCTAGTCCTTAACCCTCCGGGGTCTATTTAAGGAGATTCCTAGCATTGTAAAAGGCAGTTCGGAGTGGAGTTTGAGAGGAGGTACTGAAAGGAGAAATTATCTCCATGTTTATGCTATTGTAAGCCCTTAGGGCATGTTTTGAAGTTTATTTTCTCTCTACTGAATGTACTAGCTTAATTTTTAGTTAATACAATTTCCCTTATCTGTTGTGTCCATTCTGTTCTTGGGTTGTATTCCCATCAGTTTCACTCATACATAGGCCTCACTTCAAGGATAGGAGGTGAATTATGATATAATGACATTACCTAGCTAGTACATTATACTTAGGTACTCGGTTAATGAGCGACCTTCTATTCTAACTTGATGTACATGACTTCAAATGGAAGTAAATTTTGTGCCACCAATTAACTTTACCCCCCAAACATAATGATCAAATTGGTACTTTCTAACATGAGTGATGGACCAGAAATTCCACAATTTGATGGAACGTTCATAAAAATTACAGTTCTATAAACTTTCTCTTTAAAAAAAATAAATTGTAGTCATGTTTTTGCCTAGTAAAATCAGGGCATGACAAGAAGGATTGAGAATAGTTCAGAAGTCAGTGAAAATTTATGTTATAATCTAATAGAGCAAGTGCCCTAGTCATGGAAGTGAAGTGAAAGGGAAAGAAAAGAGATACCAAATTTGAGGAGATGATCAGTTTACAAGAAGGAGATTCAAAATTAGCTTAGAGAGAAAACTAAGAGTTAGGTACTGAATTAGTTCTAACTGACTTGAATTAGGGTAAATCTTTTAACATAGTTGACTTAATAGATCTTTGTAAATCTCCTAACATAGTCCTTACTTTTTTATAGTGTTAAATCCTCTAACAAGGTGATACCTAGAAGTCTCTTAATCCTTTAATAGGGAAGACTCCTCAAAGGGTAGATCATATCTTATGATCAAACATTGTAACCATAACTAGTTAACTTTATTACTACAATAGTGAAGATTTGTGGGTGTCATCCCCACCCTAGTTTTACCTTTAGCTTGGAGGGTTTCTAGGTAACAAATATTGTGTTATTTATTTTTATTTTTCATGCATGGGTTTCTGGGTAACAAAAAGTTTACATTACAAGCTTTGCTTGCACAAATTATTGATAGATGTGAATGAATTAGTGAAAATTTTAAAGTGTTAAATATTCTGATTCACACCCCCTCCCCCCCCCCACCCTCTTAGTATCCTTTTTATCTGGTTTATTAATCTTTAAATCAAAAATTGGTATCAAATAATTGGTTCTCTAAGAGATTCTTAATAGCTTGGAGTTTAGATCTTGGAGATGGAGACATTCAAATTCGCTAAGGTTATTGAAAATCAAGTGATTGGTGTCCAACTCATACTGCAAAAGTGTAATGCCCCACCTGAAGATCCTTGGAAACAAGGATTCAAATCAAGCCAAGAATTTTTTTTTTTACAAGTATGAATGCACATGACAACATCATATAGGGATCACAAAGATCACAATGGAAGACTTCACCACAATCCCAACAACCAATAGACCTCTGAATGCCACTACCAAACTGACACATGCGAACAAAAGCCAACAACCACCACAAACAAGATGAGGGCACAAGAAATGACCACTCATCAACAAAACACAAGGCTGGGGTGAAATGGATAATCATAAAATTTGGCTAAGCCTGAAATCCTGAACCCCTGAAAATTGGCTAAGTCTGGATTTTTGAAGCTTTGAAATTTCCTAGAATATTTAACTTATCTCCGAGAGGTCTGAAACCTATCTCAAAAGATTTGTCGCATATATTAAAATATATCTTAAGTATAAGGAATTAAATATACATCAACTTATAGTTAAATGATATATTTTAAACCCCTAAGAAATTTTTTTTGAACCAGGAAGGTGTAAAAATCAAAAGGGTGTCCAAAACTAACTTTTGAACTTTCATCTGACAAGCCTAGATAGCCCCTGTTTCTCACTGGAGAAAGAAAATTGGTCTAGAGTTTCATGCGAGATCTTTCACTGCTTCACGTGAGAAAGTGCGCACTTTGTGCGAGGACTACTAAGCTTCGTGCGAGGATTCAAATTCTTGCGTGAGGATTCCATGTGCACCGCGCGAAGGTTTACATTCTTGCATAGGAATTGTAGTCTCTCGCACGAGGAAAAAAAATTCTCGCGCGAGGAAAATACATTCTCGCGTGAGGAAACAAATCAGTGCGACACAAAATGCAAACAAAAAGCTAAACAAACAAGGAAACGTCCACATCGGGGAGTATTGAATCCATGCAAATTGAGGAATGAACACTCGAGAGAAACATCAGAAAGGAAAGAGGAACATCTATCCATCTAAACAAAAATAGCAAAGCACATACTGAAATAAACATTGCAATGAACAGAAATACATTTCAGAACTAAACAACCAAATAAGTGCGCGGTTCCTCCCAACCTTTAATAGCATCACAAGACCATTGTGGGTCCTAGCCATCCCCCGCATGTAACATCCCAAGCCACCAACTAGATTGTTGGTACTGTCGTAATAGGAACATCACTACATGCTACCAACAAAAGCATAAGGAAATCTAACATGCTAGTAGTAAAGCATCAGATAATCCTACAAGTAGATAACATCACCTATCACTTGCTAAACAATAGTAAGCAAGAGATATAATACTAAATCAAATAACATCATCTAATCATATGCTAAACATCATAATATGAGAATGCGTCAAATAAACTAACATCATCTAAACATGATATACAACCATCCCAAAGAAAGCATAAATCACAAGAAAGCATACTCTAGAACCTGAAGTACCAAGTGAAAACATCCAGCAACAGTCGCACTAGGACAAGACCATCTCTGTACACTGATCCCTAGTAGTGGTGAAGGTAGCTATGCCTCCCAACCATGTGGCCCCCATAGGTCCACACCCATCGTGCTGATGGAGATAATGATCCAACCACAAACACACAAAAGAACATCCATGGCTAACACTCATGCCAGATAGTATGATGGCTGCAACCAAGAACCTAAGACAATGCAAGGAGTATGAGTCCTGGTCAGACACTCGCTTGGCATTGAAAAGCCCAAGCTAGGACTTGTGCAAATTCAACGTCCCTCAATGGAAAGGCTCTAGCACCCCAAACCTTTTTATTATCTTAAGTTTTATTATCATTCACACATTTTATTTAATTATCACTTATATAAAGCTTCCTCTGCCAACCCATAATGCCATGATCGTCGGGCTGCGAGATAGAAGCCCCCTCCATATGCTACCCTACCCTACCCATGCTCATCCTATGACAAGTGCCTGTGCACATGCATACTCCCATCCCAACCCCAATGATCATAACTTTCGGTAAATCCATGGAATATCGGGCCTCGCAAGTCACCCAACAAATGTACGCGCACGTACTCGTGTGTGGCGCACCACCATCACAAAGATCAAAACACAAGGACAAGAATGAGAACACAATGCAAAACAAAAAGCGCACCCAAAGCAACTCAAGAGGACAAATTCTACATGAATCCCAAAGCCAATAAAACCATACATCATAAAATCACTCAACCGGCCTCAATCAAAGAGTATGGATTCTACACGAATCCCAATGATGCAACAAGACCAAGGGTCATGAACTCACTCCATCGGCCTTAATTCGAGAGTATGGATTCTACATGAATCTCAATGATGCAACAAGACCAAGGGTCATAAACTCACTCCATCGGCCTCAATTCGAGAGTATGGATTCTACACGAATCTCAATGTCCATGAAATAAAGCAAAGGTCCAAAAGAAATCATAATAGTTATAAAATCACTCAACTGAACACAACGTCGGGAGTATGGATGCAATACGCATCCCAATGCAACATAAAAGTGCAAAAGTGGTCTGATTGATATCCAAACAGATCATCAAGGTCCACGACCCACATTGTGTGAAGAAAACTTGAGAAAATAGGGTGGCAAGTAAAACGAGGTAAAAAATTCAAATTTTAGGAAAACTTCAAAATTAAAACCCTTTGGCCTTTGGGCACAAAAACCCCAAAAATCCAAAAATAAATGGAATCAGACACTGTATGCAAAAATGGCCAGCATAATGGTGCAAAATCCCAAACCCTCATCTCAAAAAATAGGGAAATGTTCATACCCATCCGACTGGGTAGAACTAACATACAAAAACGGAGGGGAACACTAGTTCTCAGCCTCTAAACAAACGGCTACCAAAAATAGAAGCAGAAATAGAGCAGAAATAATAAAACAGGAAAGCCCTACCTCATAGCCAAAAGGAAAAAATGGGAATTTGAACCATAAAATAAATATCTCGTAGAAGTAGCTGAAAATTGCGGCAATCCAAGGTTTCCCTGGGCTGGATCCAACGAGCCCAACCTTGCAACGATCCCACGCCCGTAGCTGCCACAATGAACAAAACAACAAATCCTCATTAAGAGGATTTTAGGTTTTACTCTCCAACTTTCTAATTCAAAAGTGAGAAGTGAGGAACTAAATTCCTTTTTGGATATTTATTCACTTTTCAGGTGAATAATCGATTAGGGTATTTAACCAGCCACTGTAGTTAAACCTCGAATCGACCTAAACGAAAACAAGCTATTCCCATAAATAGGAATTCATCTATGGCAAAGCTTCCAGAAATTAAAATAAATCAATTAAAAAGCCCGAAAACCCAAAAACACAAAAATCTCCTTAATAACTTTCACGACAATGCGGACCTCTAAATGCATAGACATGCTTACTGGTCTAATCACATAATGCAAATGAGTTCGGATTTAATAATCACTGAAAGGTTTAAATTAAACATTTAATTAAAGATATGTCGACCATATAAGGATGACATTGGTAAAATATGAAAGGCTAAATCACTAACTCCATGTGCCACTGCCAGGGATATAAATCCTACACACTAAACAACACGATCAAGTGCAATTGCATATAATAACATAGCCGAAGCAATAAATGCATTAAATCACCTAATTTAACCATTTATTTAATTATATTAAAATAATCTATTTACGTCACTCACATTCGCATAAAGCATAATAACGCAGGAATGAAGTAAATAACCATAGCATTAAATCCATCACATAATGCAATCAGAGATATGTCCAAATACCAGCTAACCATATATCATCATAAAACACACTGTCATCTCAAAATGGCACCATCATGCAATATGATCAACTGAACAACATAGTAGTCTAATATCTATACTTGTGCATGAAAAGAGAACATGAAATCCAATCAGTAAGACTATGTGAAGTGATTGAACAATTGAAGAAGACAAGAGTATGGCTGAAGAAGACAAAATGGTAATGGCTCCTAGACTTGAAGAAAGGATATCAAATGTGCAGAGGCTCACAAATACTCAACTAGATCTAATGAATCAAATAATGCTTGCAAATGAAGAATTGAATCACAAGGATGTGGAAATTGCAAATCTCAAATCTCAAAAGGATGTACTAAAGAATGAATTGAAAACTAAGAAGGAATCCATGGATAGATTAAAAAAACCAAAACAAAAAATGAAGTACTTATAAGAACTTATGAAGTCATCAAGTTGTTATAATGGGTCAGGTAATTCATGCACTAAGAAAGAAGAATCATCCAGGAATGGAGAACTAAGGAATGCAAAGTCAAAAGACATACCAACATGCTATTACTATGGAAAACTTGGTCATACTAAAAATATCTATCGAAGCAAACATGTTATGCAAAATTCTAAACCTAAGTTTACTAGTTGCTATTTTTACTGCAAGAAACAACAACATCAACTACATGAGTGTAAGTCAAAACTAAGGAATACACCTACTACACCTAGATTTAAAGGATTTTTCTATAACTGTCAAAGATATGGGCATAGAGCATATGAATGCATATCATAGACAAAACCCTACTAGACCAATCAGAGAAATAATTATGAACCTAACAATGCATGTTCCAAATTTCACAAGCTTGGACATGAGAGGAAGAACTGTAGGACTAAAGTACATTCAACAAATCAGACAAAGGACAAAGGAAAAGGTAGAGTAGACATTGAGATAATTAGGAATGAAATGAACCAAAAATGGAAAAGGAAAACAAAAGATGGAAATAGTAGAGCTAATGGATAAGAGGTCACCCATTCCAATGGAGAAGGTGATCATGTCATCTCAAACTAAGCAAGAGAGGTGTTAGTTGGTGTTTTGAATCCCAATTTTGAACTTGAAAATCTAGTCTTCATAATGGCCTTTCCTTGGTTTTCTTTGATTCTCCTCTGATTGATATTGGAAATGTTGTATAAAGTTATATTGTGGAAGACAGGTTTTGGATGAAATTTCATGACAACGAACCAAAATATTCAAGCCCAAGGTTCAAGGCTTTCGTTTGTAATTTTGGAACCATAATGAGCTAGGTTTGAAGTGGTTTTGAATCATCTCATACTTGTTCAACAAGGTTCAATGTTTCAAATGTTCAACAAGTTCAATGGTTCCATGATGTAGTTTCAGATTGTAACTTTTTCTTCAGAGGCAGTCCAGAATTGGTTGATTTTAGAGGTAGCTTCCTGACTAAGGGTTAAGTTTTCATGATCTAAGTTCCATAGTTCAAACCCTAAATTTAAGGTTTTAGATTCAAAATTCAACATTTGGGTTGACTAAGATCTTGAAGTTCATATGTTCATAGGTGCACACCATGGTATGGGGTTCAAATTTAAAAAGTTCAGATTCAAGTTGGTTTACATCTCCAGTTCAAAGGTCAAATGTTTTGAATCCAAAAGTAGTGGTTCAGGCCTGAGATGCAAATTAACTAAATTGGAAGCATGTAGATTCAGAAATTTGATGGTTCAAAATGGCCTCCAAGTTTAGTTTTTTATGTTCAAACTTTAAATTCATGGATTTAAGGATGCAGATGTAGAATCAAAGTTTCAATGATTAGATGTTAGAAATCAGCCTTAGTATGAACAATTCAAAATCACAAACTAAACAATACATATGACTAATTCTATCTTTAAGGGGATGCAATGCATTTTGAGGCTAGATATTACTTTCAATGGTGATGATCTCCTCTACGAAGGTTAATTTTAGTGGGATGGGCCTCCAAATGGCATATCACAACACCTGGTTGAAGGACCTTATATTGATGCAATAGACTGTGAGTATTTGGTATTCATAAACACTATTATATGAATCCTCCTATGTTCATTAAAGAGAGAAGAGTATAATTGGTGGTAGTGGTCTGCATATATGTATTTTTCTAATGGTGCGGGTATGACATTGATGAGCAATTTGGGTGCTTGATGAAGTTCAAAATCACACAAAAAAGTTAGTAGATGCATGATGTACATTAGTAAGGCACTAGCTAATCTTCAAACAAAATACACCAAAGACCAAAAAAAGAATCAAGCATGATTATTTTTTAGATTCACGAAAATAAGGTGAAAGTTTCTCAAAAAATTGTTGTTTTCAATTACGAAATATATAGATCATGAAGATCAAATGCTGAAAATTTCAAAAATATTCATTGTATTTTTATTTTTTTGAAATTTAGTCAATGGTGCAATTTGTAGAGAGGATAGCTACGTCTCATTAATAAGTTGTGTCTCATATCTTAGCCTTATGAATCATTACCAAACTCAAGCCCCTATTTGACTAAATTTGAGAATTTCATTGGGGACAACTTGAAAGGTCATAATAATGAAGATCTTGTGTCAATATGATCAATGATTGATCAAAGAAGATAGCCACGAGCTCACACTAAGACTCATCACTGAACTTTTGGAATGTTCAAAATGGGAAGAGTACTTCTAAGAGTTGGTGGGTGTGGGGGGGGGGGGGGGGGGGGTGGGGTGAATTAGAAGTAACTAGTTTTCTTCTTTTTAAAACCTTATTAACACATAATTAAAAGCAATATACATGAATATGAGCAAACATGAAATGAAAGCATGCATCAACACATAACACAAATATTTGGTAACCCAGAAACCCTCAAAGAATAAGAAGGTAAAATTGGGGTGGGAATGACACCCACAAAACTCACTACAACAATCAATATTCAACCACTTCTGATGGTCTACCCTATGAAAGGCTTGCCCTATTAAATGCTTTACACTATGTCAATAGTGACCTGGTTAGAGGATTTAAAAACACTTACATGAAGTGTCACCTTGTTAAATAATTTACAATAGGTTGTTAAAGCCACGTAATACATAGGTTTTTCATGACCTTGTCCAAAGGTTCTCCTACCTAGCTGTTAAGCTAACCTATCAACATAGGATTTCAACATCTAATACAATGGTTAGAAAGTATTAGAACATTTGACCTGATTGAATGCAATCTCAAATTGTTGGATTCAGGTACTAGATATGCTCTTCTTGTTCTAATCCTTGCTTGATCTGATCTTTGTATGTGTTCCTTGTCCCTTGTCCTGTTCTAATCAACTTGATATGAAATTGCTGCTTTGTTACTCTAAGTCTTTCTTTCTTATCACTGAAATTTGGCTATAATCTCCGCCTTACACTATTCTCTTCCACACATGAAATGAATTCTTGACCTCCTTATAAAGAATGTGAAGTCTTAGGGTTAGGTATGGATCTATGATTCATATTGAATCTCAAATTCCTGCCCATACCTTGGATTTTTCTCATTGGTTGCATGCCTTCTCCATTTTCCTGATTGGTTGCATGCAGATTTCATAGGGAATGTAAATGATTCATCTTTATTCTTTTTCTCCTTCAAAATCTCTCTAAATTGGCTCCAAAAATGGTTTTCATCTTAGTTTGTACTCACTCGGCACATAGTACATTCTGACTTGAAAGGCACTAATTGTGGCTCAGCATACATTGTGTACTTGGCATATATAGTGAAAATGGTTAAGTGTGTTGACATGCAATTGTCAAGACTATTCTTTTGACCAACAATCTCCTGTTTGACATGAGTGTCAAAAACACTTAACTAAGCATTTATGAACTTAACCTTATTGAGTACATTCTTTATCTACTTGGCATTTATGCAAAATTTCAAAAATATTGTGAGTAACAATATGCCTTATGACTCCCCTAGAGTTGATTATGCCTTGTCCAATCTTGAGACTGAAATTATGTGGTAATCTGCCTAATTCTCTCTGTCCTTTGTCCTATTTGTGCATTTTGAGCCTATGTGATGCATCTCCCCCTCTCTTTTATTACTAATCTCCCCATTTTTGACTATTTACAAACTTTCCACTTTATTCTCAAAATAAAAGAATGTAATAAAAAATATTTCAAAATTTCAAAATTCGGTCTCCCATAGTATCTACATATATACATGTCTCCCCTTATGTATATATCTCCTCCTTACTTTATCTCCCCCTTTTTTGACACTGATGTCAAAGGGTTATGTGGAGTAATACCATGCTTAGCCAAAAATGTGCTCTTTACATCTAGAAGTATCTTTAGAATTGCATCCCAATTTGCTAGTGCAATGTCCAATGACTTATGCATGATGGTAACTTCTATTGCTAGATGTACAAGTCTACTTGAGGTAGAAATATTTGAATCTTTCTTGAGGATTGTTTCTGCATACATCTGCTCCTTATGGAGTACCTCCAAGTGAGGGGTTATAGAGGACTGGATTTGCATCAACTTAGCTTTTGTATCTGCCTCCTCTGCTATTAATACAACTAATTCTCTTTGAGTGTGAAGCATTTGAGAAAAATGCTTCTCACTTTGAGCTATATTGGTGGGGAGTTGCATACTAGAAATCTTTAGATTTCTCTCCAAGCTCAGTATCTTCTGGCTAGTCTCCTATGTGAAGTTGGAAAAATCACACAACTTGTTGTACAGGGAGAATATATTCCCAAGTACAATTTGACTTTATCTAATTTATTAGCTAGCTCAACTTATGATAGTGCTATATCACCTAATATTTTCTCATTTACCTTTCCTTGGAACTTCCTTTCTAACCATTCCATTAATTTTGCATTTGTATCATTGTCTTCATTTGTTACCTGATCAACTATGTCAAATAGTTGCTCTACTATTGGCCTTGATTCATCAGGTGTCTGTAAGGTGAAGGCATCCATAAAGATGTCCTTTATCTCATTCAATGCTTGCCTATATTTATATTCTTTTCTCAATATCTCTTGTCTTATTCTTCTATCTAGTGCATTTTATATTTCATTAATTTTCTTCTCAGTGAGAGTGTTGGATTCATAGTAAGGTATTGTGATTTCCTCATCAAGCTCAGGAATTCCATAATGAAGTTTCCTAGCTACTTTTGTTGAGCTTGGGCCTGGTGTTCTAATTTGTAATGCTAGCATTTCAGTGCTCGACTTCTAAAGAGTTTGAGTGGGAGTACCTATTTTTGGTAATTCAACCAAAGTTTGTATTGTAGATTCCTTCTCATCTCTTGTCTCTTCCTTCTCTTCAGCTTGTTTCTTCTTTTCACTATCAATGGATGGGGGTGTGCTTCCTGGCTATTTTTTTTTCTCTTTGTCTTTCCCTGCTACTGCACTCAGCACTTGAAGTGCATCTATGACTTCTTTTGGTGGAGATGGTGGAGGAAGGAATAGGATTCCAATAGTTTTAATGGTCAAAGGTGGTTCCTGTGTTTGCACCTTGACTTCCTTTGATTTTACTACTACCTTTTGCAATTCATCAACACTAACCAGTATTGGGCTTGAACATAATCTAGCTACTTGTGTTGATTGGTCAAGGATCTTTGCTAGATCCTCTGTAGTTAATGGATTGATGTTTTGACCAGAAGTGTCAATAACATCCTTAATTTTGATAATCTCTGCAGGTGTGATGGTGGCATGAGGAGGGCTAGGAGGTGATAGTTGTGTGTCTTGCACACTTTGCTCTTGTTGCTCATCTGTACCATTTTCTTCCTCTTTCTCTTCTTTATTCTCCTCTTCATCTTTCTTCTCTTCTTCCACTTTCTTCTCTTCCTCAACCTTCTTCTTCTCTTCCGTCTTATCTTCCTTCTTCTTCCTTGTTTCTTTCATTTCCTTCTTCTTGGCACTTTCTTCTGCCTTGTGTTCTTCATCAAACACATCATCAATTTTCTTGTCTATTATTTTCCACAATCTTGTGGATTTGCTGACTAAATCTTCAATTTTATTTTGCAAAATACAAAATTTTCTATACTTAGGAGTAAATATACTATTGTGCCTCTTGACTGCATTAGTTATTTGACCCTTAGTCAAATCAGTAAACAATCTAGCTAAAGTAGATTCCCTTATTTTCTTTTCCATTTGTAGACAAAAATGCCATTTTTCTTCTACAATTTTATACAATTCTTTGGGCATTGAGCCATCTAGCTCTAGAGGTGTGTGCTTGTACTTAGCCATCATAGCATACACAGATTCCTTTATTTTATTTTTCTCTTCCTTAGTGAGCTTATTAAAATCTAAATTCTTTAAATCTTTCAAGTCATCATTTCTAATCTTTGTACACAATTTATCTATGGCAGACTTGGGTGGATGACTTACCACTTTGAACTAACTGTTGTCATCTGTTTCTATCTTTTCTTCATTTGAGTTAGGTTGAGCTACATATTTTCTTCTCTTCCTTGGCTCCTCATCAGTCTTCTTGGTAGTCTTCATCTTCTTTTCTACCTCTTCTTTGGCCTTTTGTGTTGTAGCTCTGGTGGTGGCTTTGGTAGTAGGCTTCTTTGGTGAAGGTTTTGCCACTTTCTTTGCTTTGGGTTGAAGAGTAGGTGGATTTTTAGCCTTCCTCTTGCTAAATTTAGTTCTGATAGGTGTTTCCTCAGCTTCTTCTTCCTCGGCACCTTCCTCTTTATCCTCACCTAAGCCTTGTGTCAATTGTAGAGTTTCATCTTCTCCATTTTCATTTTCATCCTCTTCTTCATCTGCTTCCTCTTCCTCTGTTGTGCCTGCCTCTTCAACTCCAAATCTTTTCTTGATCTTCTTGATCAATTTGTCCTTCTTCTTCACTAATGTGGAAATCTTAAGGTCTGTCACCACCCTTGATTTGACAATGTCATAGGTTCTAAAATGTTTTGTACCCTTGTCAATTTCCTCTGCAAGTAGAGATGTTATTGTTGTTGAGGCTTGATCAACATTAAGCTCATAACCTAGTGGCCTAAGCCATCTCGCTCTAGGTATGACTACGTGTATATAAGTGTAATCAATGTCCACAAGAAAAAAAATATCGTTTTCATGCTACTCAACTAGTGAGACTGGTATCCTCATTCTTTGTTTCATGGACTTCTTGAAGTCCTCAAAGTAGCTAGTCATTTGGGCATCAAAATTCTCACCCATCTACTCAATGAATCCATTTATTTTCTCAACAATGGTCTTATTCTAATTCCATTTCTCCTTGCCTACTGAAGGGAATTCTTTCATAATATAGAAAAGAATGCAAACCAAAACTGAGCCAAATTTGCATTGAGCCCCTTTAGACTTCCTTATAGCTGCCAGATTCTCACTGATCTGTTGTAACATGAGCTCTACAAGATCATATGTATGATCTTTCTTCACCAATTTATAAGCTACATCTACTGCAATAAATGGTACACTATTTAGTCTACTTGATTGGTAGAATTTGTGGGATATGACTCTTATAGAAAAATCTAATAGGGGTTCTGTGATGGTGTCTATTGTCATTCCCCTATTATTCCATTTTACACCTATATTTTTGTCTATGGCTTCCTTTTTGTCACTTCTTAGGGTCTTTGGCTGATCTAGGTTTGGAATACCAGTAACCCTATGGACATTTTTCTCTATAAACTTTATGGGCCCTGTCTCTAACCAAAAGGCTCCATCATGGATTTCTCTTAACACTATGTGTATCCATTCCATTTTGAAAAAAAAATGGAAAACTAGGGTTTTGGTCAGACCCTTCTTCTCAACTATGGAGAATTCTTCTTTAAGTTTTCCATTTTCACATAGTTTATCAAATACATTAAAAATCTCCAAATCTCCTATGGATCCAACTTTACAGTTATAACACTTTTGAATTTCTTGAATCATAACAACTTTATCAAGTATTATGGATAAGGCACCAACGGGATCATTCTTACAAGTGACTTTAGGGATGGGTCTAAAATCTAGCTATTTGACTTCATTACTGACTAGTTGAATTTCATGACTCTCCTTTCCTTTGGTAGATTTTGACCCAAATGCCATTGATTTCCAAACTAAGGTTTAAAATTAAATAAGTTTTTTTTAACTTTGTGTAGCTTGGCACCTAAATGAAATACCTATTTATTGATGAAATCAAGTAGAATCACGATTGGAATCACTGTAAATTGTTGTTTGATCACTGTAGAATCACCTCTTTAATCTACTTGACTTTTCTTAGTGTTTGGATGATTAAAAAATGAATGATTTTAACTTTATTAGGTTCAAAAACCTAGCATTTGATGCACTACTAAAAGAAGTGATAGAAGTTGAGGCTGAACCTTTTAGTAGATATGAGGAAGCCAAAGAAAGAATAACTATAAACATCAAAGATGATTACAATAGTGGAGAAAGTTCAGGTCTGTCAAGTCCACAATGAAGCATGTTCCCTATACATGTCAACACCCTTAACACTCCAGAGGCTAAGCAGTCAAGGCTCACAAATTCAAATGTAGATGGGGAAGACAAAGAAATAAGTCTAAATAATAGGATTGTTTCAGCACCTCATGTTGAGGAAAGTAAAGAATCAAATAAAGATGAACAAAGTGAAACTATTTTTGTCTCAATCACAAATGCACAAGAAAGACTAAGTGGTGAAGCCCCCTCACCAATTCCTAAGGTAGTGTTAAGTAGCAACACTCCTTCATTGAGCAGGAAATGAGCAATAAAAGATGTTTCACTAGATATTGAGGTTAGTTTGGATGAAATCACTGAGATGCCACAAATTGATCTGGAAAATCTCACCTTGGAGAAAACTATTTTTCTATAAGAAGTTTTGGTGAAGAAAAAGAGACAAGAAGAGAAAAAGAGAGACCGCAAGTAGAAATAGGTACTGCATGATGTAAAGCATATTTTTTGTTGATTCTTTTGACATTCAAAATTTTGACGAAGGTGCACCGATCATAAACCAACTTGTAAATATAGTTAATCAAGTGAATGTTGGAAGTATGGAATCAAATGAGAAGCTAATGGATTGGTTAGCAAGAAGATTTGAGACTAAGGTTGTGAACAAAGTTTCCATAACCATTGTAGAACACAACGTGCTATTACAAGAGAAATAATAGGTTATGACTGAGTTAATATAGAAGGTACAACATTTGTACATAATTTTTTCATATGTACCAAGATTTACTAACAATATTTAGGCACAAATAAATAAAATTTAGGTTGAGATGAAGATATACAACAACATTATTTCAGAGTTAGAAGGATCAAGTATTGATCATTACAATAATCTACTGAATGCTCAAGGCACATTGGCTGAGATTTAGGTAGCTGACAGTAATATGCAATCCAAATTAATCTCTATTTAGGCAATGATGATACCTCATTTGGAGGTCATGCAGAGAGAATTGAAAATAACCTAGGATCTTATCATAGAAGATCATAATCTTTTAGTGGCTGATAGTTTAATTGATTTGGCTACAAGACTTTAGTTGTGGAATCAAATTCTGGATACAACTAGAACCACATGGGATTATGCACTGACCATGATTACTAGATCATAAGGAATTCTTTGAAACATATGGATTACTTCTACCCATTCAAGCCTATAAACAATGACATATAGTGTTAAAAAACAAGGAGGAAATAGACTTGATAAGGGGAATGTGATGTGACAATTCAAATAAAGGTAAAGGGAGAGTAGAGAAAGAATTGAATAAACATGAAATGGATTTATTATTCATTTTCCCATTTTTTATTCATTGTTCATAAGTCATAAGATTTAGGGGGAGAGCTAATTTTATCATATTTTATTGTAACGAAGTAAATATGACAAAGTGTTTTTTCAACTAATGTCAAAGGGGGAGATTGTTGGTATCTCTAACCATTGTTTTCTATTAGTGTCAACCACTTAGTCATTTACAATGCAGAGTAAAAGGGTCATCACTGTGACTGAGCTACTCTAAATAAGCTAAGTCATGTACATAAGCAAGTATGTACTGAGCTCTATAGGAGCCGAGTAATTTTTTGGTCACAAATTATTTTCTACATGAGCTGAGCTCATCAGGGACTAAGAAAATTCCAAGTATACAAGTACTGAGTTATATAGTGCATATCGAGCACAATACATGTCGAGCATTAGAAGTGTAATACAGGTCAAGCAGCAATAATGTTGAGCACAAAAATAGTAAACACTGAGCAATTGAGAGTTTACATAAAAGTTAGGAATGGAACAGAGTTTGAGGAAAAATGAATACTGGGCTGACTTGGAAGGTATATTTAAGTTTTGAAGAGGTTGTTATAGAAAATTTACATGACATGGATCACAGATCCCTATTTTGTGTGTTCAACGATCAAGATGAAGAGGCAAAACATTGAATCATCTAAATAACTCTTCACAAAACTCTTTAAGTAACGATAATCTTAACCTAGATCATAAGTATGTAGATTAAGAGCAAGGGAAGAGAGGTATAAGCATTGGAACAATAAGTAATATGCAAGAGAAGGATTAAGAACAAATTGGAAGTTAGTGAATAGTTTTTTTATCATCTTAATAGAGCAAGTAACATAGTCATGATAGTGAGTTGAAAGTGAAAGACAAGTGATATTAGGTCAGAGGAGAGGATTAGTTAGCAAGGAGGAGACTTAAAATTAGCTTACAAATAAAATTGAGAGTTTGAAACTGAATCAGTTGTAAATGACTTGAATCAAGTTAAACCTCTTAATAGAGTGGTCTTAACATATATTTATAAATCTCCTAATAGAGCACTTACTTTTTTGTAAGTGTCAAATCCTCTAACAAGGTGAGACCTAGTAGTCTCTTAAGCCTTTAGTAGGCCAAACTCCTCAAAGGGTAGATCATATCTTATGATCAAACATTGTAACCTTAATTAATTAACTTCATTACTATAGTAGTGAAGATTTGTGGGTGTCATCCCCACCCTAGTTTTACCTTCACCTTAGAGAGTTTCTGGGTGGAAAATATTGTGTTATGTATTTTATTTTTTATGCATTTGATTGATCAAAAATATATGTTACAACAAGTTCACATTACAAGCTTTACATTCACAATTTATTGATAGATGTTGATGAATTGGTGACAAGTTTAAAGTGTTAAAGATTCTGACTCACCCCCCACCACCTTCTTAGTATCTTGTTTATCATGTTTATTACTCCATCAATCAACATATCCAACTATGTTGGATGCTCGTGGATGATGGATGGACTTTATGTGAGGCTGGATATTTCTATCAATTAGAGATCTTGTGTTGGATGGTGACCTCTTGACGAGGTTTAAACAAGAAGGTCATTTAGTAAGCGTTGGATCCAAGTTTAGCATGAACCTATTTAAGTTTATTTTTGTACAAAGAGTAATCTCATGCCCCAATTTTGGTCCACTTATAGACATGTAATATACATTGCTCACCTTGTTGTCAAAATATTATGTTTTGTACTCTATCCTATAATGGGAATGAGGCTTGAGCTAACGTGGTTACTATATTTGTGATCATTTATTGTTATAAGTGACTACTATCTTACATAATTTTCTTGTAGATTAATAAACACATTATTCCCTATTCCAATGTTACAACTTTTTCAAGACTTCTTAATGAAGTGATTGGAAGAATTTTTATGATTGTTCACAAAAGTAAAAACAAACCATTCAATTTATAATAATTTATTGTACTAAATATTTAATTTTTATCATTATATAATTTTGCATTAAAATTTATATAAAAAACACTCTATTTCAGTTGTTTCACTAACTCGTGATATTTGATACCTTCCATCGAAGATAATGTAAGCTTTGATTATCCATAAATCTCATAGGTCTTGCACGTGAAAAACCATTGATAGAGGTCAAAGATTTTAATTGGTATGAAACTCATTATGAGCTTTCCAATCTAGCACTTGATAAATCTATACATTTTTTCCTTTAGCTATAAAAATGCAAATTAATGTATACATTTCCATCATGCCAAGCAAAGAAGACCGACTAACAACATTGACAATCTATTCTTGTTAGAAATTTCACAAACAATATGCTCCAACCATTTAGGCCGTATATTACTCATAAAAGGATTATTTTTATCTTCTCAATCACATTTTATTTAAGACAATATATAATCTTATTAGACATTTCACAAATAATATGCTCCAACCATTTAGACCCTATATTACTCATAAAGGAGTATTCTTCTCTTCTCAATCACATGGTTTTTTCTAGATCCAAATACCCAATTGAGATTACATGTGATTTCTATTTTATTGCTAATAGCAAGATTTAACAAGTGTTACATAATGGCATGTACTTGTCATTATAGTAAATTGTAATAGGAATAGAAATTTTAGTTTCAAAAATTATAAAATATAATAGAAATAATGTATTGTATAAGAATAAAGCTATCAAAATAGTAGAAATTTTCAAGCTCTGTATTCTGAAACCCTAAACAACTTTTTATATATTATTTAATTGTTATTTAAAGCTTACATAAAATGCGTTAAAAAAAAGCATTTTCAATTTATATATGTTTCTTAAATTAGTAACTTGATAACATTCATCCAAGAAGAGAATGTCTGGGTGGGAGGAGATTTTAATGTCATTCTAGAATTAAAAAAAAGAGGGGGAACACAAACCATATCACAAACTATGTTAAACTTTAAAGAATGGTTTCAGCAAGACAATCTCATAGACATCCCTCCTATCAACAATTAGTTCACATGGTTCAACACGTGAAGGGACTCCTACTAGATAGTAGAAAGACTAGATAGATTTATCTTCAAAGGGAATTTGTAGGCTTTTGATCTTTACAATTCAATCATCAATTCTTCCCTACATCGTCTTTGATCACTTCCTTGTTAGCCTAGAAATCTTTGAACCCCATAAATCAACTAGAAATCCATTCAAATGTGAACAAATGTGATTTATTGATGAAAATTTCATTGAAAACATTAACAAATGATGGATAGAAGGGGAAGTAGAAGGGCAGAAAATGTTTAACTTCGTTTCCAAACTTAAATTACTAAAACAAAATATCTTAAAATGGAATAAAAAATACTTTGAAAACATCTTTAAAGAAAAACTAGAGATAGAAGAAGACTTTGAAAAACTAGATAAAATTGTGATCCAACAAGGAATGGACAATGAAAAATTAGAAAAAGAAAACTAACAAACACACAAACACAAAGACATCCTAAACAAAGAAGAAATATTTTGGAGACAAAAATCACGAGAAATATAGCTTCAAGAAGGAGATCAAAATACCAAAATTTTCCACAATAGCACAATCGAGAATAGAAATGTGAATAGAATATCGAAAAGCAAGAATAGCATAGGCAAGTTATAATAGATGAACAAAAAAAATAGCAATTTTTTTTGTAAATTATTACATAGACATTTTAAACAACTATGAACACTCAAATCACACAACACAAAATTTGATTCTATAATCAATACCAAAACTAATCACTAAAGAAGACAATAAGATGTTTAACAAAGTCTTCATGAAAGAAGAAATTAAAATTTCCTTATTTAGTATGAATCTTGATAAGTCTCCAAGAATTGATGGCTTTCAAGCATTGTTCTTTCAGAAATGTTGGCATATATTAGGTGAGGATTTATGCGCATCCATAAAAGAAACCAAAAAACCAAGTTCTATATTAACATAAATCAACAACACCTTCATCTCACATATTCCCAAGAAAAATGAACTCTTGGATCTAGGAGGCTTCCACCTTATTGCTCTATGTAACACCATCTATAAAATTCTTTCTAAGACAATAACAAATAGGATCAAGCTTGTCCTCCCAAATTAATCAATGAGGAGAAAATTGGTTTTCTACCTAATAGGTCTATTTTGGAAGGAATAATTATCATTCAATAATTAATACACTTGGTACAAACTCAAAAATCAACATGCATGATTATGAAATTAGATATTTAGAAATCCTATGACAAAGTGGACTGGCAATTCCTCTACAAAAAACTAGAAGCCTTTGGCTTCTTGCAGCAATGGATTAACCTAATTTATAATTGTATCTCAACACCTAAATTTTATATTCTTATCAATGGAACACCAAAGAGATTCTTTAGCTCATCTCGAGGAATCAAACAAGGGGATCCAATCTCACCCTTTCTCTTTATCATTATGGTAAAAACCTTTGGAAGAGCCATAAAAAAGGCTCAGGCAAAAAATGAGATTATAGGAGTGTCTATCATAGAAGAGGTCAGCAATATCACTCATCAACAATTTACTAATGATACAATAACATGAGGTATTGGTAATTTAAATGAAGCTAGAAAATATAAATAAATCATATCCACCTATATGAGAGAATTGGGACAAAAAGTAAATGAGGGGAATTTAGAAATCTTCTTCCTAAACACCAAAACATATATGGAAAATAGCATTTGTCAAACAATGGGATATAGGAAAGGAAATTTCCCATGTAAATATCTAGGAATCCAAATAGAGAAAGAGTTCATGAATGGGAAAACTTGGGAACGTATTAATGAAATTTTTGAAAAGAAAACTAACAACTAGAAAAGCAGATGGCTCGCCAAGGTAGGTAGGATAACTAAGATCAAATCTGTACTATCGACAATACCATCTTATCAAAACTCATGTCTTCTATTACCTAAACGTATCAAACACAAAATAGATAAGAAATTAATGGATTTCTTTTAGAAAGGGACAAAAGAGAAGGAAAAATAAGTGCTAATAAAATGGGATAATATATGTAAAACCAAGACTCAAGGAGGGTTAGGAATCAAAAATCTCAGTTGGCAGAATGAAGCCTTTGGAACCAAATTAGTATGGAGAATGTATATGAATAAGGATAATAAATGGGAAAAAATATTATATAATAAATATCTCAACTCTGACCACACCTTTCTCTATTTCATACTATTAATCCTCTGAAAGGGTTGAACACTTGGAACTTCATGCTACATTCTAGACCTTTAATCGTTGATTATCTTACTTTGGATATAGGAAGAGGAGAAGAAGGTTTATTCTAGGAAGATTCTTGGGAAGGGCGTCCCCCTCTCAATTCCTCTTCTCTCTTAGACCCCACAAAAACCAAGTTGATAAATCAATGGGGAATTTGTGTAAAAGACTATAGATAGAAAGAAATAGATAACCTAAAAGAAATATGGAAATGGAAGTGAGTAGAAAACATTGATCTAATAGAACAAGAAAAAATTCACTACAAGAAATTTATTAATCAAAGACTGGTCAAACACATCGATCACTATGACAAATTAATATGGGGGGCTTCGAAGGAAAAAACCTACAAAGTTAAGTTAGGCTTAGATCTTATCATAAATTCTCAACGGTGGACCCTACATGCCTTCCCAAAGTGGGAATTTTTTGTGGGAAACATTCCAAAATAGAATCCTCATAGCAGATCGATTTACCAAAATATGTTTTAAAGGGCCTTCAAGATTCCCCTCATGCAAAAAGGCATTAGAGACTGTAGATTGTCTCCTCTTCTAGTGTAGCTTTGCTAAATCATGTTGGCATTGGCTATGTAAGAAACTGAATTGGTCTACAACTCCCCATTCTAACCTACGGGAACACATTAAAAGTTGGCCTAAAGATGGCCAGTCCAAAATGTATAACAACCTTTAGAAAATATCACCATCCATTCTCCTATGGGAGATATGGAAGGAAAGAAATAGGAGAATCTTTAATGATGAAGAATTGCAACCTAATTCTTTCCTAAATAGAGTAGAATCTAGTACCACTAAAGTTTTCAATAATTATCTAAGGAACCTAACCAAGGAAGAAGGAGTTTTCTCATAATGGGATGCTCTAATGAAAATGAATTGGAATAATCTAATCAACCCTCCTATGATTTACACCAAAACTATCAAGCAAGCCCAAAAGAATTGTAAATGGTAACCCCTCCATTAGGTTGGGAAAAGGTAAATTCTAATGGTGCCTTTAGGGGAAACCCAAAATGAAGCCCAAATGAAGCCCATGATAGGGGAAACTCAAAATTAGAATCCAGATGAAGCCCTTCTATGAGCCCTTCTATGTAGAAAATTTGAACATACATGTAAACTAGGGTATGCTACTTTTAAGACATAAAAGTGTATAGGACGAAAGTGTTGGGCAAGAGTGGAGGTCTTATTTTCTATTCTTTCCTACCAATGCCGGTTTGAACTGAGTCACTTGTATTCTTAATTATTTTTTATGTTATTAATATACTACATAAGGTTTCAGTTGTTTACCAATCAAATATATATATATATATATGATAGAAAAGGTTGCAGTGTGTGTGTGTATATATATATAATTGATAAATAATTATCATTAGAATAATTAAAAACATTACATCACTTGTTCCAAACATATAATTCAGAATTAAATACTTTATAACAAATAAAAATACAAAAGTTATTATGTAAGCATTTCTTAAAAATATAAAGATTAATTTAAAATATTTGTGAATAGGAATATTATAAAATTGTATACTTTAAATAAATATAATTATATATTTATCAATTTCATAATATATATATTATGATTAATAATTCATTTTTAACATCTACCAAAAATTTTACAAAAAAAAAGAAATATGGAAGAGCCTCCAAAAAGAACTCCTATAAAGCTCATGTAATTCTTATATTATATAAAACTCATAAAAATTTAACAAAATTTTATAAATATTTCAGTTTAAAAAATAGTTACGAATGATTGGTGGAAATTAATTCAATTATCAGAGAAAGTGAATGCAATATAGTACATTACCTTCAACAAATACAAAAAGTGCCACATAGTGGCTTGTACTTGCAGTTAGTAGTTGAAAATTATATTCTAAAAAAATGAAATAACATGTATATATTTTAATTTTAATATAATATAATAAATATTTTAGCAATAAGTAGTTTTGAATTGTATTGTAAAAAAATATATTCTAAATCATAAGATTATATAAGAAAATGTTAGATATATTATGATATATATTTAAATTTATTTTAGGATATTAATTATATTGCACATAAAATATAGCATTATTACATTATAGTGATTATATAACAATATAATTCATACTTGTAGGCACAACTTAGATTTAGGGCCTTGCACATTCAAAAGCAACCATTAGCAAACCTCCATCAGGCTAATTCTAGTGGTCGATGGAAGAGAACCTGGCTTGCCTAAGCCAAAGTAACAAAATATGCTTGGTCACTAGAGGAATGTCAAATCTCCCCAACTAATATTTGATATTTGTGATGGGGCTCTGCCAAGGTCTCTTTTGTAGAGCAGGTATACTTCTTCCCCTAATAACCACCATAATAGAGGGCCCCTCAATCCTACTTGACCTTCACAAATCTAGAAACCTTCCCAGCATCAGTAGGTTCTGGTTCAAGAACACATACACAAAGATGCTCAATTTTCAGCCCAAGATTAGCAATGTGGGGGATCTTTAGGTAGCATCAAAGAAAATCAGCTAGCGTTGGACATTACTCTGGCTCCTTCAAAACCACATTGACTTGCTGCATTGATCAAAACTCATTAGTAAGTTTTCAAACAGATCACTTGCGTTTTCAGATATTAAGAATTGGGCATATGATTGTTGGGAGGGCCTAGTTGACATTATACTACTAGATTCAACATTAGGAGTGTTTGTGGCTTCCTTTGAATCATCAAAGTGTAGAGATGCCATTCATCATTTTAAAGGGTGGTTTTGTAAAGGATTTGCATTATTCACTAGGGTTTAGACGCCCAATTTTAAAACTAACAAACAAGAATGTTGTTTCTTTCCTTACTAGATCTCCCTCCCTATGCTTCCACTAGAATACAAAGACTTGGAAATTATTGAAATTATTGCCAATCAAATTGGCATCTTTGTTAGACATGATCACATCCCATGTAAATACCCCCACTTTGATACTCAATTCTATGTACTACTATGTCCCTCAAAAATGCCACCAAAGATAATAAAGTTAAAATCAAAATGAAGTGTTCTGGAACATCCATCAGTTTGGAGGATGATATCAGCTCTCAAAAACATCAACATTCTTTGGGCCACTTTACATTGCTTTATAAACAAAAAGTGTTCTCAAAGATACTGGTATGTGAGGACCATTATTCAAATCTAGTAGAATGTTTTGTTTAGGGATCCATTCTGCTTATGGATATATACACTAATCTAATATGCTAAAAATACTAATTTAATGTAAAAAAAGCATTTACACATTAACTACCATAACATATAAGAGAGACTAAAGAGGAACCCCTAATTGGGAATGTGAACCAAATGAATGGACTCTCCCAATAGGATTTAACTATTTGTTTGTTAGATGAGTCTAATTAAAAGATTGATATGTATGCGCAAAGAGCTTCAATTTGCTTCAAAGGAGGAGTTGGATTGTGGATAATGGATATGGATGTGAAACTTGTTCTCAAAATGGCATTATGACTTGATGGATTGTGGTTAAAATAGCTTGGGAGGGGATCCAATTTATAGGCAAGAGGCTTGAGGGATGGATGGTCAAGATGCAAGGAAAGGAGAAAGCTTATGGAGGGCTCAGATTGAGTGAGAGGAGAGCACATGGATTGTGCTTCCTTATAGCCAATCAGAGAGTGACACATGTCAGAAGGTCATTGGTTGGAGCAAGAGGGGTTGAGGAGTTAACAAAGGAGGCTCAAAGCTCATAAAGCCCCTCATAATGGCTTGTAAGAGCATTCAAGGCTTGGTGGTTGGGATATTTTGAGGGAAGACTTTGGCTTGGCTTAGGAAAGTCTTAAGCTTGTTTAGGATTGTGCACATGATTAAGGGTAGGATTAGAGAGGGTTTAGGATTAGATTAGGGATGTTAGAGATAGGCAAGTGGATGACATTTATGAAAGTGGGTGAGTTAGTGGCTAAGCTTGGTTAGTATGGGTGGATGGGATAGATTAGGCTAAATGGGGGTTTAGAGATAGGCTTAGGATTATTAGGTTTTGAGGGCTTTATTTATTAAAGCCATTTTAATAAATTTGGGATTTTTGGAATTAGATAGGAGAAAAGGATTAATTGATAAATAATGGGTTATTTGATTTATCAATTAGGACTATAGATGATTTAATTAAATTAATCAGCTAGGGGATGACAAAGGATTAATTAAATAGTTATTTAATTAATGATGCCTTTAGAGATGGCTAAATTAGATTACCGAAGCGAGGTAATGAAATTTAGATGTCTACATTTTGCCCCTCTTTGACATAGTGTTGAGATAACACTATTTCAAAGAAGTTTGAATATAAACGACATGAGCAATATGTTTTAGCAAGAAAGTTACCACAGTCTCAGATAAGAAGAGGAGAGACTAGACTACGAGATGCCCCCTCAAGAACGCGACAGAGAGAGAAGATGAGGCTTGACAGCTTCTTGAACATAGGAATTCGGGATGAGCAAGGAAAATTAGATTGGCAAAGAGAAGGGGCTGAATTAGCTCAAACTCTCACTATGAGAGAATGATAAAGGGGAATTAGATGCACAAGAGGAAGCAAGATTTAAGACTTCAAGGGAGGTGGAGGATGAAGGAGCGGAGTGCTATAAAAAGGAATCTCAGATAGGGAGGTGGATGAGGGGATGATAAAGCTGATGCAACAGGATTTCAAAGAGCTAGATTGGCAAGAGATGGGTTTCGGAGATCCCTAGGACTAGGACTGTGGATCTCAAAAGATGAGGCTTGGTGGGTTGATTTGATGGGCGGATCCCTAAAACTAGGATTGTGGATCCCTAAAGCTAAGAGTGACAATTGATTTTGAGAGATACGATTGCACAAGCTAGGGTAGGAGAGACGGATGCGGGATATGGATGGTGGATAATGGAGATGAAGGGAAGCCATTGAAGCATTTTGAGCGGGGGGATACTTCAAAGAGAAGTACCACCATGTAGTTGAGCACTAGATTTGCTATAGGACTGTTGGTTAATTACCAAGGCTACCAAGAACATCAAGGCCTTTTTCACCAACTATCTAGAGAACTGACAGACAGACTCAAAACAAACACACAAGGATTGCCCCAGCATCACACATGAAACCCCAAGGAAATAGTGTGGAACCGACACTGGGTAACCCACAAGCAGAAAAAAAAATGAAAGACCTGATCAAAACCTTATGCTTAGATTGCCCCATTCACAACATACCATGATATGGCAGATCATGGCAGCCATGAGGAGGGAACAAAAAGATTGCTTGGAAAAGATACTTCAAGACCGAAAAGGGAAGATTCCAAATCAAAAGAAAGAAAAAATCCAAAAGAGAACCATTTTCCAACAAGATGGGTAGGATGAGGTACTAATAGACCAAGATCAGACATGAGGAAAGCTATATCCTGCAAGGATCTATCGAAGAGCATTGAAGCTGGTGAAATCGGATTAGTGATGCACTTGGCAAGCTAAACTAAGAAGGACAACACTTTGGTGATAGGAGATCTAGCGAAAGGATGCATTGAAATAGCTAACCAAGATGTGTGATGTGTGCAAGATGTTAATCAAGGATGAATTGACACGAAAGCTGGATAGATACAATGGTACTAAGCTAAATAGGATGTACGAGTTGACAGACCAAGAGATGTTAAAAATGTACAAGGGTGTTCATTTTTGGTTTTGTGAGATGAAAATGGCTTAGAGTGTGTTGGATAGATAGTTGGATAAGTTGATGGTTTTGTGAAAAGCTTAAGGAAAATGGGAATCTTTGTGTGCATGTGATAGGATACAAACTAGGATACAAGCTTTGGCATATAATACAAGCCAAAATATGATACAAGTTTTGGATAAGATTTTGATGTACAAGGTAGGGTACAAGATGTACAAGGTATGATACAAGCCTTGGTACAAGATTTACAAGCTGAGGTACAAGATTTACAAACTGTACAGGAGGTATTTACAAGCTTCATGAGATGTTTGGATATTTAGTTGGAAGACCAAGGGAACAAGCAGGTGTTTTATGGGATGGTGCGTGGATGGGTGAGGGATAGGATAGTGATACATAATGGATTAGTCTTAGTACAAAAGGCACTTGAATTACTAGGTTTTCACCAAGGTACCTATTCAAGGAGCTTGAATTGCCAAGTTTTCACCATTGGACGCATATTTCTCTTTACTATTTTTATTTTTATTTTTATTTTTTTGTATTTTTTCAGAAGTAGGGTATACCAAGGATCTTAAAGCATAGAACTTCTTGAGATGAATGATGTTAGTAGGATCATTCAAGAGTTCTCCTTTTGGTGTAGATAGCTGATAGGCTTTGGAGCCAAAGGATGCAGTGACAACATAAGGACCAAGCCATGTAGGTTCAAACTTGCCTTTCTTTTCTCGATCGGCTTGGACTTTCATATTTTCTTTAAGGTGCATGTCACTTGGCTGAAAGTGTCGAGGAAGCACCTTCTTATTGAAATTCCTTTTGAGATGAGTTTGATAGACTGTAAGATGATCATAGGCTTGTTGTCGCTTCTCGTCTAAGAGATCTAGCAGGGTGAGTCAGGCTACTCTGTATTCTTCATTTGATATTTTCCCTCACAAAGATATGTGCAAGGAGGGAAGTTCAACCTCTATGGGTAGTACCACTTTGGCACCATAGACTACGGAGTATGGAGTTGTGCCTATGGATGTACAGAAGGAGGTTCGATAGGCCCATAGGGTTGGATTTATTTGTAGGTGCCAATCGCGGCCGGAATCATTAACAACTTTCTTTAGGATTTTGAGGAGGGTTTTATTAGTTGCCTCTGCCTGGTCATTACCTTGTGGGAAATATGGGTTATAAAAGCGGTGATGGATGTGAAGGGAAGTGCATAATTCTTCCATGTTGAGATTTTAAAAGTTACCATCATGCTTGGTGAAGATGGTGGATGGGATGTCGAAGTGGCAAACAATGTGGTACAGGATGAACTTGGAGACCTGAACTCCTGTAGTTGAGACTAGGGGGACTGCTTCCACCCACTTAGTGAAATAGTCTATAGCTTTTATTATCCATTTGTGTCCATCATATGAGAGAGGTGTGATAGTTCCAACTAAATCAAGGCCCCAACAAGAGAAAGGCCAAGGTGGTGCAATAGGTTGTAGAGCTTGTGCTGGAGCGTGCACAAGATTGGCGTGCTACTGGCATGGGATACATTTTTTGACAAACTCACAGGAGTCTTCTTCGATGGTAGGCCAATAGCAGCCTTCTCTAAGGAGTTGTCATGCAAGGACAATACCACTCTTGTGGGCACCGCAAAGTCTAGAGTGTACTTCTTTTAATGCCATTGCGGCCTCATTTTCATCTAAACATCAAGAGAGAGTATCATGGTAACCTCGACGATATAGGGTATTAGCTATGATAACATAGTGGGATGACTTTTGGATAAGGTTCTGGTGTTGGGTACATGTGAGGTGAGGGGAGATGATACCATCTTTGAGGTAAGCATGAATCTCATGGTACCAAGGGGATTGGGGACCATCCAAGATGCAAACACAGTTTCAGTCATCATTTGCATAGGCGGGTGCGAGGAGCTTCTCAACTAAAAACTCATATTGCATAGCCTCTTGGGGAATTTCCAAGAGCGAGCCAATAGTAGCCATATCATCTACTACTTTGTTCTATATTTGAGGTACTTGTGTAAACTGAAGCTTTGTAAAATGCTGGGTTAGCTAATCAACTAGCTCTTTGTAGGGTAATAACTTTTTGTCTTTGGTTTGATATTCATTTAGGACTTGCTTGATGATGAGATAAGAATCACCAAAGATTTGTAACTCAGTGATGTTCCATTTTGCGGCTATCGTTAATCCTACTATGAGAGCCTCATATTCAACTATATTGTTGGTGCTAGGGAATTGTAGCTTGAGGGCTTTTGGAATGTAATCTCCCTAAGGTGTGACCAACAATATTCCTACCCCTGATCCATGAGATGTGTATGAGCGATCAAAATAAAGTTTCCATGGGGGTTGTTCTTCAATTAGACATATATGCTCATCTGGAAATTCTGTGATTAAAGGATATGTATCTACTAAAGGTGCGTTAGCCAAATGATCTGCAATGTCTTGGTCTTTGATTGCCTTTCTATCCACATATTGGATATCAAATTCGCTAAGGAGCATAACCCATTTGGCCAAATGGCCTGTAAGTGATGTTATAGAGAGAATATACTTGAGAGGATCAATTTTGGATACTAGCTGGATGGTATGACTTAGCATGTAGTGGTGAAGCTTTTGAGTTGAGAAAAAAACCACCAAATGTTGTTTAGTGTGGAGCCTGATCAGTCCCCAAGTGGGAGATTGTTAGACTGTGGTGATTGATCAGGATAGTACTGTACATACTTCATAAATACTTATGGCTGACATATGGCCGACATGTTATAACCCTAAAGTGGTTTAATACTTGTATAAAAGGGCTTAGGGTTGGGTATTTTTTCATAATGTTGTGATACGAAATTGGTTCTTGTGGCGGTATTGAGCTGTAAGGGATTACGGATTGTAATCAGGTTGTAATCACTGGATTGTAATAAGATTAGACTTGTTGTTTGGTGGACGTAGCCCAGGGATTGGGTGAACCACGTTAAATCTTGGTGCCTTGTGTTCATTTCTGTGTGATCTATTATTTTTCTGTTATTGGTTATATTTGCATGCAGTTTTTATTTCTGTCCGTAGTTTATCCTAACACCAAACAAGCTTTTTCCATAGAAGTGTAATTGAGTTCATAACCAACTAAGGTTCTACTGATATAGTAGATGGCTCTTTCTCTGCCGTAGTCATCGTGCTGTGCTAGAAGTGCCCCTAGAGCATTAGGCGTTGCTGATATGTATAAGATCAGGGGATGACTAGGAATTGGTGGAACCAAGATAGGGCGATTAGCGAGATACTGCTTGAGATGATCGAAGCTATGTTGACATAAAGGATCCCACTTGAAATTTTTATTATTCTTCAACAAATGTGCAAATGGCGTACACTTATTTGCAAGCTGGGAGATGAAGCACCAGACAGATTGAAGCTTTCCCTAAAGAGTGTGAAGCTGTCACAGTGTCTGGGGAGGAGGCATGCCTAAGATAGCCTTGACGTTCTTGGGGTCGATCTCTATACCTCATTTAGAAACTATAAAGCCTAGAAGCTTGCCAGATATGACCCCAAAGACACACTTCTTGGGATTCAGAATGAGATGATATTTGGCTATCCTATCAAAGACTTTCTCCAGGTTAGCAAGATGATGCATGAAGGTATGAGATTTGACCAAGATATCATCCACATAATCTTCTAAAATGCTATGGATAAGATCATGGAAAATGGCTGTCATAGCTCTTTGATAGGTAGCCCCAACATTCTTTAGGCCAAAAGGCATCATGTTGTAGCAAAAGGTTCCCCAAGGGGTAGTGAATGTTTTCTTATGCTAATCTTCTTCTGCAATCTTGATTTGATTATACCCAAAAATCCATCCATGAGGGATAGAATTTCATGTCCAGCTATAAGATCTACAATCATATCTACGTTGGGCAAGGGAAAATCATCTTTTGGACAAGCTTTGTTAAGATCTCTAAAATCAGTGTAGATTCTGATGTCACCAGAAGGTTTAGTGACAGGAACCATGTTGTAGATCCACTATGAGTAGTCGAAAGGTTGGATAATCTTGGCAGCTAACATTCTTTCTAACTCATCTTTGACCAATAATGCCACCTTGGGGTATATTTTTCTAAGCTTTTGTCTAACAGGCTTGATCTTTGGATCAACTGCAAGATGATGAACTACAAGCTTTGGATCAAGTTCTGGCATGTCCTAATATGACTATGCAAATTGGCCAATGTTCTCTCTTAAGACCTCAAAGAGGAGGTCATCTTGGTTTTGCGATAGGGATACAACAATATGAACAAGTTTGGGTATCTCTGAAGAACTGATGTTGACTTCTCTAGTATCCTCAATTAGAATAGAAGACACCTCTAGTCAATTATCTTGAGGTGGCAATGCTAAATCCTCATGTTCTGCTTGTGACTCTGGATTTTCTTGCTAAGGAGCCCTCTTCACTGCCTTAGGTAGTCTCAAATTTGCCTTAGTTCCAATATTGGGTGTGTCGGAACTAGGTTGGGGATTTTCTCCAAAATACCCTTTGGGATCTAGCTTATAGATATAGGTAGAATCTGGCTTTGTTTGCTTGTGAGGAGTTTTGGCTCCCATGAATCTTAGAAGTGCTTCCTCTGATTTGAACTTATCAATGTGTATGATGCTTGGTTGGTCACAATCTATGAGTTCAGGGTAAGCGAGTGGTAGGTCAATGAAATGGATGCATAGTTCTTAGAGAGCAGAGTCTCCCAGAGAGATTTGGTCTGGGATATTGTCGTAGGCTCTCTTTTCAACTTCCTCTGGAATGTCTTCGATGTCTACAAGGTCACAGTGGATGTTCAAAAAAGCATGACTATTTGGATTGCTGCCCCCAGTTGTGGGTATGCCAAAGCCCAGACCTAACTTCTTTTCCCATGTGTATGCTTCGATGGGGCATTGCATGCCTCTTTCCTTTGGTCCTAGACCACCACCTTGATAGTTCCATTTTTCAGTGATGAGCTTACATTCTTGGGGATACTTCTGGTTGAAGTGATCAAGGCGTGCTTGATCACTTGGAGGTGCATCCTTATGTAACCAATTGTTGATATCTGGAGTGAGCTCCTCATGAGAAGGGATTCTTAGGGATACAAAAGTTGTTGGGCTAAGCTGTGTGTATCAAGGAGGTGGAGTCTCCTTGGCTTTATGATATGCAAGCTATCCATGGGTGTGTGGATCAAGTGGTAATGCACCAACTACAAATGCATCAGATAGGCTATATTCTCCACAGCCTTTGTTGTTGATCTTCACGGTAGATAGGGTGGAGGCGACGATGGTTTCTGGGTCATTACAGGTGTTGGATGAACTAGCGATGGATTGGTCGATTTCAATGCCAGGGCAATAGTTTGTATATGAGGCTTCAACCATATTGCAATAAGTAAAGGGTTCTAGATCGGCATGAATGGTTACTTCAGTGCCTTGATGCAAAAATTTGAGGCATTGATATGTGGATGGAACGACCTTCATGGCATGAATCCATGGGCGACCGAGGAAGATGTTAAATGGTAGGTTTAGATCAACAACATGGAAAACTGTGTCTTGGACGACTGGCCCAACCTTGATGGGTAGCAAAATTGTCCCTTCTGTGGTTCACTCCAAGTTGTCATAAGCTTTTATGGTGATAACTTCACTGATGATATCTACCTCAGTATACCCAACTTGTTTTATGAATTTTAGGGTGCAAATATTCAAGGCTGATCCATTATGTATCATTACTCTTTTTACGAAAAATTTGGATACCATGATGGCTATGCGAAGTGGAAGGATGTGATCTGGCTCGACCATGGGTATGTCGGTGGGTTTGAATGATAGGGCACATGAGGATGAAAGGTGTCCAACGAGATTACAAAAATTAGTTGCATTGATATCCGAAGGGACAAAGTATTCTATGAGAGCACTGTCAAGGATGTCTTTATAGAAAGGACTGGTGCGGAGAAGGTCTAAAATGGAGATTTGGGCTAAGATGTTTCCAAGGTGTTCCAAGATATTGTATTGGATGAAGCTGATGATACTGCTGGGGATGAGAGTGCTGATGGGACTGATGGGGCTGCGATGTTCAATCACGCTCTTCTAGTGGTGACTGCACACTCATTGTTTGGGCCTTAGATATTGATAACACTGACAAAAGGCTTTTTTTAGATATACAACCGATGAGGCTACCATAGTCTATGTAGGATGAAGTGTGGTCATTGTTCTTCTCATGTTGTTGGTTTGGCTAGCGGTTGTGGGTGTTGTTGTTATTGGTTTGGATAGGTGCTTTTCCAAGATTTCAGATGTTATGAGAAGGAAAAGCATTTTGATAGATCTATAAGCCTGCATTGGGAGAGGTTTGGGCACCAATGATGATTTCTTTCTGGTCAATGAGGTCCTACATAGAATCATTTAGTTTCATGCGTCTAAGGGTGGTGTGTCCTTTTACCCTATGAAATTTGCAATACTCATTGTCTTTATACCATGCAGCTTTGGATTGGCCTGGGTCAATTTGCTGGGTAGGCAAAAATTTAATGAGGTTTTCCTTAGTCAATTTCTCAAAAATGACATCCAATGGCTCACCAAGGGGTGTATAGTTTCTAGGTGCAGGTTGGAACTTGGGCTTTGGTCCTGTAGCTACATTGATGGTATTAGCTTGATTTTGAGACCCTTGAAAGTTGGGTCCTGGATTGTAGCTTTAATAGCTTGGGTGATTCTGCTGTTGGTAGTTGATAGTTTGTTGATTTTTTGGTTGATACAGTGGGTTGGACTGATCTTGGGAAGGACCAACAATATTCACATGTCTTGTATCGATAACCCCATCTATTGCAACATGCTTGTTTTTTTCCAATACCTAGACTTGTCATTGGAATGTGATTGATTTTGGTTGGCCTCCTTGTAAATTTTGACCACACCATCTTTAATGAGTCCTGGCTCAAGTATTATCAATAAACATTTTCACTAAATGGTGCTCTGGCAAGGTGTAGGTTATGCAGGTGGTAAGGGTTTGCCATCTTTGCAGGTATTCAGCAAGGATTTCTCCACTTTTTGGCTTAGTGTGAACAAGATCAACTACTGATAGCTCAGTTTCAACAAGATGTGCATATTGGGCTACAAATGCCTCAAAAAATTCAGCAAAGTTTTTAATTGTGCCATATGGGATTCTATAAAACCATTCACGAGCTGGTCCGACCAAGATTTTGGGAAAGAGGCTCAAAAGGAAGATGTCATTGTATGCCACTCCCTCGAAGTGCATATAGAATTCTTTGATGTGGGTGACTGGATCTCCTTTTCCTTTGAATTTGTTAAACTTGGGTATCTCAAAATGCTTGGGGAATGGAGTCATAGTAATGGCTCTATCAAATGGATAAGGACACATAGTCTCAAACTTGAATGTCTTTGGACCATTCCCTTCTTGGATGGCTTTCAGAGCTATCTTCATTTCTTTCCATTCTAAATTGATAGGTGATGGATAGGGTGCCCCCCATGTAGGAGTCCTCTGAGGTAGGTATGTGCTAGATGGGGCTACTGAATATGGATGGCTGTGAGGGATTTTCCAATAGGGAGTGTACATTGCTTGGGTAGCTGTATGAGGGATGACAGTTTGCTGAGGCTAAGATGGCATATATTGCTGCATGTGCTGCGAGGTTTGCTGTTGGTATGGGTTTTGGCATTGGGATTGAGGGATGTAGGATGGCTATTAGATAAATGGATTGCTTCATGGAGGTAAAGTGTAAGATGGTTGTGAAGCTTGGTGGAAGGATTGGGGAGCTTGTGGAACTTGTCTTTGGATGTGAGGAGTTTGACCAATGTAGGTGGGTTGTGCCCCCATTTGGGATGGTATCTGCAAGTAATTGGTGATTGGTGGGGGTGGTGGATTACGTCCTAAAAGTGGCATTGAAAATTAATTGGTAGTAGGAGGTAATGAATTAGTTGGTGGTGGAGGTGGTGGGATTTGAAAGTTTGGAAATGGAACTGATGGGGTTTGATAGCTTGGTGGAGTGAAGGTAGTACCTTGTGGATTTGTGGCAGATGGCACTGAGCTCCAAGGGCCTAATGGAAATGATGGAATTATGCTTTGGGCTGTGGTAAATATGCTAGGGTAGATGAAAGGTTGATTACTTGGCCCCATGGGTGGCATCCCTATTGTGTATTGCTGAGTTGGGCCAAAGATGCTAGCACTAATTTGGGAGATGGGTGGATTTGGAAGGCTAGGTTGAAGAGCAGTAGCAGGAATAGTGAAGGAAGTTAACGGTGGGGTGTTTTGGGCAAAGATAGTTTGGGGTGGGGAGGTATGAACCAAGAATGGAGTGGTGGTGGCTGGATTGGCTTGCAGAATGGAGATTTCAACTAGGGTGGAGGGTGGTATGTTTGGGTCTGTTAGATCAAGAAGGATTGGTTTGAGGCTCTTCTTTTGGCACATATTGAGGATAATTTGAATCATAAGAGCCTATTGGGAGTGGTAGTTTCCCAAATGATGTTTGAGATGGATCGGATAAGGGAGGGGGTCTTCCAAAGTCAAAGGCTCCTATATTGTCCCTTTGAAAGTTAGCCATGATCGTTTCTTTGTTCTTGTCTATAATGGCGTTCACCAATACTGCATTTCCTGGTTGGTTCATAAAAGCTTCAATGTCAGTAGGTGATGGTATAGCTTTCTTTGGGCTGAAGGATGGTTGAGTGCTCAAGGGGAGTGATGCTGTTTGATCAATATGATAGGGTTCCAGTGTTTCCTTCTTCTTCTTGGCTAAACAAGTGACGGGTGGCATGAAAATGTTCCTAGGGCTGAGATGCAACAATGTTGATGGATGCAAAGACGGAAGGCTTTTCTAAGCAAATGAATTCCTAGGTTGAGGCAAAGCTATATGAAAAACCTAAGGAGGATTGGGTTGGGGATTCTAACTTCAAAGATATGTTGCCAAAGCACGAAAGGTCTGCTTTCCTATGTGTAAGCTTGGTGGTGATTGTGTCAACTTAAGGATAGACTGATAATCCTTTAGGAAAAACACGAGATTGACCACTTGTGGATCTCAACCTTTAGCTCAAGATGATGAGGGATGACAAGTGACAAGGCTAGATTACACTAGACAAAGCTTTTTCAGAGGGATAACCTCGGTGAGACTGGTGGATTTGTAAGATGGTAGGAATGGCAGAATTTTGGCAAGGTGACAACAATTTTGAAGGTTTGGATGTGAACTTTCTGATTGCTAGCTAGATGGTTTGGTTCTAAAGAACTAAATGAGATGGATGTGCTAAAATGCTTAGAGGGATAATGATGCAGGAGCATCCAGAGGTATAAGGGCAATCTTGTGTCACCCAAAAAATGTACTTAGACTTAGTTTCTGTTTCATGTCTTTACATTTTTGGATACCCATTTGGGTCAAATAAAGGTTCCAACTCTCATAGTTCAACTATCAGTGTGCTAGAAAATCTCAAAAAAATAGGAGCATGCAATTTGGCCATCATTTTGGTGACCTAGAAGGTGTGAATTGGCCAGATGAATGTAATTGTGATTTAGACCATTCCAAAAAAAGAATCAGGTCAAAAGGCCCCACAGTTTGAAAGTTATTTCAGTTTTCCAGGTTTTGGAGACCTCCTAAGAATGCTTCAAAGTCAGGTTAGGGGCATTAAATGACCTCAAAAAGGGCTGAAAAATGGGGGAAGAGCGAAGCTTGTCCATAGGGCTATAGAGCGCTTCGAGAGTTTTTCAAAAATGTAAATGGTTCGTCAATCAGAGCTACGGTTCAAAAGTTATGCCTCCCGAAAGTTCGGTTACCGTTTTTGGATTCTTCTAGATTCGCACCGACTTCTAACACTGCTTTTGGAACCTTCTATTTGGTCGGTGGATGCCTTCTAGCACTTTCTAGAATGTACTCCTAGTCCTTAACCCTTTGAGGTCTATTTAAGGAGATTTCTAGCATTGTAAAAGGCAGTTCAGAGTGGAGTTTGAGAGGAGGTACTATAAGGAGAAATTATCTCTAGATTTATGCTATTGTAAGCCCTTAGGGCATGTTTTGAAGTTTATTTTCCTGTACTATTGTACTAGCTTATTTTCTCAGTTAATATAATTTTCCCTTTTCTGTTGTGTCCATTTTGTTCTTGGGTTGTGTCTCCATCAGATAACGTAGGATGGCTGGCTTTCCTACAAAGATGACTCTAAATTGAAACTTATGCAAGAAGATGTGGAGAAACAAGGGGTCTAATCATAGAAATCAAGCCTAGATGGTAAGACATAAGCAGGGTTAACTCCTGGATGTTTCCTAAATCTAATAGTGTGATCTAACCAAGCGTCTTGACAGGCTTCGTCGGTAGCTTTTTCTTCTGCTTTGTGGACTTTGGCAATTCGAGGGCTTGGTGTTACTTCCTTTCTCTTGGCTGAAATTTCTTAGTATGCTTGAGATGGCTTGAGTTTGTCTTTGTGAAACTTCTGTTTGGGTTTGGGTTATTCTGACATAAATTTTGGAATCTACTTGGCTTTGAAAGATTTTGGTTGTTTTGCTTCAACGTGTTCAACTTCTACAATAGGCAATGACTACGCTAAGTGTGCCCTAAGCTAGGATTGACCAAGTTTGGCAAACATTCATTCAACAAGTAAAAGATCAAGCAATAGATAGGAACAACCAGATAGAAGTTTGTGATTCTTGGAAGATAGTAACTGAGCCATGGAGTGTGTATGTTTTACAAATGCTTCGAGTAGTCACTTCAAGCACATGAACATCCTAGATGGTCAGCTACAAGGCTGATAGTTGGTTTAGCTAGGGAGTTCTCGATATACCCAAGGTACGTGAGGCCCAAATCCATAGTTGAAACCAAAACAATGTCACATAGCCTAGAGGAGCGGTAACCCACTTCTCCTCTTTCACTTCTCAAGGGTATAAAGTTCCTTGAGGCTTAGCCCGAGTGATAGAATTTTGATCCCAAGAGAGGTGTCTTTGGATTCACCTCCCAATTTTTATACTCTACCGAAATGCTGGAGTTGAGGTCATCCCAAGTGGTGATGAAATCCCCAAGAAGGCCCCCTAAAACTATAAAACAAGGTTTTGGATCCTAGTCTTGTGCACCTAAGATAGCCTCGAAAGATGACAAGGGGAGAGAAGATTTGGATGACCTTGAGCTAAAATGTAGAATTTATTCTTTTACCAACTGTTCTTAGATTGTCTGATCTATTGAAAATACAAGTGATTAAGATATAGATGTTCAATTCCAACTTTGAGATGTGTCAACAAAAGAAAAATTGATCGAAGAATGCAAGCAAGAAGAAGAGTTAGGGTCAACAAGAAAATAAACTCGCGCCCCTAGAGGCCCTCCACATCAAGATTTGTTCAATTTTTATGCCCAAATGAAGTGTTAGCGAGACTAATGTGCATTCAAGAAATTTTCTATCTTAGAAAAATCAATAAAAACTCAAGTGAGTGGAGTTTGATTTTTGTGAAGCACTTAACACCCTCTTAGGTAGACCCATCCCCATATATGGCGCTGATATTGCAACCAATGGTTAGAATGATGGGTGATTAAAGAGGTTGAGTCCAATAACAAACTTACTCAAAAGTGTTTTTATTTGTTTTTATAACTTAGAAAGTTTCTAAAATGTGGATTCTTTTTGTGCCCCAAAAATTGAAGTGTGCCTAGATTGCATGCAAAATTGAAAGTTTGTTTATTGTTCTTTTTAAGGTCCAAAATGAAGTGTTTGATTTATGGGGTTGTTAGACATACAAGTTCATTTTTTCGATTTGCAAATTAAAATGACTATAACTAGACCAAAAAAACAGATAGCATTCTCACGGAGGAAAATGCGAGAACCAGCATTTCCATGATGCTATGTGTTCTCGCACATAGGTTCGCGATCCCGCTAGAGTTTTGTTTGCTAGAATGACAATCCCACCATGACTCAGGATCGCGAGAATGATAGAAAAGACTATTAGAAAAAAAAATGAGCCAAAAACTTGAGAGTTCTTTTTGACAGAGCAATCCCACAGATTTATGGCCTTGCAACGTTCCCGCAGACAAAAGTTTTATTACAGTTAGAAATTCAAGACAAGAAGAAGTTAGCATTCCCGCAAGCGAGAATGACGATCTTTCTATGTTGAGGTGCGTTCCCGCTGGAAGATGTGTTGGCGGGTTCATTGGTTGGGTTTATCAACATGTGCAAGTTAATTGGGCCTTGTTTGTTGGCGTTCTCGCTGATCTTTCTACGTTCTCGAGGCTACGGGTTCGCGATATCACCGGAGTATGGCGCATTCTCGCGGTCGCGAGTTTGCGTTCCTGCGACTGCGGGGATGTAAAAAACTAAAATTTTCAAGAGTTGACTGGGTGAAAACCACTTAGAGGGTTGTATGCGCATTCCTGTGGTGGTCAATTGTACCCTGCAAGCAAAAACCACAAGACAAGGACACAAAAGTTAAAGCATAAAACGTTAATTTTCCATGGTTAGCCAAAACATGAAAAAGCATGTGAAACTAGCAAAAATAAATATTAAAATGACTCTTGCGGGGTCCCACCGGGCGTGCCAAAATGTATACACTAATCTAATATGCTAAAAATACTAATTTAATGAAAATAAAAGCATTTACACATTAAACTACCATAACATATAACAGAGACTAAAGAGGACCCCCTAATTGGGAATGTGAGCCAAATGAATGGACTCTCCGAATACGATTTAACTCTTTGTTTGTTAGATGAGGCTAATTAAAATATTGGTATGTATGCTCAAAGGCCTTCAATTTGCTTCAATGGAGGAGTTGGATTGTGGATAATGGATATGGGTGTGAAACTTGTTCTCAGAATGGCATTATGACTTTACTTGATGGATTGTGGTTAAAATGGCTTGGGAGGGGATCCAATTTATAGGCAAGAGGCTTGAGGGATGGATGGTCAAGATGCAAGGAAAGGAGAAAGCTTATGGAGGGCTCAGATTGAGTGAGAGGAGAGGACATGGATTGTGCTTCCTTACAGCCAATCAGGGAGTGACACATGTCACAAGGTCATTGGTTGGAGCAAGAGGGGTTGAGGAGTCAACAAAGGAGGCTCAAAGCTCATAAAGACCCTCATAATGGCTTGTAAGAGCAATGAATGGGCTTGTAAGAGCATTCAAGGCTTGGTGGTTGGGATATTTTGAGGGAAGACTTTGGCTTGGCTTAGGAAAGTCTTAAGCTTGTTTAGGATTGTGCACATGATTAAGGGTAGGATTAGAGAGGGTTTAGCATTAGATTAGGGATGTTAGAGATGGGAAAGTGGATGGCATTTATGAAGGTGGGTGAGTTAGTGGCTAAGCTTGGTTAGTATGGGTGGATGGGGTGGATTAGGCTAAATGGGGGATTAGAGATAGGCTTAGGATTATTAGCTTTTGAGGGCTTTATTTATTAAAGACATTTTAATAAATTTGGGATTTTTGGAATTAGATAGGAGAAAAGGATTAATTGATAAATAATGGGTTATTTGATTTATCAATTAGGACTATAGATGATTTAATTAAATTAATCAGCTAGGGGATGGCAAAGGATTAATTAAATAGGTATTTAATTAATGATGCCTTTAGAGATGGCTAAATTAGATTATCGAAGCGAGGTAATGAAATTTAGGTGTCTACAATAGATATGACCAATACCCAAACCACTCAAGGATCTAGTTCATAGATGGTTATAAATAATAACCAAACCAAGGCATCACTATCACTTTATGAATTAGTAATAGATCAAAGGATGAGATCGCTATTGAATAGAGTCGATCAAACGTTGCTCTTCCAAATTACCAACATGGTTAATTTTTTCAGTCAGGGCACTAGCAGGTTGACTTTAAAATGTTAGATTTATCCTCATTAACCTAGATCAACAAGTCTTCCAACGCCATGATTTTACATATAGAATAGGTTGAGTTGCCTTCCCATAATGTTGAATTTATTACCCATCAGTTGATATACCAAAAAGCCTCGTTAAATATGCCTAACATGTAGGAATCACTTGGTAAGAAAGCATTGATTAATTTTAAAGCTCGGTAGCTATCAAATCAAATGATAATATAACTGGCCACCAAACTAATTTTTGAGATAGCGAAAGAGGAAGAGATACTCTCTAAAATTGGGAAAATCAATAATTATTCTCCACTAGTAAGAAATATTGGTCATCCAAACATATGAACAGTAATGTCCCTGTTAGAGTCACCTGAGGTGCTCAATGAATCTCAAATACAACAGGACATTCAGAGGGTGTTGATCCTCTCAAAGGCTTTAGATGGTGATGATATTTATAATTTGGAGGAGGTTGTAACTAATCAAATTAGAGTGTGGGTGCAGTCTAAAATCTTTCTGGAGTTAGTGCAAGGTGATTCTCAGGTTGTTGGGGCACATGCTGAAGCTCTCAAAGTTTCAAACATATACCATGACGTTGTGGAGCAACCTGAATCCCAAGAAAATTTTGAGCTTCTCTTAGAGTGAATAGTTTCAAATTCTACCTAGATGTCACTACAATTGGGTTTTGATCCTAAAGTAATACTTTCAATCCAACAATCCCCCTCTCAGATCAACCAAGATAAGCCCACTCTAAAGAAAAGAGCCAGAAAACCTAAGGATGCTCAAACTAAAGAAGAAATTGCAGCAAGTATTCAATTAACCTTGGATGGTAAGTTCACACCCTCAAAAAGATTGATGAGGAGAACTAAGTGGTATCCTTGTTAGACATGAAGATAATTTCATGGACTGTTAGAGGATTAAATCCATCTGAAAAAAGGTGTAGAATCAAGCAAGAGCTAGATTCTATGAGAATAGATGTTATCCTTTTGCAAGAAACAAAAATTTCACAAGTTAACTTTGCTAAAACTATTGGCATATGGTCAAACTAGAAATCAGTTCATAGATTGGGGATTGGTGCCTTAGGGGGATTGGTTGTCCTTTAGGATTCCAAAGCAATTCAATGTCAGTTATCAAAGTAGGAGGACAATTGGCAAGCATTATATTCAAACTATTTTGGCAAAAAATTCCTCCTAATCAATATATATGGCCCTTCGACAACATTGGATAAGTAGAAAGTTTGGAAGCAATTTACTCATATGACTTAGTCTTAATATGACCATCATATCATAATAGGGGGTAGTTTTAATACTATCCTAAAATTGTCAGAAAAGCATGGTGGCATTATCCCTCCGCTGAAAACCATTTAAGATATAGATAAAAATACAAAGTACTTACATGCTTCAACCAAGTAGAAAATAGTTGCCAATCGTATTTTCTCCATTAATAATGTGGATTCTAGCATTATTCTAATAGATCCTCAAAGCATACAAGATGAAGGTGTGAGATTATTTAAAAAAATTTTAGCGCCATCGATTTTTCTAGACTCCATGGCCACATTTGAGGCTAAACTACTTGAGGTCATTCCATCAATTGTGTCACAATCAGATAATTTGAGGTTAAAGGTTGCATTTACAATCCAGGAACTCAAAAAGGTTATCTTCACACTTTAACCAGATAAAGCGTCAAGTGCAAATGGATTTACCACTCTTTTCTTTCAAGCATGTTGGGATCTGATTGGATGGGAACTACTTGGTGTTATTGAAGAGTCCAAATCTAGAAAATCTGTGCTTAAATACTTCAAGACTACTAACATAACTATTATTCCCAAACTCAAAACACCTAAAACCTTTGTTGAATTTAGGCCTATATCTTTGTGCAATATAATCTATAAAATCATCACAAAGGCATATATTTAAGAATTCAATAATTAGTACTAAGCCTTGTATCTTAGCCACAAAGTGGGTTTGTTTTGGGTAGGAAAATAATGGAAGGCGCATTAGTGGCTCATGAAACACTCGACTCTATAAATACCTACAAATCTTCAAATTTTTTCATCAAATTGGATATGATGAAGGCCTATGGAAAAGTTCATTGGAATTTCTTGATTAAATTTTTTGCACAAATTTTGATTTGGGAAGAACTAGTGCAAATGGAGAGGGCTTGTATCTCGGGTGCTTAGTTCTTAGTTTTGACTAATGGGGTTTCAACAGGATTTTGATTTTTGCTTCCACATAAGGAGTTCAGCAGGACGATCCTTTATCTCTAATCCTCTTCATAATGATGGTAGAATTCTTCGGCAACCATAATAAAAAATAATGGGCTTCAGGCAGTTGGAAAGGTGCCCAAATAAGTGAGACAAGAATTTCAATAACACGCCTTATTTGCAGATGATATATTTCTTTTTGAAGCCTCCACAATTTCAAAATCAACATAGATTAAACAATTTCTAGACATGTATACCTCAGCCTCAAATCAAAAAGTTAATTCACAAAAATTATCAAAGATATATATGTTCAATACCAATCAGATTATATCAAACAAGATTGTCAAGATCTTAGGATTCACAATAGATTTTCTACCTTCTGTCTATCTAGGTATTCCTTTTTTTGTTGGAGAACTAGTTACTTGACACCCATAATTGATAGAATTAAGTCAAGAATTGTTGCTTGGAAAGAAAGATGGCTTTCACTTTCAGGCAGAGTCCTCCTTATTAAAATGGTGCTTTTAGCAATACCAAACTACTAGTTATCAACTCTCAAAGTGCCTACTTTAGTTATTCATGTCATTTAGAAAATTTTGAGAGAATTCTTATGGACAAAAAATATGAATTGGGATAAGAAAACCCCACTCGTGTCAATTGAGAACATGGCACAAGCAAAACATCTAGGTGGTGCAAGGATTCATGACTTGCAAAAATGGAACAAAGCTTTTGAAGGTAAGCTAGCACGAAAAATGTATACTAATCCACACAATGTTTGGTGTGAATTTATGCAACATAAATATCTAGATAATGATAACCCAATTAGAATCCTCACCATTCTTGATCCTCCTAAAGGGTCAGAAATATGGGAATTCATGATGTCTTCAAGAGAGGTAGTAACCAATTACATCTCTTGGGAAGTCAATAGTGGCTCACAAGTCAAATTCTAGCATGACTCATGGAATGGGGAACCTCCCCTTACCAACCTTGAAGGAATTGAGGATATTGTCTCAATCTCAGAAAATGTATGGGGAACTCAATTAATTTTGTGTGAGTAGTATGTATGTTCTCAAGAAGAGTGATATGGAAAGACCCTCTAGCATTGCATCTTCCACCCTTGGAATGTAAGTGACTGGAATTGATTCTCTTAGATAAAGTAGTCTATTTGTCAGCATTGGAAGACAAGGTGATTTGGTTGCCCAGCAAAGAGGGTAATTTCAATATCAAAGATGGATATAAACTTATCCAACAACAGGAAATTAATAATCAGCCCTCTCATGCTTTTACCCTTTGTTGGAGTCACTTCACACTACAAAAAGTTGGATGCTTTTTGTAGTTAGCTTTAAAAAAAAGAGCATTAACTAGTGACTGACTCCATAAATTAAAGATTTTGCAGCCTTTCAATTGCATTATGTGTGATCATGAAAATGAAAATGTGGACCATCTTATTTTAATCTGCCCTTTTGCCCAACACTATTGGTCATTTGTTTTGGGAAAATGGTAGTACTCTAGACCTCTCCCAAACAAATTATGGGACCTATTTTACTCATGGCCAAAATTATTCTCAAATTCCCTCTTCTCATCTCTATGGATATGTATTCTATTGTTGGTTGTTTGGGTGATTCGGTGGGAGTGCAACAAAAGAATTTTTTGAAAAGTAATCACTCCAAGTGGTTCCCCTAAACTTTGAAAAGTCAATCTCTAAGGTGGTAAATGGTAGTCATTCAAAGCTTAAATGTAATCTTCGTTTGACATGTTGAGACAGTGTTGTTACATAGGAATGGAAGCATATTCATGTTCCAACTGGTTGGTGTCACCAATCACTTCGTTCAAAGAGTCAAGATCGTCATCTAGTTCGCTAGATTCCTCCTGTTCAGGGGATTGTTAAAATAAATTTTGATAGCTCTTTGAGAGGTAACCTAGCGATGTCAGGGGTGGCTGTGTGCATTCGAGATCACCAAGGATATGTTTTGGCATTGAAATATTTCCCACTCCCCCAAGGTACAAACAATATGGCTGAGGTGTAGGGTTTACTGGCTAGCCTGGCTCTTGCAAGACTAAGAGGATTTTGATGTGTTCAAATAGAAGGTGATTCATTGGTAATAATCAATGCTTGCATCAAGAGGGAAACACATAATTTGCAGCTTGCATACATTCTTTAGCAAGTCTAGCTTCTCCTTGATTCATATCAAGAAATATACATATCTCATACTCTTCGCGAAGGTAATGCAGCAGCAGATCACCTCACCAATAAAGGTTGTGATGGTCACAAAGTGTCAACATTTTCCCCTGAAGAAATTATTAGGCAGGATACTAAACTTTAAGAGCTGATTGTACATGATGCATATGATTTAGGCATTCATATGAACAACTAAAGCATCCATTTGAATGCCAGCTAATTGCCAGCATGGTCAGTGGGGGAATATGTGCTTCTGGTGGCGCTCAAGTCCAGTTCAATGGTGTATTGATTAATTATGTATTTTGCATCTCGACTACTCTTGGATATTTTGTTCAGATTAGCTTAGGGACAAGGTGCTCCTCATGTATAGCTCTAAGTATTTTTATGGTTCTTAGTTGGAAATTCAAATGTAATCGTTCATTTTAAATATGGTGCATGTACATGACAATGATTCCAAGGTTTCTTTCTGATTCTTCCTCAAATGAGTCTTTGAATCAATTTATTAATATAATTCTGGTGGCTAGTCCACTTTGGCTTTAAAATATATCTATATAACTTTAAATTATAATATTTATTTATAACATGTACATATTATAATTTAGTTGTTCAAAATATAATAGTATATAATTAAACTATATATTGAGATATGATAAAATTATTAATGAATTTATTTATATAATTATATAGTTTTAATTAATATAATAATATTTCTATTAACTATTCATATAAATGGTAGGCAAGAGCCTATCATGAGGGAGGTATTTGCTCGAGCTTAACACATAAAATTAGTTAATTACAATAAATAACAAGAGACACAATGTGCCAAAGTTCCTGCCAATAATTGGAAAAGAAAGAAAATAGAGATTTATAGATAGAAAGGAAGGATAGAAAGAGAGAGCTAAAAGAGAGAATGATATGTTATTATAAGGACAAGTAAAGGTGGAATGATAGAGAGAGTTGAAGGGAATTTTAAAAATATTAATAATTATATATTATTTTAAGAAATGTATAAATAACAATAGAAATTATATTATAAGAATGAACTACTCATTTCTACCAATCCAATTATAAGTTGAAATATTTTATTTTTAAAAAAAAATGTTGATTACATAATTGAAACTACCAAAATATCTAGTAAGTTTGAGGGGTAGTGCTAGTTTAATAATTTGTAAAATGGTATAAAAATATTAGAGCAAGACTGTAAAATAGTAGCTAGTAAAACATAGTGTAAACTTAAAGAAATAACATTTTAGAATTGGCAATAATAAACATCAATGTAAAACTAATAAATATATTTAAAATAAGAAATATAAAATATGTGAACTCTATATTTGACCTTGGTAAGAAAAATAAATTAAGATAATTAATATTGATTAGACATCTATTTTTGTTCAAAGTGGTGTGGTGGAAGATCATTTTTTATATATAGAAAATCTAATGAAATTGTCACAAATGTGGAAAAGATAAAGTTGTAATTAATGCATTCATTAATATATGATAGAATTGGTAAAAAATATTGTATTTTTGTTGGAGAAAATTGAATTTTTTCCTTACCAAAAATAGAATGGCCCAATAGAATGAATGAAAAATGTGATATATAAAATAATAAAAAATTAGGAAAAGAAATAAACATTTGAAGTTTCTTTTAATCTTTTAAATCTTATGAGTTGATTGGTCAATTTAATTGAAAAATTGAATTGAATGAAAGGAACTAATATCAAGAGACACAATGCATTAAAGTTCCTACCAATAATTACAAAAGAAGGAAATTAGAGATTTATAAATAGAAAGGAAAGATAGAAAGAAAGAGCTAAAAGAGAGAATGATATGTTATTATAAGGAAGGGAATTTTAAAAATATTAGTTATAAAATTATTTTAAAAAATATATAATCAACAATAAAAATTATATTATATGAATGAACTACTCATTTCTACCAATTCAACTATAACTTAAATATTTAATTAAAATAAATAAATTGTTGATTACTTAATTCAAACTACCAAAATATCTTAGTAAGTTTGAGGGGTAGTAAGAAAAATAAATTGTGATAATTAATATTGAATACATTCATTTTTGTTCAAAGTGTTGTGAGGTGGAAGACAAAAATATTATTTTTTTGAAAATTCAAGGACACAAGTGTAGAAAAGATAAAGTTGTAATTAATGCAATCACTAATACATGATAGAGCTGGTAGAGTTTAGAGTGAGTTCGATGTAATTCAGGAGGAGGAGAATGTTTATGGGGATGACGTGAGGGCATCTCATCAATTTGAAGATAAAATCGTTGACATTTCTGCTTTTAGCTGATAGCAGAGGAAGATAGTTTCCCCATCTTGTAATTTATACCATATTTTGTCATAGAACCCAGAAGAAACTATAGTGCCTGCCCTCATTCACATCTTTGCTAGACATTGTTGTTGTTATTATCAGAATATATTAGACTAGCTTTATGTTGATGGATTAGTGGTATTATTTTGAGACTATCAGACATTATGTTATGGATTCAGTTGATATATGATGAGATCATTTAAACTTTACATTTCATGTATGCATGATGATCATTACATTGCTTTCAGTTATTGTTGATGATTAGTTAGATGGTTTATTATCTCATGTGCTTTATTATGGATACTTACCCCATACTTGCATGTGTATGGTGTGCATATTTTTTTATTATATGGCGTTTCTAATATGGTTAAGGAAGGGAGTCGTAGTCACCTGCTTAGTTGGGATCTACACGATGCACTACTTCCTACTATTGCCTGTTTAGCTTAGCATGATATATATTGTATGCACATGCATAGTTTTCCTACAGGTTGCAGGTACTGAGTATCGACTTTCCTGAATTGCCAGGATGAGCGTACCCTATTATACTATCTCAATGATAAGAGAAGGGAGATAAATTCTCAAGTCCAAATTCCAAACCCTTAAACCAATTGTCCTAGTGAGGTAGGACAAGTATCTGGATATGTTACCCACCAAATGTGTTAGATGACATATTTCATGATTTTTAACCCTTTAGATTGATTTTGTGTGAATTGCTCTATAATGGGTTTTCATATTTTATCTTGGAGGTCTATGGTGAATTTTCTATTAATTAAGTCTTAATAAATAGACTTAATTAATAAATTAATTATTTGAAAAAATTAATATAAAATATCATGATCTTTGATATTTTTATTATAATTAATTAAATGTGAATTAATTGAGGAAAAAGAATTAAATAAAAGAAAATTAGAAATTAAAATTAATAATAATTATAAAATAATAATAAAGTAATAAATAAATAATAATAATAAAAGTTATAAAAATTAAAATGAAAGTTATAAAAATTTAAATAGAAATTATATAAAAATTAAATTAGAGTTATAAGCTTGCCTAGGAGTTAACGCACTTTTTCATTTCTCATATGTCGACAAATCGGGGGTTAGTGCATCAATTAAGCACATGGTGTCTACAACCCTATGACTCATCTAGAAGGTTGTAAAAGACACATGCTTAGTTGGTGACACCTTCTAGGTGTTTCCTGAGAGCTCTTTATATTCAGGCATTCCTAGAAGCTTAGGGAGAGCGTTTGGAGAGCATTTGAAGCATTGGAGGACTCGAGAACTCTGAAGAAGGGAGGAGCTTGCTCTGCGGGTTTTCTGAGAAAGAGCGAATTAGCATCAGAATCCGGGTAGATTCTTGTGATTTTACTTATGCTTTTTCCACATCTTGCATTCCCTGTCTTCTTCATGTCTTCCATATGTCTTCTGAGGATTTTTCTATTTTAATTGTATGCATTCTCAATATGGGTAGTTAAATTTATTTGAGAATCTTATATGCATAGATCTGAAAAGAACACGGGGCTAGGGTTTAAATTGTAGCCAAGCCATTAGATAAATTATTGAATAAATATGAGATCAAAGGTTTATAGGAAAATTCTAAAAATTAGAATTTCTTATTTATTTTTGAATCTGCATACACACACACACACACACATATATACAATTATATATATGTATACATGTTTATATGCTGTGATATTTGAAAAAAAACTCTACATGTATATATATATATATATATATATATATATATATATATATATATATATATACATATATACCTTTATATATATATACATATATATTTATTGAATTAAAAATCGATTGATATTGTGCCATGATTGATTGAATATATTTTAAAAACATTATTCAAGAAAAACTTGATAAAAATTGAATTCACATATATTAAATGGCGAATGAATCGCTTATGTGATTTTAAAAAAAAGTAATATGCAAAAGTGGGGGGGGGGGACGAGACCCACGCCCCCTTACCCACTACGGTCGCAGTGTACCTACTGTCGCAGGTACTGCGACAACAGGGGTACATAGTACCCACTGATGTTGCAGGCCCTGTGACCATAGGGTCTTGCGTACCACCGGTGGTACATACTTATATATGTGTGTTGGAATAGCGGTCGTTTCATATGAAATTGATTTTCATTGTTATTGAATTTTCATATGTTATATTGTATCAATCGAAATTATTGTAATTCAATTTTTATAAAATGCAAAATTAATAATTATATATATATATATATATATATGTATGTATGTATGTATGTATGTATGTATATTTATATATGTATGTATATATATATAAATATATATTTATATATGTATGTATATATATATAAATATATATTTATATATGTATGTATATATATAAATATATATTTATATATGTCATATGTAAATATGTTATTAATAAATTTGAATTATTATATAATTGATAAATGATTTATATCAAAGGTTCATTTTTATAATGGTGAACTCTTGTATAATATTCAACTATTAAGATTTAATTAATTGTTTTAAATTATTAAATAAAGTATATGAAATTTAATTGGTAGTTTGGTGGGGGACGTTTTCAAACAAATATTATAATTGGAAAATGGATTTTAGACCTATTAAGAAAATTTTTTATCCATCCAAAACAATACATGTGTTAGGAAAAATGTACAAAATGTTCCTCCATTCATTCTCCAAACTTGGAAACATAAACTGAGACCTCTACATTTAAATTCAAGTTTGTAAATTTAGCAAAACTAAAACATGTGTTTACATTGTGTATTCTTTATGCTATTATTTTGAGTTTTGGGTTGACTAGTGTTGACCAATTATAGGACGTCTACTAGAGGCTTGGGGATTATGTGATTGTGATGTCATGATGATGCTTTAATCTCGATCTTTATAAACCCAACCATGGTTATGTGATGGAATGCTCTATGTAATGTTTGTAATTACTGATTGTTATAGTTGAGATTTTTATGTATGAGACACTTGACTTAACCATTTTTTTGGTTCATCGATCAGTTATCCTTGGTTATTTTCTAGTCACCATGATGGGACTAAAATGTGGATTTATTCTTGATGATGTCATGTTGTGACATGTTTTGACTCAACCATTTTGGAGTCTTCGATCAGTATGATTGAGATATATTTTGGTTATTGAGAACCAATGGATACTTTTGATTATCAGTGATACTTCAGTTGCCAATAGAGAGTTGTTGTGATCATAATTTTCTATGGATGCTTGCTCATGGAGATTTGATGCTTTTATGCATATTTGATGATTTTATTATGGATTATATTTTGTGATTTTGAGATTTATGGTTCCATGAGCTTAGGGTAGGATATTTGCATGTAGTGTTGGGAAGTGGTTTGTAATGGGGGCCGAGGCCCTAAGAGGCTGCCAGGGTAACTCATTGTAAGTTGGATTAATAAGTGAAAACATTCACACCTAATACTAACTGAATGAACCTAAAAAGATAAGTGTTTTGTTCTCGCGTATGCCTTGAGTGCTTGTACAAACTAGGATGGGAGTAGAGAGAACACATGGTTGTGACTTTGCATTTCATAGTATGCCTCATCAGTATGAGAGGATACTAGTGACCGCATGAGATCAGTATGGACCCATGGATTTTAGCTAACTACCAGGGTAATTTGTACGTGATAAATGCGATGACACTTTCCCACTTGCATATTAGGTTCCTACATGTCATTCTGTGCCTCTGAGAATTAGATGTCGGTTTTGTGTTTGGAACCCTTGAGTTAGTATACTTTTAGGATTCCTGGACTTGTAAAGATTTATGCTATGTGTTTTGGATAGCTTGTTTGGGACTTGAGATTATCTCCTCAACATGGTGGGAGTGGACCACTTAGGTACCACGCGATCAGGTGGTAGTGTTTTTCCACTCTTATCATTTGAGATTCATTAAGACATCGTGGCTGATGTGTCCTTCATGATGGTGGATATGTATTCTTTCGTTGATGATTAGCATATGTTAGATGATGTTATCTTATGCTTATATTTGCATGTTAGATTACTTTCTGCATATGATATAGTATATGTTAGGAGTGACATTCCTACTATGTTAATACCGATGATCTCTTCAGTGATTTGGAATGTTACGCATGGAGGGATGGCTAGGGCCCACGATGGTCTAATGATGCTATTAACGGTTGGGAGGAACCATGCACTTAGTTTATTATGTTTGATCTTCTATAATGATGTATCATGTGTATCATGTGATTATCTTTACTTGATATATCATGGATTAGAATAGGAGGATGTACCTTATTTTACATATGTATATTCTTTTAAGCTTTTCATACCCTGTGACATGTACAGAGGATGATTGAGCATTTGAAATGTAATGTATAAAAATTGGACTTATCATTATTATTTCATGTGGTTTTTATATTTGATGGATTCAATAATGTTAGTTGATTAAGATGTAGTTCAACGTTAAGGGATCCTTAAAAAATGTAATCTGTCATGTATGTTATGTTTACTTTTAGATGGACATTGCTATTGCTTCCGTTATTGTGTATAAGTTATATGTGTGATTCGCTTTCATGTTTTAAAAAAAAAAAATGCTACCTAACTTAGTGAAATTCTAGGTTAATTCTTTGGATCCCTTGGCGGGGCATTACAAAAACAAATGAATTTTTGATTAAAAAATGGTTGTAAATCAAGCTATTAGTTATAAATCTTAATTCCTAAATCTTAAAGTCTCCAAACATCATCATCATACACATTCTTCTCCTTCCCATCACCTTCACCCCAACACCTGCACACCCTTCTATACTTAAATGCAACATGTTTCGTTGTTGCAACCATAAAAAATACTACAAATTCACATAATAGAGCCTGCCAATGCAACCAATACTCCAAATTTAGAAACAGAAGTTGAGTTGAAGAAGAATCTTGTCCCCAAAACTTATTCTTGAAGAAGAATCTTGTCCCCAAAACTTATGCAGAGTGACAACTTCTTATAAATTAGAGTGTTGTATAGCCAATAATTGAAATGTAGACGACATGAATGAATGCCATATTAATATTATCATATTTCTAAAATCTATTTGTAAATAAAATGTTTTCTGGATTTGATTGTGTCTATTTTTTTACCATCAACATTTCAAATCATACTACATGATCCATCATCAGAATGATGAGAAAGTGCAGGAGTAGAATGCCATATGTTCGATGCCCAAATCAAAGTTTGGGATTTGTACACCAAATAGTAATGGTGCCAATTGTTAAAAGCACCTTGCCGTCTACTTGGTGTCTTCTTGCTGCTCATTGCTTGGATAAATGACAACCATTTCTAGTTCACACGTCCTGCTTTTTCATCTCCAGTTACTTCCAATGCGGATGTCAATATTACCAATGCCCTTTTCCTAGATCAAAATAAACGATACGAATTTCGTCAATCGTCTTGCATAGGTACGCCTTCAGTGTAGATAATAAATCTTTTTCTTATTTTTTATTGTGATCGGATCCATTTCAGCTTACGTTTTACTTGTGGGGTACATAATTATATGATGTAATGCAACCGGTGTTATGAGTGTTTTTATCTGCAACAATGGTGGTGCGAATGTTTTTCTTTAAATCTAATTTTATCAATATTGTAGTATATTAAGCTTACTGGATACACATTCTAGTGTGACTGATGGGGATCATAATGCAGTTCTCATGATTGCATCCTCCATTATAAAATGATAGCTGTTATAGATTTTTTCCTCAAATAGTCATTGAATAAAATTTTTAACAGGAAGAATACACCGCTTCATTTTATAGTCAGAATGTAGAAGCTCGAGATTGTGAGGCTTGATAGGAAAGCTTTTTGGATTATAATTTATATTAAAATTATAAATAAATGAGTAATTTTTCAATTTATGAATTTAATTATTTGAATAATGAAATTCTTTTTAGATTAACTATAGGAATTATAAATCAAAATTTTAAATTATAATGTTATCTCTTTAAAAAAAATGGTAAAAGATTTAATCTTCCTCCCAAGTCTAATGTACAATCAACTGTATTATTCAAATTAGATTATAAAATCTAATATAATTAAATATTTATATTCAAATCTATTGTTTTGTCTCATCTTCTTTCTAACGACATATACGATGTGACAATTAAAAAATATTTAATGCTCCATGTCAATTTCGGGTAACTACTATTATAGCTCTTAAATATATTTTAATTAAAATATTAATCTTGAAGTTCATTTTTTGGTTGGAACTGTAAAGACTAAATTTAGTTTTCAGGATAATTAATTTATTATTTTACATATTTTAACACTGATAGTAATAAAATAATAATAAATATACTAATGATTATAATTTGTTTTAGCAAATACTTATATAGTTAAATTTATTTTTCTTTAAATTTAAATCATTGCACTGTAATCATTAATTTATTATTTATAAATTCAAATGTATATGAGGAATTTGAATAATAAGGTCATTTTTCTTTTTAAATATTCATATATTTTAATTTTAATATTATTTTATAATTTTAGAACAGATATTACATGATATTTAGATACCATTGCTATTTAACTTTGAAAAACATATATCAAGCTTTGAAATAGAAATGAATACCTTTAAAAATTCATTGAAGTAGCTTCTTGGTATTACTTGACATGAAATTTCAGATTTTTATTGACTCAAAATATGCTTACATTTTCCAAAATGTACTAATGAACTTATTTTACATAATCAATTGTAGAGCTTAGAAGAAGATATCACAATTGGTACATGTCGTGCATGTAGAAATTGAAAACAAAGGACACATTTATAGGTATCAATGCATTGTATGTTTCATAAAAAATACATTGAATTTGCGATTTAGCATTGCACTATTTTCAAGTTTCCTTATGATGCATAATATGTTTAACTACTTTATGAGTAATAATTTTTTTATTTATACTTGTGTAGCTTAAGAAACACTGTTTTAAAGAAATACTAAGATCAATACTATGCAACATGTACACAAATCTATCTCCTATTTCCTTGCAATACAGTAACATACTACATTTTCTAGAAGAGGTCTAAATTGCTCATTTTAACAACATTTTTGTAAACATAGTCAAAATGTCCACCAATTTTTTTCATCTATGGATAAAATGACAAATTGCAAACCTCTTACAAACTACAACCAAAGAAGTCAAACAAAACAAAACATTTCAGAAATTGTTGATGTAGAAAACTATGAAACTCAAATACAACTTTCACAATTCAACATCAACACTATAGTAGAGAAAGAAGGATTGCATAGATTAAATCCATTTACATACACAAGTAGAGATTGTTTATTCGACTCCTTCCAATATTTGCTCCACAACAAGTATACATCAATTCAACTACTCAAAGGAACCATTGAATACTTCATGAGTTGTCTCCAAAGAGGTGAGAGAGATGCTATTGACTCATACAACCTTGAATTGAACTCTCAAACATTATATGACCTCCACAAAGTTACAAATGTTGCATCATACAAGCATAGAATGCAATTATCTATGAACCCAACCATAGGCAATAGCAAAATTTGACTATGGGGAGATGTATTCTGCATTCATTAGTTATCAAAGTCGTTAAACATACAAGTGTGTGTTTGGTCACTAACAAGAGGCAAAAAGTAGTTGCACTTTAATAGCATATCACATGCAGAATCATATTCATTGCTTTTTCATGACAATATGCAGAACCCATAACTGAATATTATAATTTATCTTCAACACATGAGATGCATACTGTAAGGTAGAGTCATTCCTAGAAATAAAGCATGTTGCTAAATATACTAGAAATTTTAGAATCTTTCCCTCTATGTACTAAGGCAAAATAGGGAGCTTGTGTAGTCATGTATAAGAATGGAATTGGTTAAAATCATTCTTCAAAATATAGCATGTCGCTAAATATACCAAAAATTTTAGAATCTTTTTCAGCATTAAGGTTTGCGGTGTTGTCTTTTGCAAATAACAAAGATGTTGCTACCTGTGCCGGCTAGAAAAAGTGTTGCTATTCGTGAATAGTAGGGGCACTACTGTTGTGCTGCTGAGGTGTTGCTAATCAATACATATTTTTATATAAGTGTTAAAAGTTGAAAGCAAATATTGCAAATGTAAGAAAGAATATAATAGAGCTATATAATATAGTACATGTAAGTAAAATACATGAAAAAAATGAATAAGAAAATGGTACCTAAATGTGGTTTTGGGTGGTTTTTTATTATGAATGGAACCTCTAATTTCTGCTGGAAAGTTGATTTTGTTGTAAATGATATAGATAGTAGAAGCAAGGTAGTGCAGAAGGAGTTATGAAGTCATTATTATATATGCAAGTTAAATTTGACAATGGAGGCATGATATAGTATACCTGATTTTTCTTTTCATTGTTGCAATTGATGTAGTTACATCAATTGGATTCGATGCATTTGAGAAATTAAAGACATGAAGCAAACATTAATACTTACAGATAATTTATATGGTGAAAAAGAATTATAGACATAGTATGTTGGAGGAAAGTTGTATAAGATTGAATACCATTAAAACTATGAAAAGCATAATGGACATAAAGAAGACATTAAGTAAAGTGGTACAAGTAGCATACAAATGTTAATTTTCAACATGGCATTAGAAAGATTTAGTATATGCCCAGATGGTTTTGCTCAAATGTTACTAGTGAATGTTCAAAATTAGCATATCTATAGCATGTATGTTTCATGGTAGATTTTTATTCATAACCAACGTATCTACAATAATAGATTAAGATTTAGCTGAAATATTGCTTGTTTGCATTGAATATATAAATAAGAAATTATATTTAAAATAGGTTCCATCTGAAATAAACATATTGCACAATATGTATACCCAGGTGGAGCATCAATGAGCCTAGAAACTAAATGTTGCTCCATGTATTTAGACATATCAATCCAGAGAAGCAAGTTATGATCATCAAAAAGTTGTTTTGCGAGCTGAAGGGGGTTTGTGTTGAAGAAAGCAGGGGATACCTTAGTTTTACCCAATCTGACAGTATGCAGCATTGACATATGATGTCCCTGATTCATCCTATAGAAGCCTGATAAATGGACTGTGGAAGGCAAGAAATATGGATGACACATTGGGTTTATTTAATATGACGATGTAGATTCAACAAAAAAAGCAAGAATACTCATGAGGATTATTGTTGTTAAAAACTTATAGAAAGGAAGAAGTTAATTTATTAGCGATGAATATTACCCAACTAGGTCAACCAAACTCCAAAAGAAAAGAAAATTATAATAATTTTGCAACCATTGCTTCAACTATGAATGACATTCCAAAAAAGTCAACAGAGCTTCTATGGAAATGGGTTGAAATAACTTATCCAAACTCACAATTTACATTTCTACCAAATCCACCAGGCAATGAATATGTAGATTTACACTTCCCAATTCAAGAAAGAAACAAAAATTAACTTACATGTCACTTAAAAATAAGCTAAAATAATTAACACTATCGCAACTAAAATATCATAAAAGTTATAAAAAAACTACAAACTCAACATTGCCAAAAAAGTAGTGCAATTATTATGGTATTATAGGAATACAACATGCCCAAGGTGATAAAGAAATACTCAAATGGGACGAAAAAGGAAATCTAGATGTGGCTTGCGGGGGTGGCATCAGGTATTGGGATGGATAAGCATTTTGTCTATGGCTTTCAATGTTTTCAATGATAAAAGAACTAGGCTAATGCTCTGACAGAGCTGAAAGAACTTCAGTAAGCCCAAGACATGGTTTAAATGGTTAATATAAATGTGATGATTAGAATCTATACTCTTAGAATAAAAGTTGATTATTAATACAACACTTTAGTTGTAGGAAATGGATTAAGATTATCTATCTAGATTCTCAGTGTCCATGCTTACTTGGTTTAATAGAATATTGACAACAAAAACCATATAAAAGATGTTACAATGTTTTTCCCTACATTTTTATAAGACAAAAGGTAAAAGGCACTCGCTTGTTTGGCAAGCATAGAAGCATAAGATTGTAACATGGAAATCAAGCAAAGAGTTCATCTCAAGTGAGCTGTACCATATTGAATTTATACATTGAACAATACAAGGGACACATTTTTTAACATCATAAGAGAACATATTCACATCATATATTGAACAATGTATGTTGTATATTACCTTTTTTCTTTTTCTTTTTTGCATGAAAACACGAAATTAATATCTATATTATGTATGATATAATTTTTACATATAAATTAAGACGTATGTACAAAAAATATTTAATATGCGCTGAAATTCTTCTACTTGAATGCTACCAGTGATTATTCAAAATAGCATAGATATCATATATGTTTTATAGTAGATTTGGTCGAGTACTATGATTGGTATTTGAAACCAAAATTTTGTAATAGTTGTAGTATGACAAAATTATTTGATGTAATTGGAGCCCTATACAGTGATGTGATTGTATGAGTAAAGTTAGTACTACATAGAATAAGTGATTTAATATGAAATTAGAAGAAACGGAAAGCATTGTGAATGTGAATACCTTAATGAAGACATTGTGTGGCCTAATCTTCAAGTGCAATAACACAAGTTATCTAACTGCTTTGATTGAGACTAAACTTTCCTCTCAGCTAGAAGTCTTGAAACATAAATATAGTTGTTGGTTTGTCAACGACATATACTTCATATGTCATGTTTTGTGAGGAAGGCTAGATTTGCTGAGCAATATTCTTTCTACAAAGCAGTGGATAGTTTGATTGTTGTTGTTAGTGATGATTGCTTTAACATGAAGGGAATCTATGTAGTTGACTTCCTCTTTACATTTGACACAATATGCTTTGTTGTCATTTTGTGTGGTGTAGCTATCAAATATATAGTCACATTTAGGACAAAATGTGTGGAATGTATTTTTTATATGCATTTGCAGGTGTCAAGAGCCCAACAACCTGTAAAAAGGTTCAAGAATATTAGCAAAATGTTGAATCTTATTGTAGGAAATGATAAGTGCAAGGTATTTGAAATGGTTACCTCAAATGTGGTGTGCAGGAGTGCATGGAGTCTTTCTAATGTTCTTTTGTCATTGAGACTGCAAATATATGTTGATGGAGTTGTATGGAGAGTGTGCTTTTGACCTTACTTTTTGGCAATGTTTCTAAAAAGGAAGATTGGAATTTCACCTTTTTGTAACTGTTGTTCTATTTGATAGAAGAGTTGAGAGGAACTTGGATGCATGTAGAGTTGTGTTGGAAAAGTAATAGTGATTATTTTGCAAAATGAATCAAAACTGTAAAAAATAAATATAAAAGAAAATGGAAGTAGAGTGAAGAAGCTTACTAGTGCTTTATAGATATTTGTATGGCCATCTTTGATATCAAGAATGTGTTATGTTCCTTTTGTGTTTGCTGCCACAACAAGGGCACCACTGTTCCATAAGCATATTCTTTTGTACTAGACATAAGTTGTTTTATGGTTGTGCTTGGGATGAAGTTATATTCATTTTCTAGTGGCGAAATAGTCTCAATTTCACTAGAATCTTTTAAAAGTAAGATGTAATCAGAATCTCCACAATTGAAATCTATTTTTGGTCCAACTTGGAATTCTTTTATTGCTATTGTAGTTCCTGGTACTACCTTATCCTCAAACTTGCATAGTAGATGGCTACCAACAGTCAATGTTATTATCATCTCACCCTTAAAATCTATCAAATAAGCTTGTAAGACTTCATGCATTCCTATGCCTTTGTCAAGGACAACTTTGTAGGTGACAAGTATAGTGCCTTTAAAAGTGCTGCTAACTTTTTTAGCATTTAGATCTTCAATTGTTACTAGTCTTTCAAAAGTTAATTTTAGCCAATTAGAAAACAAGAAAGATGATGTTAAGTTGCATGATTTGGACAACTGTAAAAGATGCAAAGAACAATTCATGTTAATACCTTTTTGGTTCTTTTTGCTTGTTTGTATTTGCTTTAATTGTTATAATTTGTATACTAATGATTATAATTTGTTTTAGCAAATACTTATATAGTTAAATTTATTTTTCTTTAAATTTAAATCATTGCACTGTAATAATTAATTTATTATTTATAAATTCAAATGTATATGAGGAATTTGAATAATAAGGTCATTTTTCTTTTTAAATATTCATATATTTTAATTTTAATATTATTTTATAATTTTAGAACAAATATTACATGAAATTTAGATACCATTGCTATTTAACTTTGAAAAACATATATCAAGCTTTGAAATAGAAATGAATACCTTTAAAAATTCATTGAAGTAGCTTCTTGGTATTACTTGACATGAAATTTCAGATTTTTATTGACTCAAAATATGCTTACATTTTCCAAAATGTACTAATGAACTTATTTTACATAATCAATTGTAGAGCTTAGAAGAAGATATCACAATTGGTACATGTCGTGCATGTAGAAATTGAAAACAAAGGACACATTTATAGGTATCAATGCATTGTATGTTTCATAAAAAATACATTGAATTTGTGATTTAGCATTGCACTATTTTCAAGTTTTCTTATGATGCATAATATGTTTAACTACTTTATGAGTAATAATTTTTTTATTTATACTTGTATAGCTTAAGAAACACTGTTTTAAAGAAATACTAAGATCAATACTATGCAACATGTACACAAATCTATCTCCTATTTCCTTGCAATACAGTAACATACTACATTTTCTAGAAGAGGTCTGAATTGCTCATTTTAACAACATTTTTGTAAACATAGTCAAAATGTCCACCAATTTGTTTCATCTATGGATAAAATGACAAATTGCAAACCTCTTACAAACTACAACCAAAGAAGTCAAACAAAACAAAACATTTCAGAAATTGTTGATGTAGAAAACTATGAAACTCAAATACAACTTTCACAATTCAACATCAACACTATAGTAGAGAAAGAAGGATTGCATAGATTAAATCCATTTACATACACAATTGGAGATTGTTTATTCGACTCCTTCCAATATTTGCTCCACAACAAGTATACATCAATTCAACTACTCAAAGGAACCATTGAATACTTCATGAGTTGTCTCCAAAGAGGTGAGAGAGATGCTATTGACTCATACAACCTTGAATTTAACTCTCAAACATTATATGACCTCCACAAAGTTACAAACGTTACATCATACAAGCATAGAATGCAATTATCTACGAACCCAACCATAGGCAATAGCAAAATTGGACTATGGGGAGATGTATTCTGCATTCATTAGTTATCAAAGTGGTTAAACATACAAGTGTGTGTTTGGTCACTAACAAGAGGCAAAAAGTAGTTGCACTTTAATAGCATATCACATGCAGAATCATATTCATTGCTTTTTCATGACAATATGAAGAACCCATAACTGAATATTATAATTTATCTTCAACACTTGAGATGCATACTGTCAGGTAGAGTCATTCTTAGAAATAAAGCATGTTGCTAAATATACTAGAAATTTTAGAATCTTTCCCTCTATGTACTAAGGCAAAATAGGGAGCTTGTGTAGTCATGTATAAGAATGGAATTGGTTAAAATCATTCTTCAAAATATAGCATGTTGCTAAATATACCAAAAATTTTAGAATCTTTTTCAGCATTAAGGTTTGCGGTGTTGTCTTTTGCAAATAGCAAGGATGTTGCTACCTATGCTGGCTAGAAAAAGTGTTGCTATTCGTGAATAGTAGGGGCACTACTGTTGTGCTGCTGAAGTGTTGCTGATCAATACATATTTTTATAGAAGTGTTAAAAGCTGAAAGCAAATATTGCAAATGTAAGAAAGAATATAATAGAGCTATATAATATAGTACATGTAATTAAAATACATGAAAAAAATGAATAAGAAAATGGTACCTAAATGTGGTTTTGGGTGGTTTCTTATTATGAATGGAACTTCTAATTTCTGCTGGAAAGTTGATTTTGTTGTACATGATATAGATAGTAGAAGCAAGGTAGTGCAGAAGGAGTTATGAAGCCATTATTATATATGCAAGTTAAATTTGACAATGGAGGCATGATATAGTATACCTGATTTTTCTTTTCATTGTTGAAATTGATGTAGTTACATCAGTTGGAGTTGATGCATTTGAGAAATTAAAGACATGAAACAAACATTAATACTTACAGATAATTTATATGGTGAAAAAGAATTATAGACATAGTATGTTGGAGGCAAGTTGTATAAGATTGAATACCATTAAAACTATGAAAAGCATAATGGACATAAAGAAGACATTAAGTAAAGTGGTACAAGTAGCATACAAATGTTAATTTTCAACATGGCATTAGAAAGATTTAGTATACGTCCAGATGGTTTTGCTTAAATGTTACTAGTGAATGTTCAAAATTAGCATATCTATAGCATGTATGTTTCATGGTAGATTTTTATTCATAATCAACGTATCTACAATAATAGATTAAGATTTAGCTGAAATATTGCTTGTTTACATTGAATATATAAATAAGAAATTATATTTAAAATAGGTTCCATCTGAAATAAACAGATTGCACAATATGTATACCCAGGTGGAGCATCAATGAGCCTAGAAACTAAATGTTTCTCCATGTATTCAGACATATCAATCCAGAGAAGCAAGTTATGATCATCAAAAAGTTGTTTTGCGAGCTGAAGGGGGTTTGTGTTGAAGAAAGCAGGGGATACCTTAGTTTTACCCAATCTGACAGTATGCAGCATTGACATATGATGTCCCTGATTCATCCTATAGAAGACTGATAAATGGACTGTGGAAGGCAAGAAATATGGATGACACATTGGGTTTATTTAATATGACGATGTAGATTCAACACAAAAAGCAAGAATACTCATGAGGATTATTGTTGTTAAAAACTTATTGAAAGGAAGAAGTTAATTTATTAGCGATGAATATTACCCAACTAGGTCAACCAAACTCCAAAAGAAAAGCAAATTATAATAATTTTGCAACCATTGCTTCAACTATGAATGACATTCCAAAAAAGTCAACAGAGCTTCTATGGAAATGGGTTGAAATAACTTATCCAAACTCACAGTTTACATTTCTCCCAAATCCACCAGGCAATGAATATGTAGATTTACACTTCCCAATTCAAGAAAGAAACGACAATTAACTTACATGTCACTTAAAAATCAAGCTAAAATAATTAACACTATCGCAACAAAAATATCATAAAAGTTATAAAAAAACTGCAAACTCAACATTGCCAATAAAGTAGTGCAATTATTATGGTATTATAGGAATACAACATGCCCAAGGTGATAAAGAAATACTCAAATGGGACAAAAAAGGAAATCTAGATGTGGCTTACGGGGGTGGCATCAGGTATTGGGATGGATAAGCATTTTGTCTACGGCTTTCAATGTTTTCAATGATAAAAGAACTAGGTTAATGCTCTGACAGAGCTGAAAGAACTTCAGTAAGCCCAAGACATGGTTTAAATGGTTAATATAAATGTGATGATTAGAATCTATACTCTTACAATAAAAGCTGATTATTAATACAACACTTTAGTTGTAGGAAATGGATTAAGATCATGTATCTAGATTCACAGTGTCTATGCTTACTTGGTTCAATAGAATATTGACAAAAAAAACCATATAAAAGATGTTACAATGTTTTTTCCTACATTTTTATAAGACAAAAGGTAAAAGGCACTTGCTTGTTTGGCAAGCATAGAAGCATAAGATTGTAACATGGAAATCAAGCAAAGAGTTCATCTCAAGTGAGCTGTACCATATTGAATTTATACATTGAACAATACAAGGGACACATTTTTTAACATCATAAGAGAACATATTCACATCATAGATTGAACAATGTATGTTGTATATTACCTTTTTTCTTTTTCTTTTTTGCATGAAAACACGAAATTAATATCTATATTATGTATGATATAATTTTTACATATACATTAAGACGTATGTACAAAAAATATTTAATATGCGCTGAAATTCTTCTACTTGAATGCTACCAGTGATTATTCAAAATAGCATAGATATCATATATGTTTTATAGTAGATTTGGTCGAGTACTATGATTGGTATTTGAAACCAAAATTTTGTAATAGTTGTAGTATGAAAAAATTATTTGATGTAATTGGAGCCCTATACAGTGATGTGATTGTATGAGTAAAGTTAGTACTACATAGAATAAGTGATTTAATATGACATTAGAAGAAATGAAAAGCATTGTGAATGTGTATACCTTAATGAAGACATTGTGTGGCCTAATCTTCAAGTGCAATAACACAAGTTATCTAATTGCTTTGATTGAGACTAAACTTTCCTCTCAGCTAGAAGTCTCGAAACATAAATATAGTTGTTGGTTTGTCAGCAACATATACTTCATATGTCATGTTTTGTGAGGAAGGCTAGATTTGCTAAGCAATATTCTTTTCTACAAAGTAGTGGATAGTTTGATTGTTGTTGTTAGTGATGATTGCTTTAACATGAAGGGAATCTATGTAGTTGACTTCCTCTTTACATTTGACACAATATGCTTTGTTGTCATTTCGTGTGGTGTAGCTATCAAATATATAGTCGTATTTAGGACAAAATGTGTGGAATGGATTTGAATATGCATTTGTAGGTGTCAAGAGCCCAACAACCTGTAAAAAGGTTCAAGAATATTAGCAAAATGTTGAATCTTATTGTAGGAAATGATAAGTGCAAGGTATTTGAAATGGTTACCTCAAATGTGGTGTGCAGGAGTGCATGGAGTCTTTCTAATGTTCTTTTGTCATTGAGACTACAAATATATGTTGATGGAGTTGTATGGAGAGTGTGCTTTTGACCTTACTTTTTGGCAATGTTTCTAAAAAGGAAGATTGGAATTTCACCTTTCTGTAACTGTTGTTCTATTTGATAGAAGAGTTGAGAGGAACTTGGATGCATGTAGAGTTGTGTTGGAAAAGTAATAGTGATTATTTTGTAAAATGAATCACAACTGTAAAAAATAAATATAAAAGAAAATGGAAGTAGAGTGAAGAAACTTACCAGTGCTTTATACATATTTGTATGGCCATCTTTGATATCAAGAATGTGTTATGTTCCTTTTGTGTTTGCTGCCACAACAAGGGCACCACTGTTCCATAAGCATATTATTTTTTACTAGACATAAGTTGTTTTATGGTTGTGCCTAGGATGAAGTTATATTCATTTTCTAGTGGCGAAATAGTCTCAATTTCACTAGAATCTTTTAAAAGTAAGATGTAATCAGAATCTCCACAATTGAAATCTATTTTTGGTCCAACTTGGAATTCTTTTATTGCTATTGTAGTTCCTAGTACTACCTTATCCTCAAACTTGCATAGTAGATGGCTACCAACAGTCAATGTTATTATCATCTCACCCTTACAATCTATCAAATAAGCTCGTAAGACTTCATGCATTCCTATGCCTTTGTCAAGGACAACTTTGTAGGTGACAAGTATAGTGCCTTTAAAAGTGCTGCTAACTTTTTTAGCATTTAGATCTTCAATTGTTACTAGTCTTTCAAATGTTAATTTTAGCCAATTAGAAAACAAGAAAGATGATGTTAAGTTGCATGATTTGGAGAACTATAAAAGATGCAAAGAACAATTCATATTAATACCTTTTTGGTTCTTTTTGCTTGTTTGTATTTGCTTTAATTGTTGGGTTTGTTTTCTCCATTATGATTGGTCTATTATAAAGGAAAGAACACAATGTTAAGATTGGTCATTTTCTAGATAATGCAGTATATTGAAGCAATTGATGCTATTATCTTTTTGATTCATTTATTTCATTTGTATTTGCTTCATCTGCTACTTTAGTTCTGTCCATCATTGCTGGTTAAAATAGAATTAAGTTGAATGTATTTACAATGAGAAGATTGAGCCATGTTGGAAGGTTGTAACTGTTGGTTTTTATAATATTATGATATAGTATGAATTTTTATGAAATTTGAAACGTGATCTATCAAATATGATTTTTTTTTATAGGTGGATCATATATTTCTAATTGAATTGGTCCGTATGTGGTCAATTGGTGGTCTATATGCAATATGTGTTTTGTATGTCCATCTTTGATATCATGTATGTACTGAGTTCCTTTTGTGTTTGCTCCCATAGCTAATGCACCTATTGCTCCATAAGTATATTCTTTTGTAGGCGACCAACACATTGCCTTCAAAAGTTGTGCCAACTTTTCTAGCATTTAGGTCTTCAATTATTACTGGTATTTCACAAGTTAATTTTGGCCTATTACAAAATGAGTAGCATGATGTCAATTTGCATGATTTGGAAGACTATAAAAGATTTTTAAAACAATTCATGTTAATTTTTTTAATTTAATAGATAATCTAAAAAATTGAAGTAGTTGATGTTATTACCTTTTTTATTTGTTTTCTTCATTTGTATCTGCTTCATTTGCTACTTTTGTTGTATCCACCATTTCTGGAAAAAATGCAATTAAATTGAATGTATCTAAAATGACAACATTAAGCCATGTTGGAAGATTGTAAGTGTTGGGTTTTTATGTTATTGGCTCATAGAATGAATGTTTATGAAAGTGAGAGGTGGTCTGTCCAATATGCTTCTTTTGTATAAGTGGAACATATATTTCTGATTAAGTTAGTCCATATATGGTCAATTAATGGTCTATTTGGAGTATGTGTTTTATTGAGAGCAAATTGCGTTTTGTGTTGTTTCATATGTTGTATGAGTCTTTTTGTTTCTTTTTTGTCATTAGACATGTCTAAATTGAAATCTCCTATAATGAAAAGAGTTATTTGTTGGACTGGATAGGTAAAGATGTCAATCATTATGGCCAAGATTTCATCTATGGGAGTATTGGGTCATATTTAAACATTAGACACATTGAATTCGGTGGCATGATGACACAGCGTTAGTGTTATGGCTTCACTATTTTTTGTTTTACGCTCTTTTGTATTCAACACTAGTAGATCATTTGTTACAAAAGTTGTTATGTCGTGTATATGATAAAGTGTATGACTATTGTATTTGCAAAGTATATTTGTATGGGATGGAGGCAAGTGGACCTCTTGGAGACACAAAATATTGGAGGCTATGATGTCATAGTCATTAAAAATGTCATTGCGTGTGCTCTCAAGCTATGGGTATTTAGTGACATCTCACAATGGATAGTTTGTTTGACTTTTAAATGTTTTGATTGTTAAGGTTTAAGTAAATATAGTGATTAGATTTCTTTTGTTCTTGAAAGTATTGTATATGTTAAGCCATGTTGTGCAATGCCAGTTGGGTCAAAAGCGAGGCCTTCTAATATTAGCGCTTGAGATTGGTGTATTGTTCGAGCACATATAAGTTGTATTGGGAATTGTTTTCTAATTTTTACTTGTCCACTAGTGAACATTTTTGGAATTGGTCTTGTTATTTGATGTATTGGGACCCAATCTCTTTGAATTAATGTTGTATAATATTGAGCTAATTTATTTCTTTGGCGATGGCCTATTTTGGGATTATTAAATTGAATCCAAATTATGTCAATATCTTGTTGTCTCATGTATGTTTTGAGGATTCCATCCGATTCATTGACAAGGCCATCTTTGTGTTATAGTTTCCTCCAATAATTTTAATGAGGATATTTGGTTTTAAGATTATTTAACTTGGTAGGGTTGCTGCATGGTTTTAGATTCATGTTATAGTATAGTTTTGGTCTAGAAGGTCAATTGCATCTAATATGATGTTGTTACAAGGAACTATTGATAGCATATTCTTGTTATGTGTGTCAACATCTTGTCTTTTGAAGAAGAGGTATGGAAATGTTGAGTCAAGTGGTGTTGGGCATAAGCAAGCATAATTGACATATTGTATGTCATCATTTGTATATTTTCCCAAACAGATCCTGTTAGGAGTAGCAATGAATTGACTATCATTTTGTCATACTATTGTGGTTAGAGAATAGCACTTTACCTTGTCTCTCTAAAAATTGTAGGGTATTAATTCTATTGGAGATGTGTTACTGTTAAATAAATCTGAGTCTAGCACTGGGAGAGCTTGGTAGAGATCACCACAAAAAATTGTGTCAATGTTGCCAAAGTATTTAGTAGGAAATTGCATAATATCACGTAATCATTTATTAAGGTTCTATAAAAATGTGGATCCTACCAAAGAGATATCATCTATGAGAAGCACATGTAATTGATTGTAGGTCTTTGACATTTTATCTAATGTCTATGTGCTAAGTGGGACAAATTTTGATTTGTTGAAAGGTATTTGAAAGGTTGAATGCAATGTTGATCCACTAATGTTGTATGCTAGTTTTCTTGTATATGTAGTCATTAGGCCTTTTGGTTTATTAGGATCACTATTGATTGCATTGTTGTACAATTGAATGAGAGCCTAGTAAATAGTTCTTGCAGTAAATGTCTTTCTAGTTCCTATTCCTCCTATTAGGAACAAATGTATTGGAGTGCGAGGATCCTTTAACTCTTTCATGACAATGTCTTTAATGATTTTTTTTTTCTCTCTATTTAGAGATATTCTTAATCAGTAGTATTCGTTGTTGTCCATGATTTGTGGATGTCTTGCAATTTCAAATTGTCTTGAGGATAGATTATTGATGCTCTTATTGAGTGTAGTTTGAATATCTTGTTGCATGTCATATTTTTATTCTTCTATGAGATTGTTTTCCTGTGAATCTTGTGTTCTCAATATTGTTATAAATGTCATTGACTTTAGAGATAGCTTTGTCAATGTCACCCCATGCAGAGGTTGTGGTGTAGCAAAATTTTGCACGGTTTATTTGGATAATTGATTGATTTTGCAAGTATGCGTTTTCCCAAGTGTCAGAATTTTTCTTTGTGGGTATCTTCACTTATTATGAATGGCTTGTATAATATTAGTTTCTCTCTACAATGGCGCTCCGTGTATGTTTTTTGAAGTTTATGAAATGAATTACTTTTGGCTTAGTTTTATGATCAAGCTTAGTGCCATCTTTTTTATATTCAGAGACAAATTCTACAAGGAAAATGTTTGAAATAATCTAAGGACATTGTAAATAATAGTTCATCATTGATTTGCACATTACATTTTTTGATTCATCATCTTCTTTGTTTAATTCTTTCACTGATTTTAATATAAATGTTTGATCATTTTGAGCTTGTGTATCAATGAAGATGCATTTTCTAGAACTGTGATTTAGGGATAGTGAAAGTGCAACATGTGTTGCGTATTGAGATGACATTTGATGGAGGATTAGTAAAGTATTTCCTAAGTTTGATATCATTTTTAGGGCATCTATATTTTTTTGTTGGTGGTCTTAACAGATTCTTTTGAATGCATTTGTCATTAATCTGTTCACTTTTTCCATATAGGAGCTACAATACATTGCTACAACATATGCATTGAGGACATATTGTGCATCTGTATTTGCTCTCCAAAGCTCTGGTATTTTTTTGGAGAAGCTATTGTTCCATATCTGTGAAGGTGTTCTCTGGAGATAAAGGGCAAGCCTATTAATTATAGACCTCAAGGCCATTATGTAGTCATTTTCTTTGATACCTATTTCTTCTAAAAAATCTATGAATGTAAATGTATTGGTGTAAGTTGCTTTTTCAATCTTGGTACAAATTTGTGTAGTAGTTGAATGTAATTTTTCATTTGTATCTTCTAATGGTTCATGTATTGTTGTGTTCTTAATTGGTGGAAATGGAAAATTATATCTAAAATGTGCATTTTTGGATTTTCTGCATCATTTTGTATGGTGGTGAACATGTAGTATTGCTATATTTGGTTCTAAATCTTTTCTGTCACATGTAATATATTTGTCTACAAATTCTGTTATGCTTGTATTGTTGTGTCTTCCATACATGGGAGCATTGCAAACCCATATGAGGAAATGGTCACGTTCATTTCCACGATTTTGGAAGTTGGTTATTGAGAAATAGTCTAATACACTTCTAAAGAAAGACTAGTCTATCAAGAACAATATTTTGAGTGCATTTATTGTATGTCTATATTTTTGGGCACAAGTTATTGGGTCTCTTTCAATAAGCTCATGTACATTCATTTCATTTTCTGCAGTAAAGTTTTGTCTATTTGTTCAATAGTGGGAGGTATGTGGTTCTTTCAATGTTGTTTGTAGTGTTGACCAGTTCTGTTCAGCACTAGTAAATGTGAGAAAGAAAGTAGGTGGTCCTAGTTGGCGTATCATATCAAAAACATTTTTCTTTAGGTGTTGTGTGTAGTCAAGAGATATTCGTATTTTTTTTAAGTCAACATAACCTATATCTAACTTTAGTATCTTCTCTAGATTTGGTTTATGCTTGACTTATTTTGCCAATAGCTTTCTTTCTTTTAGTTGGCCCTTTTGAATTACTCAAATATTCACCACAATATTCGATACATGATTAGACTTGAGTCCCCTAAATATTATATATTATTGGAGAAAATTAAATTGAACAGACCAATAATTATCATATTTATTAGTTACTTCAAGGATATATCACTAGTATTTAATTTTTCACTATTGATGTAAAGCATATGTAATGATCCTCATAATATTCCACAAGGTAAAAAAAATGTTCAATTTTGATTTGTAATATTCCATGGTGATAAATGAACTACCTATTATTATTGAGATTCATCAATATTTTATACAGAAAAATTATGATTCGAAAATAATCACCAATATTAATCATGTTTAGAATAAAAAATTGAGAGATTCACTAATAGAAATAATTTTTTTTTTTCAAAATACTGAAAAGGTTCACCAATATTTTATATCTTTTTTTGGAGGCGGCTTTCTTAAAGTTTACCCTACTATGAACTCTAAACATAAGTTTGGAATGAAGAATTAAAGCTTTGAGATTCTAGCCCTTAATAGATAACAATGAATTTCATACGTGTTAAAAGAAGAAATTACTACCATTAATGACACCCATCAAAATTTTGGAAAGATACGTGGATTAAATACTCAACCAATTTTTGGACATATGTTGTTACGTATGAAATGTCCAATCTTGTTTAGGGATATCAATGAATTATTAATGAATGAGATATGTCATTCATGAAAATGGGTGAGTCATTAATGTAAGAGATATGTGTCTTCAAAAAATTGTCTCTAGAGATTTTGAATTTTAACAATTAGGTTTAATAATCAATTTATGAGCACTAATGACATTAATACTAGTTGAAGAGCATCAAATTTGTTATAGTATTGTTTGAAATTATGTACAAATTGTCTTTTGTGCTAAATAAAAAATAAAATAGTAATATTAATTTATTTATTTTTGATTGGTAAATGATTGAAGCCTTTAGATTATATTAAAAATAGAATACTTACATAACTGAGTATCTTCATTCAAATAGGCATTGGTAGGAAAGAACGGAGAAGAAAACCTCTAATCTAGCCTGAGACCTTAGTCCTATACATATTACAAATATAAAAGGAGCATACCCTAGTATTTTATTAATATGGCCACATTTATGAACTTAATATATTTATTTCTAGAAAGCTTGTCTTCCTTATTATTTTGAGTCTTATATCTAAACTCAACTCCTTTCATCTTTCAGATTATTTTAGTATTTGTATCCAAATTAGCTACCTGAAAATCTGCAATCACATCCACTATTTGCTTGTTTTGAAAGTTAGAATTACTTATACAAAGATATCAAAACTATATAGCTACAAGACTTATTATATAAAGATTAAATTGATTACCAATAATACATGAAAATAAGATAGTAATGCTAAAAAACTTTCTTTCAGCTTGAAATAGTAGTCTCTTAATTATTATTTATGAGAAACAATAAATAAATTATAATCCTAGTAATTCAAATTGTAATAATTTTTTTTGTTTTATTTAAATAATAAAATAAAAAATTTGTGATGAAAAATTTGTAGACACTTATTTTCTTGATAAGTATTTAGTTTAATTGTTTAAGTATAACTATTAGATAATGTGTATAAAATTAAAATTAAAATTAGCTAACCTAGTAATTTTTCTATTGTGCATTTTAGATTTATATATTTTAGTAATATTATAGACAATTTTAAATTTTTGAACTAAAAAAATTAGCACACTTTTCAACTCTACATATTTAAAAAATAAGTAAAGTTTTTATCCATATCTAAAATTTTAGTAGCCTTATCTATAAGGCTAGGAACTAATATTTTTGGTGGTGGTCTACAATTATAACCAAAGTCCCTATAATGCTAAAGTTTAAATATGATTTACTTTTAATTAATTTTCATTCAATAATTTATATTTTTTCATTGGTTGGTAACATTTTTTCCAAGTGTTAAATAAATTTCCTAAGATAAAAAACTAGAGAAATATAGAAGGTTCTTCAATACCAATAAAGTCCACTTTGTAGAGTGCACTTTAGGGCTTGAAAATCCAACAACGTTTTGTTGCAGACAAGATACATAGATCAATGTCATTGTCAACAACAATGATTATGCCAACAATGAGAAGGAAATCAAACCTTGAAAAAAAAAGGAATTCAAATGAGGATATTCTCAATAAAGTTAACTACCAGACCAAAGAAGATTCAAGCAAAACAAATTCTGAGCACCGATAGCTTCAATGTACTAATTTTTTCTCTGATTAAAAAAGATAGACTATCATCTTGTGTTCTTCTTCAAGCTGTAAAATTCTCCTATAGGGAGGCCCAATGATGCAACTATTGATTTTTGTCTAGTTAAAATCCCTCGTCATCAATTTCCACATGAATCGATTCATCGCCAAGAGTCCTCAGCGATAGTGCATTCAAATTTGCATTCAGGTCTACACACATCAACACAATTCTCAAATCAAAATTAACTACTCAATAAAACCCCAAATCAAAAATTAATAGAAAATTCCCATTTTGAAACTAAATATCCTTCCATAACAAGGCATTTGGGGAAGAATTTTCCTCCACTTCATACCAGCCTGTTGCCCCCCAATTATCATTGCTACCATCATTAGCATTATTCTAGGGACAATGTCCATGATTTATATAAGAAAAACTAGCCTAGATAGAGGTCAAAGTGTCATTGAATTGAGTCTTGTGTAATTAATATTATTCCACATGGACAAAAAACCTAAGCTTCTATTCAACAATTTCCCCTAGTCTTGAAAGGTCCATGCCTCTATATCTGAGCAACCCAAACTTTAGTAACTTGGCCTAATGAACAATATCAATTACAAGAGCCACTCAAAATCAGTTGGATCAATAAAATAGTCTAATAGAACCTCTTGACATCATGAAATTCATAAAAGTGAGACTAAATGCAAAGGCACACAACAACCCAACAAAAGCCTAAAAACCATAATCAAAACCTGAATGGAAAACAAAATGGATTGTTCGGAATGCTCCTCCTCTATACTCCAAACATATGTCTGAAATGAAGAATTAAAGCTTTGAGATTCTAGCCCTTTGAATAGATAACACAGAACAACAAACTTCACATGCATTAAAAGAAGAAATTACTGTCATCTATGGCACCCATCAAAATTTTGGGATGACACATGGATTAAATACTCCCCCAATTTTGGGCATACATGGTTACATATGAAATGTCCAATCTTGTTTAGGAATATCGATGAGCTATTAATGCACGAGATATGTCATTAATGAATATGGGTGATTTATTAATGTACAAAATATGTGTTGAAAAAATTATCTATATTTTGAATTTTAACAATTAGGTTTTATAACCAATTTATGAGCACTAATGACATTAATACTAGTTGAAGAGCATCAAATTTGTTATAATATTATTTGAAATTTTATGTACAAATTGTCTTTGCTGTTCAATAAAAATTGAAAAAATAGTTTTCATTATTATTTATGAGAAACAATAATAAATAAATTTTAATCTTAATAATTCAATTTGTATTAAATTATTTTGTTTTATTTTAATAATAAAATAAAATTTTGTGATGAAAAGTTCAAAAACACTTATTTTAGTGATAAGTATTTAGTTTAGTTGTTTAGGTATAACTATTAGACAATGTGTACAAAATAAATATTAAAACTAGTTAACCTAGTAATTTTTCTATTGTGTATTTTAGATTTATATATTTTACTAATATTATAGACAATTTTAAATTTTTGAACCAAAATATTAGCATACTTTTCAATTCTAAATACTAAAAAAATAGTAAAATTTTCATCCATGTCTAAAATTTTACCAGCCTTATATATAAGGCAAGGAACTAATGTTTTTGGTGGTGGTTTGCAATTAATTTTATAACCAAATTCCATATAATTCTAAAGTTTAAAAATGTTTTAAAAAAAAAAAAAAAAAAAATTTCATTCAATAATTTATATTGTTTCACTGGCTAGTAACATTTTTGCCAAGGGTTAAATTAATTTTCTGAGATTAAGAATTAAAGAAATATAGAAGGTTCTTCAATGCCAATAGAGTCCACTTTACAGAGTGCACTTTAGGGTTTAAAAATCCAAAAACATTTTGTTGCAGACAAGATACGTGAATCAACACCATTGTCGTGATAGAAGCCACTGTCAACAACAATGATTATGCCAACAATGAGAAGGAATTCAAAGGAGGATATTTCAAACAAATTCAACTAATGGGCTAGATAAGATTCAAGCAAAAAAAATATATTAGCACTTACAACTTCAATGTACCAATGTTTTCTATAATTAAAAATGAAAAGGTATCCTCCTGTGTTCTTCTTCAAGTTCTAAAATTCTCTTACAAGGAGGTCAGACAATGTAACTACAAATTTGTTGGACGTTGGGCCTAATTATGGTATCTTCACATGGATAATAAAAGAGTGAATTTTTCCCAGATTGCGGTCATATTGGATAGGTTTCTCATTTCACAAGAATGGAAGTTAACTAATAACACCTTCTAATTAGATATTCTGCTAGTTCTAGGTTTAGACCACTTCCCTATGTCATTACTCATAAGCCCCCCTTTGGCAGAGCAAGATTTCAAGTATCAACCATCTTTTAAATTTGAACGGATGTGGCTTTGTCATCCTCAGTTCCTTCCCCTTGTTAAGTAATTGTGGATTAATACCCATAGGGTGAAGGCTAAAAAATGCACATATTTGCAACCAAACTAAAGTATATCAAGAAATAGATTTAAAAATGGTTTTTAAAAACATCTTCAAAGAGAAAGGGAAAGTCAAACATCAGTTGGCTGAAGTTTTCAACATAATTATTAAACATGGCATGGATGATGATGCTTATCATAAACAGAAATCTTTACAAGTAGAATGTGAAGAATTATGCACTAGAGAAGAGGAATATTGGTGTAAAAAATCTAGAGAACTATGGTTAAAAGGTGGGGACAAAAATACTTCCTTTTTTCATGCATTGGAAAAGAAAAAAAGGGCATTAAGTTGTGTTCCTTCCATTAAAAATGTTGATACTAGTATATAAATTTCTGATAAGATTGGTATCCAAGATGAATGGGTGAGATTTTTTAAGAGCCTACTTGCACCACCGACTAATCCTGCATCCAGTGGACCTTCAGAGCATGATCTTCTAAATAATATTCCACATGTTGTGTTAGATGTTGATAATATTGCTCTTATGGCTCCTTTAACCATACAAGAGCTTAGAAAAGCTGTTTTTTCTCTTCCTCTAGATAAAACCCAAAATCTTGATGGTTATACAACTCTATTTTTTCAAGCTTGCTGGAATTTCATAGGGTGGGAACTTCTTGATGTCATTGAAGAGTCAAGAAATAGTAAAGCTATGCTAAAATATTTTAACACTACCAATATAACCATCATCCCAAAGATTAAAAGTTCCAAAACTTTTGCATACTTTTGACCGATCTCATTATGTAATATAATATACAAGATCATTACAAAGGAAATTTACTTGAGAATGCAATATCTCATTCCAAAATTGGTCTGTGAAGAACAAGGTGGTTTTGTTTCGGGTAGGGAGACAATAGAAGGAACACTTGTGGCTCACGAGGTACTCCATTCAATAAACAACAATAAATATTCAATCTTCATGGTTAAGCTTGACATGATGAAAGCATAGAATGGAGTTAAAGTATCCTCATGTGTTCCTCTTCAAATTCTAAAAATAGAATAAAAGAAGAAGTTGAAAAGTAAGAATCATTGGTTCACAAACTTATTTAAGATTTTGATTGAACATAAGAGCAGTGTAGTAAATGTATAGGCTACTACCTTCTGGTACACCCAAAATGGTACTTTTTCTAACTTTCAAAACCCTAAATTATTGCTAAAAAGGTTAAATGAAAATATGAACTCATTAGAGGATACATCAACTAATGCAAGGGATTTGATATCCAAATATGAATATTTTTACAAACTACTAAAAGATGATGTGGAGAAATTGGAGAATATTTTTAAAGACTACCAAACATGATTCTTGATGGATTAATGGTATTATTGGATTAGTAAAGATCCAAATCAAGAGGAAATGTGGATAGAATAGTTTCCAAGATCAAGAAAGATAAAGATATGGCCCTACAAATTTCTCAAATAACAGATGTTTTATATGCTTGAGAATGCATGATGAGGAAGCTTATCACAAATTGTGTAGTCTAAAAAGATTTGAAATATTTTGAGCATATAGGAAAACTTTATTTTTCTTAAGGAATGATTAGTTAAGGTTTAACTTTCATTGATTCAGAAAAAAACTTGTTATTGAGATGTTTCAAGACTAGTGTCTATTAATAGGGAATAGACACATATGTTCAAGTATTTTGAGGATATCCTTCTATAAATAGAGAATAATTTTGTAAGATGAAAATCATCAACAATCATTTCAAGACTTTTTTTACTATTTCATTTTATAAACGGTGAACAACAGACTCTTTGAAGTATTAATATAAATCATTTTTTTTTTATTCTTGATTTTTTCCAACTTGATCTATCCTTTGTGATTTTTGTCTAAGGAAGATAAATGATACTTATAATTTTTTCATGTTTGGAATTTATCTCCATTATCCTTCAATTTGATCATTGGAATAAGAATTGTATATCTATCTTAAAGGTCTTATAGAGTTAAATTAAATAGACTAGTTTTGATATAGTCAAATAATTGAAGACATAGAAGATAAGTAGTTGATGAGAACATCCAAGTGCTGCTCTCATTCTCACTAAAGTTGTACATAGGATTAAAGAAGGAATTTTCTTTATTGGGTATGTGTAGGATCATGTTGTGCCATGAAAAAAGTGGAGTTTTAAAATGTCTCTACTCTAACTTCTTTCCACCCATCCTAATACCATAGAAAAAAGGTGACACCAACCCTTTTTGGGTACCCAATTTCTTATCGGATACCTAATCTAATATTAGATATTTGATATAAGATCAGGTACTCAAAACCCACAACCACAAATTTAAACCAAAAAAGTTGAGCGCATTTTTTTTTCATTATTTTCATTGTTTCCTTGTTTGTTGGCCCCAATTTTAGGTATAAAATTATCATAGGAAACTATACCAACCAAAATAAAATGCTATGCTAGATGAAATAATAGGAAAACATAGACCACAAATATCAGCACAAAAAAAGTAGACAAAACATAAGAACTTGCCCACTTAGGACAAGGATCTAAGATACGTCCTCAACATGATGATAATTAAGCATAAGATATAAAAAAAGTAGCAACAACTAATTTTTGAATAATAGATTGGTACATACAATAAGAAATATTTTTGGTTCATGCAAAATTACTCAAAGACCCAAGATGCTCCTGTGTCAGAGTAAAATATTTGAGTTGAATCTCTTCCTTCTATATTTCTCTAAAGAAAAAAAAAACTTTCTTCTAAACCTAAATTTGGAAGAAATCATTCAAATCTAGGTCAATGTTGACCTTCAAGGGTGGTGTCAATCTAGGATAGGGTCAATCTACAAGGGTGAGGATAAAATATAATCCTGATCTTCTTTGTTTGATCACAAAACTAATTTTGGATCTTTTAAATTCTACAAAATGGGTATCCAAATTCATTCTATGCTCTTCTTTCTAAGACTTGTAACCTACAAAAAAAGGGTTATATTTTGTTGGTGGTGGGTTTGCCTATTGGAAATAACAATGGGAAAGTAAACTCTGAGCAAGGGTGGGGGTGGATGTTCAAAACTTTAACCATAAAACATTCACTACACATCCATCTCATAATTTGCATGTAAACTAAAATACCTAACTACACATGTTCATCCATAGCATGGAATAAATAACACATAACACAATAAATTTGTTACTCATAAACCCTCTAATGAGAAGGTAAAACAAGGTTGAGGATGACACCCACAAATCTTCACTACTACAATTGTAAAGTATATCCAATTAAGGTTATAAGAAGTTTGACCATAAACTATGATCTACCATGTGAAAGGTATGCCTTGTCAAAGGCTTACAAAGACTGTTAGGTCTCATCCTATTAAAGGATTTAAATACCTTGCTAAAAGTGTGCCTTGTTAGAGGACTTAAACTCACAATAAAACAAGCACCCAGTTAAGAGATTTACACAAGCCTATTAAGACTACTCTATTAGGATATTTTCTCTACATCACTTGTTAGAATCATTTAGCACCATGATCCTTTGGTTAGCACTTTGCTACTAGATATCAAATCTTCTCTTTCCTAGTGTGTACTTGATCCTTTTGACTAGATATGTCTCCTCTATCCTCTCTCTAATTTCCTATGTTCTCTCTAACTGATTGTACAATTCATAATATTATCACAACCTTCATAGCTACTGTGAATTCTCTTTGCACTTAGCATTTTTCTCTCGTGCATCCCCTTCTCTTCCTTCACACATACAACTATCTAGGGTTTGTCCCCTAAAGTAAATACAATTTGGCTAGGGTCAGGTTAGAATCAATGACTGATGTTGATCCATTTTTCCACTTAGAAAATCCCTCAATTTGATTGGTTTTTATGTAATACATAGGGGTTCATAATATACACATGTATACATCTCCTAGAATCATAAAATAATCATTCAGTTTGCCCAAAAATAGTTTAAATAGAAGTTTGTACCGTTACAAACAATTATGTCCAAAACTATTCACTCAAAAATTAAAGTCTTTGATGATTGACATTTACTATATCTTCAATGTTGTAACTTAGTTCCTAAATGACTTGGCATACATTGTTTACTCAGTTCATGAGTGACTTGGTACTAACTATCTACTCGGGACATAATAGTGCTTGGCATTGACTATGTATATTACTCGGCATGTATTGTCTGGCAACTTATGCTTGACATTCTTTGATCACTCAACTCACATCAATTGATTGGCTTGCTTTGATCACTCGGTGTGCACTATAATACTGATAGAATAATGACTAAGTATTTTTTCACTAGCTTGTCAAAACCAATATGAGATTAACAATCTCCCACTTTGACATTAGTGGCAAAAATACATTGCCATGCTTATACAATCCTCTATTATGAGCATAACTCAAACAATATTTATATATGACTTGATTCTCATACAAAGTTTCAAAACTTAAAATTTTTGCAAAATGGATGACTAACAACCATACCTCATTCCTACATTACTCTCCTTGAGTAAATGTTTCCTTTTTGTATCTGAATCTAATACTGCAAATGAGTATATTTTTTCTACACCATTTCTATATAATTGCTCCCCTTCACTTCAATATATCCCTTTCTGTACTAAATCCTTTTTATAACCATTGTCCTCCTATTTTGACACTTATGTCATAGGTGGTACACTAATAGTGTGTTTATCCAAAAATGATTTATGGATATCAATTATGATTTTCAATGCTGCATCTAATTGTTACACACTAACTCTAGAGATTGATACGAGATGTCTAGCTCAATAGCAAGGTTAACTAAGCCATCATGAGTGGAAATATGAGAATATTTCTTCATCAATGTTTTAGCATAGGCTAGTTACTTGTGCAATACTTCCCTGTGTGGGGTCAACATGGATTAGATGATGATCAAAGTATCCCAAATGTTAACATCTTTTGCTTTCAGTTCAACAAGCCTACCTTGAGTTGATAGTAGTCTTTGAAAATGTAGCTGAATTTGACTAGGAGATAGTTTTAAGGTATTACCTGTAGTTTTTAGATCTCCAATCAGTTGGTCAACACACCTCTAAATCTCGTGTGTGAAAAGATTCACATCACACAACTTGGTGTAAAGAGAGAAAATGTTCTCCAACACCTTCTTCACACTCTCCATCTTGATTGCTAAATCAACATGTCATAGTGCAAAGGCACTAGATATCTTTTCAAGTACCTTAGTGTGAAATTATCTTTCAAACCATTATAATAGTTTAGTATTTGCATCTAGGTCTTCATCACTAATATTATCCATAATATGTACTAGTCCTTCAATAATTGGTTTATCTTCATTTGTAGCTAGAAGATTGAAAGCATCAAGAAATATATCTTTGATGTCATGAATCACTTGCTTCTGCTTATGCTCCCTTCTTAGAAACTCTTGTTGTTTATTCCTTTGTAGAGCTTCATGTAGAATTCTTATCTACTCAATGGTGATTGTTTTGAGATCAAACTTGGGTAGTTCAATCATCTCATCTAGGGTTACATCACCAAAAGATATTTCTTCTGAGCTCCTTCATGTTTCTAAACAAGGCCTTGATATCTGCAATGGTGCCGCATTACTGCTTGGTCTCTAAAGAACTTGACTACTAGTAGGAGTCACATAAATTGGTAAGATAACTAGAGTCTAGATGGTAATTTGTTCCTTTGGAGTAGTAGTCACCTTCAATTCGTTAGACTTGTCATCTTGTCTTACTTTTGTCTGTACTTCACCTTCAGTTTGTGGAGTAGGTACAAGACTGGATTCCTGACCTAGTTTGACTTATGTTCCATCTTTCTCAATATTTAACTAATGCTTTTTTAGTTGAAATGAGTGGCACAAGAGACAATGCTACTGGTTTTCTTATAATAACACTTAGTTTTTTAGTGCTTGCACTTTGGTCTTATGCCTCTATAGTTGTAGGGGCACACTGAATGTGTGAATTTATTTCTCCTTTATTGCTGCCACTTCTATCTTTTCAATTTCATTTGTTCTCATCAATACAAGATTTGTGCATAATTGTGCTACCATGGTGGAATTATTAAATATCTTCTTTAAATTATCATTAGTCAAAGGATTGATGTTTTGAGTAGAATTGTCAGGAACATCCTTGATTTGTATTGAGTCTCATTGACTCACTTGGTCTACATGTGGAGGACTTTTTTTGGGAATTTGTACATCTTGTACATTTTTTTCATCTTGTTTCTCTTCTTTAGTTGTAGCCTCTTTTGATGGTACTTCCTCAATGCCTCCCACACTACCATCCTTTACTGATACCTCTTGTGCTAGTTTAGTTGTCTTTTGCTCAACTTTCTTAGGTTCTTGTAATTCTTGCTCACCTTTCTCTTTTATTACAAGAGTGGGTAACCCATAAATAGATCTCCAAATAGTTGTGTTTTTTGTTACCACATCCTTAATCTGTGTATTTAGTATGTGGAAATCTCTATATTTGGGGGCAAATTTTGTCTTGTGCTTTTCCATAGCCCTAGTAATCTTTCTTTTATCCAATTCTCACATTACTTGGGCTAGAGTGGATTCCCTGATTTGTCTCTCTATTTGTAAATTGTATTGCAATTTTTGCTCAACTTAGTCATATAGACTCTTAGGTAGTGAGTTGGAAATCTCAATAGGAGTTGATTTGGATTTGGCCATCATCACATATATGGCTTCCTCTACAGTATTTTGTTCAAATTTTCCTACTTACCAAAATCTATGTGTGCAAAACCAAACAAATTTGCATTTGATTTTATATTGTCACACAAATTATTTAAGTCAGTAGAGGGATTGTGGATTACAACCTTAAATTGACTCATTTCATCAGATTGCATTTTCTCCTCATCTAACTTGGCCACTGAAGTGTGTTTCCTCCTTGCATATGTCTTCTTTGCAGGTTGGCTTAGCTCTATTGAAGCAATAGTCTTTCTTCCTTTTGTTTCCTTAGCATTCTTGACTTGCTTAGTGGCTGCCCTTGTGCTAGAATTGGTAATAGGTACTGCTAGCTTCTGTTGTGAAATTTTCACAAGCTTCTTCTTAGGTTTCTTGACTTCAAGCTCCTTAGCCTTTCTTTTCTTTTCAGCAGGCTTGGGTGCTTCCTTAGCTTCTTCTTCCTCAACACCTTCTTCATGAACTTCCTCATCTTCACCTTGTCCTTGAGTGAGTGCCAAAGGGGATTAGACTTTTTATTCCTCTTCATCGACTTCTTCTTCTTCTTCTCCCCCTTCGCCAAATCTCTCCTTCAACTTCTTCACAAATTTATTCTTCTTCCTTACCACATAAGATGTTTTCAAGTCAATTGTAATTCTAGACTTGGCTTCCTCATAGTTCCCAAATGAGGTGGCACTTTTATCTACTTGTTTTGCTAGTAGAGTTGTGATAGCTACGGATTCCTCATCTACATTGATCACTTATAGTAAGGGCTTAAGCCATCTAACCCTAGGAATAGCTTCCTACACATATGTATAATCAACATCAACTAAGAAGCCAACATCATTGTAATATTTGTCCACTAGTGACACTAGAATCTTTAGTCTTCATTTCATGGATTTCTTAAAATCCTCAAAATAACAAGTTATCACTAACTCAAAGTTATCTCCAAGTTGCTCTATGAATTATGTAATCTAAACTATAATAGACCTATTGGTCTTTCAAGCAACTTTTCCAAATGTAGGAAATGAGTTCTGCACATAAAAGAATATACAAGCTAGTAAAGAGACAAATTTGCAACATGCACTCTTAGTTTTCCTTATGGCCTCCAAGTTTTCAGATAGTTGTTGAATTTGTAACTCGGCAAGGTCATAGGTGTGGTCTCTCTTCACTGGTTTTTTTATCCCAAATCTGCATCCATGTAGGACACACTATTTGGTCTGCTAGATTGAAATAACTTGTGAGCTATCACTCTCACAACAAAGGAAATTAGGGGGTAGCATCTATAGACATTCCCCTTTTGTTCCATATTGTACCTGTGTTCTTCTCAATTATCTCTTTTGAACCACTTCACATGCTCTTAGGTCTGTCTAGGGTAGGATACCCTATCACTCAGTTGACGATCCTTTTAGTGATCTTAATTGATCCATTTTCCAACCTTATGAAGTCATCATGGTTTCTATTGAGCACAATCTTGATCCATTCAATATTGAATACATTAGGGAAATCTAAGGCACAGGTTAGCCCTTTCCTTTCTACAATTTTGTTCCTTAAGAATCCATCATCACAAAATTGACTATAAAAATCCCTTATCTCCATGTCTCTTAGACTTCCAACTTTGCATGTATAACAACACCTGACATCCTGAATTATTAAGACTTTTGGCGGTATCATCGATAGCACACTAGATGGGTCTCATTTATATGCAATTTTAGGTATTTCTTGGGTAGGTGGTTGTCTTACATCATTACTAATTAAATGCACATTAAAAACTTCCTTTCCCTCTTTCCTAACACTTATAGAAGAGATAGCTTCCATATTTAATACTTAGGATTCACAAAAAATCAAACAACAAAACTCAACACCAGTAAAATACCTTTCCAATTTGATTAATATGTCGAGTTATAGTTGAATTCAATTTGCAAATGCAAGAATCTCCTATTGCAATTCACCTTTGTTCTCTTTGTGCTCTCTTTGATAGTTGGTGAATGCAAATGAGTTGAGAAATGACTATATAACCCTTAAAATTCTACAATAAATGCTTAATGCTTACACAACTCTAAGCTCAATCAACATAGGGTTTCCAAATCACTTAGCACACGCATGATTTCTACTATGCTCAGTTCACATTGAAAACCCGACCAATACTACCATACCTTCATTACTCGACAACAACTAAAATTCCATTCACACTCGATAATAATTGTGAAACCTTTCATGCTTGGCAAAAATGTGAAAACTAACAAAACTATAGATTTCTTCCAAGTTCTAACCAATACATTGCATCTTAATTCATGCATATATAATCTTTTTAGAACTTAGATTCTTGGAATTAGTATAATCTAACTTTGAAATATCAATCCCACACATACCTTTTAATTGCCTAGTTGGGGGTGATGTGATCACCTGATCCATTGGATGGAGTGATCTCATCTGAACTTGATGTGTTACAATCTTCCTTCTTCTTCCATGTCTTGTTCATCTACACTTTGACCTTTTCAACACTGACATTTTCTTTGCCTTTATTGTTTCCATTACTTGGTGCTAGTGATCTAGTTGGACAGTTTCTACTAATATGACCAGTCTTCAAATAGCTAAAGCATGTAGTCTCACTCAACCATCTATTGTAGTTGCCTTTGAAATTTGTTCTAATGCAATTCTCAGGAATGTGTCCTTACTCTTGACAATAGTGAAAATTGTACCATGTGTTGAAATCCCAATTTAGGATTTTCTATTTTGTTGTACCTTAGTTTGCTTGTTTGATGTCCAATTGTTGTTAGACTTGCATTCATATGCTTTATGTCCATACTTTTGAAAATTGTGACAATATCCTTCAAATCTTTGTGTGCTTAAAGTCTTGGTCCTACTTTCAATTGCCAAATGTCCTCGCTTGTTGCACTTATGATAGTAACCCTTGAATGTCTACTTAGGATTCTAATTTGCATTATTGCTCCTATAAACATTTGTAGTATGACCTAACTTTTTGCAATTACGGCAAGTGGGTTTGTAGTTCTTACCTTTGTTCTTTCCTTGTTCACCACTTTTAGACGATTCTCCTTCCTCAGTATTGGTATATCCCAATCCAACTATATCATTGTTAGATCTAAGAGATCTCATCAATTGTCCAAAGTATTTGATGGCTTCACTAGGTTTGTTGAAACTTTCAACAAATTCTTTTTATTTTCTTAGTTCAGTCCTCAATTGTTCATTCTATAACTTCAGGGTTGTGATCTCAATATCCTTTTCATTCAATTCATGATTGGAAATCATTAGTTGATTCATTACATCCAACAACATGTTAGCAATATTTTACACATCTGATGTCTTCTCTTCTAATCTGTTGGTCAGTGTTCTTTTTTCATCTTCAATCATGACTTTGTCTTCCTCAACTTTCTGTTTATGCTCGGTCACCTCATATAACAACACTGATTGGACTTCTTGTTCTATCTTAAGATTTTTTACCTTTTCAATTTGGGCACCATTCTATTCCATCAAATATGCAATTGTTGCATCGAAGTCACTTGAGATTCAATTTGCAAACAATTCAGTAGTGTCTTCCTCTTGGTAATGAGTGTCATTTTTATCAATAGTTGTCTCTTTCCTTCTCCTAAATGAACATTGCAATTCATCTCCTACTTCCATGAGTTGGTGTAGGGCAAGTTATATTTCAATCTTCTGGTTCTCAATAGTCTTTCCCAACAATAAAAAATATATTATATTCTACCAATTCAATTATAAGTTGAAATTTTTAAATTTTTTTAAAAATGCTGATTACTTAAATTAAAGTACCAAAATAGATAGTAAGTTTTAGGGGTAGTATTAATGGTATAAAAAAAATTGAGGAAAATTGTAAAATAGTAGCTAGTAAAACATAGTGTAAACTTTTAAAAATAACATTTTACAATTGTCAAAAATAAACATCAATGTAAAACTAATAAGAAATATATATATAATAAAAAATAAAAAACATTTAACTCTATTTTGATTAAAATATCTAAATTCTACAACTTAAAAAAATTTAACACTATAAATTCACATGACTTCTTCTTCATAAACTATCTTAAATAATAAATGTATTTAAAATAAGAAGTATAAAACATTTAACTCTATATTTGATTAAAATATCTATAAGAAGTATAAAACATTTAACTCTATATTTGATTAAAATATCTATATTTGAACTTGGTAAGAAAAATAGATAGTGATAATTAATATTGATTAGACATTCATTTGTGAGGTGGAAGGAAAAAAATGATTATTTAAAAAAAAGTCAATCCACTTGTTATAAATGTGGAAAAGATAAGGTTGTAATCAATACAATCACTAATACATATTTGTATTTTTTTGGAGGAAATTGATTTTTTTTCATTGCCAAAAATATAATGGTCCAATAGAATGAATGAAAAATTAGAAAAAGATATAAATATTTGAAGTTTCTTTTAATCTTTTAGATCCTATGAATTAATTGGTCACTTTAATTGAAAATTTGAACCAAGTGAAAACAATAGTATCCTTCCAAAGGCAGGAACTAACAAGAGCTATATTAGAGCTTGAGTCCCTACCTCTAGAAGAGGGTAAAGTTGATTTTGAAAGAAAATAAATTATCAATAGGTAAATTTGATTTGATGAAAAATCAAGTTTTAGAAGCCCAAAATGACATTTCAACAAATGTATCTTGCCAAAAATAGAAAGAAACATATCCAAGTCTTTTATTGTTTTAAGATTTCTTTCGAATTTTAACACTTTATTAAAGCTTTCAAGCTAATAGAATCTTTCATAGATTCGTCAATGATCATGAACTTTGAAGAGACCCAAAACACATTAGAAGTTGAAAGGGGTTTTTTGAATGAGCCACCAGGTCAAACTTTTAATTGACTTGTTTTTAGTCATAAATGTCTTGTATATAAATTATAGGCATTACGTTTGAATTTCAAGAATTGGCATTTCATAAATATTAATATATTAATAATATGATTATTTTCTTGTATTTGAATCTTAGTAAGTTATTTGACTTTCAAAATGTCATAAGTGCTAACTCTCATTAAATACCTTGACTTGACATTTGGAAACTAGGATTGAAATTATCACCAAGTTTTGATATATTTAGTGGAAAAATCAAGTTATCATATTTTCAACAAATATTTTTTAGTATTTGGTATTTAATGTAATAAAATTTCAATCATTGAATAAATATATTTGAAATTTTAGAAAATTTTATTATGAAAATTAAAATATATTTGATATTTGATGTATTAATTTGTTTGCATTTATATGTGTTTAAATCATAATATGTATAAAATCAAAGCAAATTACATTGTTTAATTTCTAAAAAATAATTTAAATTGAAAGAAAATTATTTTATTTAGTTAATTATTATGAAATTTTTAATTGTAACTTTATAAATAATTTTTTACATTTACTTTTTTTATTTTCAATATAAATTTTAATGATTTAAATAAATTTATATAATTATAACTAAAAAAACTATAATGTAATAATAATAATAATTAGCTTTATTAACATTCAATGTAACGGAACATATCTAATATTACAAACATGTATATATTTTATTTTCATATCTACTAATACTAACATGCATATATATTATTTTATAAAAAAATAATTTAATTTAAATGTAACGCTCCAAGGTACAATTAATCTGAAGGATGTTTTAAGTTTGTGGAAGGGAAAATCGAGGTATGATGTCAGTGCATTTTAGTTTATCTCTGTGCATTTTTGTCATTGTACTAAATGTTTTTCTAATAACTGAATCAAAGAACCAAATCATCAATAAACAGTTGAGATTTATCTATTTAACATGAAATATGACTCGTTTAGCATTAGTAGCAACTTCCTGTAGCAACGACTGGTTTGCGCTGACTATGGGAGTTGAATAGGTGATGTAGTTCGAGAGTTTCCTCAAAGTTTTCAAATTTTATTTTTGAATATTTTTGTATTAGGAAAATAATAATATCCCCAACAAAAATAAGAGTAGCCAATCAGAAAAGAATAATTATAAATTATAAATTAATTTAAAAATAATTCTATTTTAAAAATTTAGAAGGTAAATACTTGTTGCTCTAACAATTAATTGCAAAGAGCAACTGGGAACATTAGTTCCTTGCCTATAAATAGGCAGGGACTAATAATTAATCTAGACTTCACCTATTCAAAAAGAGTTTGAATGCAATAGTAGTACAATAAGTATATATAATAGGTCAAACATAAACTACAATATCTGAACAAAGCCAACAAATTTTAGTCCTCAAACATGGCATCCTCCAAAACTTTAAAATCTCAAATTATCAAAAAAAAATATTCAAAAGCTGTGGAATATTATACATTGTGATATTGCTAGTAGGATTTAACTATGTGATTTTGAATCAAACTCATTGACCCATGTTTCATGGGTAGAGATTCAACTTGAATCCATCTCTCGTGAGAATAAATGGAACACTTAGCACTCATTGGATCTAGGTGATGCTCACAGGGGTGAATGAGTGCTAAGTGTTCCATTTATTCTCATGAGAGATGAATTCATGTTGAATCACTACTCATGAAACATGGGTCAATGAGTTTGACTCAAAATCCTGATAGAAATATAACAATTTGACTTGCTGTGGAAATTATCTTCTATTTATCAATGTTATACATGTTAAAGTTGTGGAATCTTTTGTACACAATCAATTCAAAATTATAAAAGAGAAAAATGCAGGTCAGTCAATGCTTTTCCCATTTTAGACTACACATTTTTTGTTAACGAGGTTTTCATGGCAATAATGTGGAGGCAACGGCTACCCGACCAGTTAAATATACATGGTTGGATGCCCCTACATGGCCATAAAAGTTACCATACTTTGGTCACTGCAGCATACTGTCAGATTTGCAGACACTGAATATTTTTGTTATAATCTGTATGACGATTAAACTAAGTAAGAATATAATATTACAAGTAATAAAATAGTAAAGTTTCCTTCTTGTGCATTTTATCTTGTCATTTTTCAGTATAGTATAGAATGCATTTTATTTTGTTGTTTTATTAAGTATATTTAAACTTTATCTATTGTAATTAGATATTTAATTTTTATAATGAAATTGATTTTTAATTATATTTTTATTTATTTTTATAAATTATCCTAATAAAACACTTCATAGTTATTTATATTTTCAAGTTTTAATCATTTATTTAATTAATTAATTTTAATAAACATTATACTATAATATATTAATTAATTTTAAATTGTATATCATATAAATAAATAATATAATTATTATAAATGAATAATATGGTGTTATTTTATTTTAAACTAGATATTATATGTAAATTTAAATACACATTTTTGTAAATAATTAGAGAAGTTGTTAGATTTATTAATTATTTTTATTATTTTTATTGTAATAATAATTATATTATAATATATTAACTAATTTTAAACTATATATCATATGAAAATTTAAATAAATATTATTAAACTGTATATCATATAAAAAAATATAATTATTATAAATGAATAGTATGGTGTAACTTTTTCAAAAACTATATATTATATATAAATTTCAATTCAGCTGGTAAGTATAAAATGATTTCAAATTATACATTAAAATTAATTCTAAAGATATAAATTATATACAAATTAAATATCTAAATATTATTAAATAAAGTAATTTTATTCATCTATAAATTAATTATCTAATTAAAAAATTAAAAAATAACTTTTAAACTACACTTTAAAATTTTGAGTGTTTGTTAAAAATATTAAAGGTAAAAAAATTGGAATTTAAGTTTTAAAAAGTAAAATAGAAAACTGAATCCTAGCTCATAAGTATTTTAGCCATGAGGATAAAGGAAGACAACAATTTTTTAAGCAATCTATTAACACATTAGAATGTCTTGATAATTGCGTAAGTAGAATCACCTCTAATGGTATGTGACAGAAGACAAAAGTACCAAAAGTACGATGACTTGTTTAAAAAATTCAAAATATAATTAAAAATCAATTTAAGTTTATTTTGCTCTATATAGTAGAATCAATAATAAAAGTTAAATATCTAAATACAATAGATAAAGTTTAAATATACTTAATATAACAACAAACTAAAATGCATTCTATACTATATTGAAAAATGGTAAGGTAATATGCACAAGAAAGAAACTTTACTATTTTATTAGTTTTAATATTATATTCTTACTTAGTTTAATCATCATACATACTATAACAAAAATATTCGGTGTGAGCAAATTTGACAGTATGCTGCAGCGGCCAAAGTTCGGCAACTTTTATGGCCATGCGTGGGCATCCAGTCATGTATATTCAACTGGTTGGGTAGCTATTGCCTAATGTGGAGGCCATGTACATGCTCTCTTTTTAAATTATAAATTGCATAATCTAAAGCCAAGTACTTTTTAATTTTTTCTCCTAGCATCTATACCAAATTTTTAAATATATATATTCAAAAGTAATGGAATCTGCCCACAAGTTTACAAATTTGATGTCATCTAAATTTGAATTGTTTATATACGAAGGTTGGTGAAGTTGTAGGGCAGTCTTTAAAGATTTTGCCAATGCGCGATTTAGTTGTAATAATGGATTTTTAAATTTATTTGTTTAATTCTCAAATGACTTGTGTGTTTACAGGGGGTTTAAATAATAGTAGTATCATATTTCAATCTTATTTAAAATTTAATATACAATATGTAAGATTAAGGTAAGACTATATATATATATCTTATTTAAAATTTAATATACAATATGTAAGATTAAGGTAAGACTATATATATATATATATATATATATATATATATATATATATATATATATATATATATATGAGATGTGTGTTAGATGCGATAATATGCAAATGCAAAGTTTAAGATGAATATGCAAATTATGTATATGACATGTGAACTTGTATGAGAGATATGTGATGCGAATTCTTATGTCAAATTAGAGCTATGTGAAGTACAACAGTCAGCAATAAAGAGGTTCTTGTATCTATCTCATTTGGAATACGACACTATATAATATGCAAATTGTGTATATGACATGTGAACTCGTATGAGAGATCTGTGATGTGAATTCTTTTATCAGATTAGAGCTATTAGCAATAAAGAGGTTTTTGCATCTATCTCATTTTGTATAAGGCACTATATATAGATATAGATATATACACTATGTTTACAATTTTTTTAAATATGCTATTGTTCTCATTGAAAATCAATTCTTATTTTTATTTACAAAAGGCCAAGGGTTTTTCGACATATTTGTATTTTTAAATTTAATATATTGTAGTAATTACTTATCTTTATTATGATTGCTTTTGAAAAATTAAGAATAAATTTGTAAAATGATAGATTTTTAAAAATATTTTTAGATTTCTTTAATTTAAAAATCAAATGTATATTCTAAATATTTTAATTTTTACTAATATTATTATAAATTAAACAATTTTCTACATAAATATATAAATCTTGATATTTTTATTGTTAATAAAGTGATTTTTCTATATGATTTGTTATTATGGAATTTGTTCTACTTAGTGAATTCAAGGATTTAAATTGTGTTAAAAATTATAATACATTTCACAAAAGAACGTGTATTAGAAGAGAAAGAGTAAGTACCAATAGAGAACAATGCACCCTTTTTTGCTTCCATAACGTCTTATGAAAAATCTAAGCACATACATAATACATAAGTTGTGATTTATAAAATATAATACATACATAGAGCAAGAGCTCTTTGTAATTTGTATAAGCATCTACCTTCAATTCTTGATCATTCTCTATTGGAATCATTGGTATGATCTAATGACTAAATTCAATGTTTTACATGTAAATTCACATTAAAAAAAAAAACTAAATCTTAATTATTATTTTTTCAAACTAAAAAAATCCAGTTATAAAATTCATAAAGACAATGAGAAGTTTTGCATCGAAATCATTCATAGTCAATGACATCAAAGTTGAATATGTTTTATCATATTTTACTATAGATTAATATTATTTTTTATATTTTTAAAACTTAATAACTTAATTATATGAAAATAAAAATAATGAAAATGAAAATAAATTATTTTTAGAAGATAATATGGTTTTGTTCAAATCAAAAATCATGCTCTCTCCAATTATATAAATAACATTATTTTAATATAGCAAATTTAAAATTATACTAAATTCTATTTCTTTAATCTAAGACTTATAAATATCTTTTTATTTAATTGTATAAAATATTATTAAATTGTATTTATACTAAAATAGGAGTAAAAAAATTATTAAGACAAAATGAGAAACAATTTCTAACATTAAAATGTTTCTTATTAGTCCCTGCCTATCCTATATGCAAGGAACTAATGTTTTCAATTGAGGGATACAAATAATTTTTATGAAAAACATTAGTAAATTTCTAAAGTTTAAAAAATAATTTATTTTTAAATTAATTTTTACTCATTAATTCGTAACCAACTTGAACTCCACTCACTTCACATATCTGTTTGTTCTTTCAATTCATACCTAGACTCTCATCGTCGTGCACTGGTAAAAGCTCCGAAAAGAAAGACTAGCAATGGCCACAATACATGAATTTTGTTTCTGATTAATGTTTTCTTCTATACACAAAAACAACAAAAAATGTGTCAATTGATTTGAGCTTAGCATCTAGTCATTTTATCGGAATCTGAACATTATTTTATGGTGTATGGAAGTCGGTAGATGTGGGAAAAATTCTAGAAGGAAATAAATTGATGAAGAAAATATCATTTTGAATTTTGAAAAGAAAAGAATGTGCAAGAAATTGTATTGTTTGATACGAATACAAGTGGTCCAAAAAAAGGAAAGTCCAACCATCATCTACATCATGTATGCTCCAGGCTTACATTCTTTCCCTCCCCTCTTATAGCTAATTTCCATCTATTAACCTTTCCTCCAATATAGAACTATATAGTCTAAATTTTAACATACAACAAATTCATCCATAAAAACACTTTTACAATATTTAATATCTAATTAAATTAAAAATATTAATTTAATATTAATTTTTTAAAACTAAAATTTAATAAAATAACTTTCATTTAGTTTATACTATTTGATGTTATAAACCACTTATTTCTTTTCTCTTGTTGCCTATATCACCTTTGCTTATATAAAAGTTCTATTTGTATAGACAAAAAGAAAACTTTCATTTTTAAAAAATAATTTAAAATATATTTAAAACAAAAATATTACCCATTACAAATTACAATATGATATGTATAATAGTTTATGTTTAATTTAAAAAAAAAAAAAAATTACTTGTATATCTAATTAAATTATATTCATATTCAATATTACAATTACAAGTAATTATATTTTCTATAATTATCAAACTTCTATTTTATCTAATTCAGTTACATCTAATACTATAACTAATTAACGAAAGCATTGATCCTTGTGTAGCTCTTGCATCATTTGCCATATCCATTGGAAGATGGACAATTGAATGCTTTGCACCTAAAAATCCTCAAACCATGCACAACAATGATCATTGAAAGAATCAATTAATCACTCCAAGAATCATCAATTTACTTCAAGAAAGAAGTGTCCTCCTAGAATGAGATTCATGTGATCAAGAACATCTAACTACTCCTACTTTAGATCCCTTTCTATAGATTCTCCATTGAAGGCAGGTTCTCAGGCTCTAACCGAGCTCTTGATTTTTAAAGCTTATATTTTGTATTTTGTTAAGTCTAATTAGAAATGTTCACATTCTTGTAAATAAATGTATATTCTTACAAGGAATTGGATGTGTAACTAGAGGATAGAGTTTATAGTTGCAATTCTTAAAATGAAAAATTACACCATACCTATAGCTTTCGATTTTCTCTAATTAAAATCCTAGCAAAAGGCTATTTGATAAATTGATAAACACAAGCCACTTGTATAATTATTATCTCTTGCCCAAATTAATTAATCTTTTTTCCACTAATCTTCCCACTTCAAAAATAAATGCAACCATATCTTGCTACTAAATAAATCCATTTCTTGCTATCTATCTTCACCTATCTTTACTAAATTTTTTATAGTATTAATTTTATAGAAAAAGGAATAAATCCTCACAAAAGTTATTTTAGCCAATTAGAAATCAAGTCTTAGCATACAATTATTTTATTTTTCTAGTCTAGCTTTTTGAACTTTAAAATATGATAATTGCTTTCTAGAAAAAAGAAACAAGAGAGAGTCAAGTAAAATACTAAGAAATGTTCATATATTAAATTTATAATCTTATATACAAATTTATATGATGGCAAGTTGTGAAAATTATACAATATCGAAATGAATCAACCACTCACACACACACACACACACACACACACACACACACACACACACACACACACACACACACACACACACACACACACACACACACACACACACACACACACACACACACACACACACAAACACACACACACACACACACACACACACACACACACACACACACACACAGACACACACACACACACACAGACACACACACACACACACACACACACACACACACACACACACACACGATAATAATTAATTTACATTTATACACACTAAATACAAATAAAGATAATCCTTAGTAAATAATGTTTTCCATTCTAAATTGTCTTTTATATAGATTGTCAATTTAACATCATACCTCTCATATTGTCGATAACATTTTAATTTTTATAAAATAATTTTATTAAAATTTTACTAAAAGGAAAAACACACTTATAGGTTTATCAAATTTCTTAAGAATTGGATAAGTGATCTAATAGTCACCTAGGCTAACTTGGTGCATTTACATCTCCTAAACTATAAGTCAAATTGTGCCAAAAATAATTGGCATACCTTCATAGCTGACTCAAGAGTTTAAAGCTAAGGTTTCAATGGAAAAGTGTCATTTTAAAACACTTGCCCAATACATATTATGTTCCCACCTCAATAGTGGCACCAACTATCCAGGCACAAATTTGCTCATGTTTGAAACTCACTCAAACTCACTCATCCATTCCATGTAATTCCATGGCAACAATGGGTCGTGTAGTCCATGATTAGGTCAAATTGTTTCCAAGCCTGTAGAGGTCAAATCAGAGGTGGCTGACAAATTTCCATAGTGTGTCCAATCAAAATTAATGTTGTCTTTGTCTCACTTAACCTCTTGTTTGGGGCATAATATTATTTAATATTTATAAAATATAAAATAAATTTATTCCATACACCTTTAATACTTTTAAATTAATTTCAACAATTTTAAATACAATGTCACTTATAAAAAATTATCTATTCTATTATGTTTTAATCTTTTTATAAATAGCTATAAGATTATTTTTATTATTTAGAATTTAAATGATTACATTTTACTATTAAAAAATCATTCTTAGAGATAATAATTTATAAAATATTATTTATGAAAAACTATATATAAAATTTTAGTATTGTAGTTATTTTAAACTAAGGTATGAATTAAACTCAAATTGCAAATTGAGATATTGTTTTTTTAATGAAAATTGATTTGATATTAAGATTTTTTTTAAATGATATGTTTTTAATAAAGGAAAACAGGTTTTGATGGGGCCTTAAAAGCCTACAAGACTAAAAGATTAACATAGATAAAACACATAAAGTATCAACAACATAAAAGCCACAAGCTGAACAACATACACCCATAGAAAAACAAGATAAAACCAAAAAAAAAGGGAGGTAGAACAAAAAGCCAAGAAAGGCCCAAAAGCTAGGAGAACAACTCAAGCAATTTCTCTAAGAATTTTTGCAACTTGAATCTCCAGCTCGGACATTCTTTTGGCCGCCTCTTTTAGGTTTGAAAGATCTTTATCAGGATCCTCGATGTCCTTTTTCTTTGTGCTAGATTTGGTTCTCTTCCTCAATCCATCCTAAGGAGACTTATCTTTCCCACTTATGGGAGATTGGTCATCCTCCTTACTAACCCCGTGTTCTTCAATTTTGTTTATGAGCACCTTTATGTTTTCATTAGACACTCTAAGAATGTTATAGCTTTGCTCAACAATTTTGTGCAGAGTGCCCTCTATGGTTTGAACTCTATTCATCACTTCTTCCACTATGTTTTCCATATCCTTTTCCTCCTCAATTTTCCTATTTTAAATGTTACAATTATCCCTCTCCAATTTTCCCACTTTGTATTTAAACTCTTGGATTTCATGGAAAGTCCATTTTGTGGTTTGATAACTATCAATAACACTATTTTTTGTATTGTTAAGCACATATATCTGAGGGTTTTCCTTTGTGATGTCACTCAAAATAACAAGGGTCATGTCAATTAGCTCCTCCATTTGTATTTTTCTCTCCTTATTTTCCTTAACTAGATTTTTAACCATCTCTCTCTTGAGCCCCATCCTCATAGAAAACATTATTAAATTCCTCCAAACCACATTCCTATCTTTTCCCAAAGTCATACATTTGTAATGGCAAGTCCAAAATTCCTCAAAATCTTGCTCATTCTCTTCACCACTCCCTTGCTTCTCATCTTCCTTATTACTATCCTTCCCTTCCTCCTGCCTTTCCTCCTTGAATTCGATATCTCTCCCTCTTCTCAACTTCCTAAAAGGCTTGCCTGTATAATCCTCCTCTCTGTTGGTAGGCATCTTAATAGTAATGTTTCTCATTCCATCTATCATCTCCTTATTTTCCTCCTCTTTGAGATTGGTATCTTCCTCCCCATTAGCATTGTCACCCTTTATATCCATGCCCTCCACTCTCTCATTGTAGTCTCTATTAGACAAAATCTCAATGCTCTATTTAGGATTGGTAATCTCTTTTTTCACCTTTTTCTCCATTTTTATTCTCTATTTCCCCTTTTTGTACAGTGAGGTGGCATCCTCCTCCACATCTAAATGCATCTCTTGGTTGTCCTTAGTATCAAATGGGGTATAATCCTCTCCCAACTCATCTGACTCATCTTTACCCTCCTTTCCCACCTTCCTATTCTTAATTTCTTTCCCCATAGTCCTAGCCTTAAAAATTTCATAAATTAACAACAAAAACCCCTCATGGAAGGTTGGATTACCTATGTGCTTCTCCCTATAGATATTGATATTCTCATTAATAGACAAATGTATGAAAAAGGGATTGAAATCTTCACCCCATACCTAAAATGGTTGAGAAGCATAGAATGATGAGTGTAGAAGCAATTGAATCTCATGTCAAGGGAAATGTACTTGATGATAACCCTCAGCATAAACCTCCACAACAACTTGATTGAGTTCGGCATGTAGCAGGTGCTTTTATTCACTAAAGCCTTCTTTTCCTCCACATCCTTGGTAAATTTGATCATAGCCTACCCAAAAATTCATCTATCTCTATAAAATTGTATTCCTGTCTTTTTAAATGATATGTTATATACAATAATTAATTCAATTATGATACACATATTAAATGTCAAATTAGAAAGGCATGTTAATCATAAAATTTTTACCTAAAAATGATATTTTTTGATATAAAATCAACCAAAACTAGGGGCTTGGCCCTTTACAATAGTGGTGGTACAACTAGCAAAAAGCCAACCAAAAACCATTAGACAACCACACACAACACCCTTAATGATTTACATAAAAAACAAAAGTAATAGAATAACGGTAATTAAAAGTACTAGGGATCGAACCCTTTGAACCAATAGAGTTTAATAGTTTATCAAAAAGCATATAGATGGTCATCGCATCATACCACCTATTGCCCAGAACTAAGTTTAACCAAAAAGGAAAAAACATCACCAAAGGATGGACAGTGAAAATCAAAACACAACACAAAAAAAAAGGCTACTAAGTGGCATCTTTTTCCTTTCCTTTTCTATCTAGGAGCACCTTGGCCCAAGCTTTAGCAAGGAAGCCATAGAGAAGCTTTGAGTCCTCCTTTCCCAACGTGTCCTCCTTCAAAACATTAGCCAACAACTAAAGAGTAGTGGCAACCACATGAGTCACCTCAAGGGTGAACTTTGAGAACAAGGAGAAGCTCTCCTCCACAACATTACAGCTATCTTTGAGCTCTTAGAGATCCTTATGAGTAACCTCCCCTTTTTCCTTCATTCCTAACTCTAAAGTCTTGTTTTTCACCAGAGTTTTGCTACTATCCTGCACCCAAAATTGTAAATGGGAACCCTTAGGTTTACCAAACCATCTTTTTTAATTGAGGAGAAGATGGTGTCATGGGAATCAATCACAGTTTTAGAGTTCTCTTGGTTTTCAGTTGGAGGCTAGGTGATGGTGGCAGAAACATGGGTGGGGTCAAGGGAGGGGTCCATGATGGGATTACCTAAAAATGATATGTTATATAGTAGTAATAAATTTAATCATAATATAAATTTTACATGACTTCAACATAAGTGCTTAGTTATCTCTTAAAAGGAAGCCAAGGGCACATAACAATAAGATGAATTTTCCACATATATAATAGTGATCTAACTAAAAATTACAATATATAGTTGATGTTTATATCTTGAATCCAAAATCTACTTCATATAAGTCTTAATTTTCAATCAACATTAAAATGCTCATTGGCCAATAAATTGTTCAAATCCTCCATATTAACATCATCAATGCTTGCAAATAGATTAAGTTAGTTATAAAATTATTTTTAAAATCAAAGTTTGGGAACATAATTTCATCTCATGATTTTATTACCATCTCCACTTTGCATTGTTATCATTTGGTTAAGATCAATATAATATGGTAACACATATTCTTCATTTTTGTGTTGGGGTATGTGCAGGATCATGGTGTACCAAACTATGGCCTTAAGTGGTAGTGAAAAATTAGCAAATCAGGGTTATGTCAACTTGACACATAATTTTAAAGTGGTTATGGACTTTATATCAAAAAGTTGTAACAAAATAATTTGTAGGAAATTGAATGTAGTTTCTAAACTACTAGGCCTTATCAAGAGAAAAAAATAATTGATTGGTCAAAAATTTGGATTTTAGTGCAGTACTACAAAAATTTCAGGGCGAAAATAAAAAGTAGGTGTATGTTTGACCACGTTATTCAAAATCAAATTATAATATTTTTTTAATATAATTATAGATATAAAAAGTAAACTCATGCTCGGATGTGACACATATTTTTCAGTATTTTTATTCCAAATAAATAATTAAATATGAATTTTCTACCAAAACATTTTTGAAAAAAAAAACTCCCGTGTTTGACCACCTTAAGTAATAGAAAATTTTACCAAAATTAATTTTTAAAAAATTTTCTTATACTGGGCGAAGCATAGAATGTGACACAACTTTTAGATTTAAAAAATGTTATACCGTTTGAAAGTTATAGCTATTTTTCAATACATATGTCAATTAGAACTTTACAATAATTTTCAATAATAATTAACTAATAAATACTTATCGAACTCAGAATTTGACAGAAATAATGTCGATGGAATCTTGAGAGCGATTTAAAAAAACTCTTTTCATTTCATTCAATTTTGATCAAAATAACATTGTCAGATGGCTACTCGAAGTCTAAGTGTCACTAAAACCCTCCTCAAACACATTTTTTGGGTTGACCGGGGAGGGTTGGTAAATACCAGGCCTAATTGGACATCCGATTAGGCTTGGTGACTTCCCATGCCCATTTGGTGGGAACTTTCAAAAGGCAAGTTTTTTTAAATTTTAAATATGGAGGGAAACAAAATTAAACGGAAATGAACATAAAAATTTAACATTAGACAAATTTAGAAGAAATTATATATTTCGTGTCTAAGTGAACATTAATATTTTAATTATTATTACATTATATAAATATATATGATTATTATTATTAAATATAATATAGTTTTAAATATAATATAATGATATATATAATATATATTATTATTATTAAATATATTTAATAGTATTATATGACAAAATTATTCTATATAATAATATATATTGTTATTATTATTATTACATCTATAATCTAGTAACATATATGATTATTAATATTATATAATCTACTAATATATGATTATTATATTAAAATATATAATATAATATAATTATTAAATATAATATTGACATGTACTAGGTCGAAGGGGGTCATAGGTAACCCTATGACCCCCTTTGACCACATATGTTGTCATCTAATGGGTCAAAGGGGGTCATAGGTCAACCTATGACCCCCTTTGACCCATATGAAGCATTCTAATATGTCCCAAGGGGTCCTAGGACCCCTGGGGACATATGTCATCATGTAATGGGTTGAAGGGGGTCATAGGTCAACCTATGACCCCCTTTGATCCATAAGAAATATTTTAATATGTCCCTAGGGGACATATATCGTCATTTAATGACCTATGACCCCCTTTGACCCATAAGAAAAAATTTAATATGTCCCTAGCGTCTTAGGATCCATAGGGACATATGTTGTCATGTAATGGGTTGAAGGGGGTCATAGGTCAACCTATGACCCCCTTTAACCCACAAGAACAATTCTAATATGTACTTAGGGGTCTTATGACCCCTAGGGACATATGTCATCATTTAATGGGTCAAAAGTTGTCATAGGTCACCTATGACCCCCTTTGACCCACAAGAACATAATGGGTCGAAGGGGGTCATAGGTCAACCTATATATTCGCATCTTATTATAGCAAGAAAATGTAAATTTGTTGAAGCATCAAGGAAGACCAAAAGTAAAAGAACTTTTTACTATTGGTAATGATGATCATGAAGCCCTGTTGGAGACCCTAAAACAGAGAGAGGACCCTATTGGAACACTTGACTAGGTATATTTACTTCTTATGTTATTTTCTTCATAATGATTCAATGAATTGATGATTATCTGGTTTAATACAATAAGTTACTAATTTTTTTATAATATTGGAATGTAGGTACATCATGAAGAGTTGGGGAGGGTGGTGGGGTTGAATTAGGGAGAATTCCTAAGATTTATGATGTATTATGATGTAAAATGTGAACTTTTTTTGTATATGGTTTTTGTAATAGTGAAAAAGATAGGTTAAATTAGTTGCACATTCTAATTCGTATTTTGGTAGGTTCTTTGTAAGGAATTATAAGAGAAAGATATTGAACAAGTTCTTGAAAATCATATTTGCATGTGATACAAGGCTATAAGGACAATTTTAAGAGCATTTATAACTATATGAAAGATAATTGCTTGCAGATATCTTGTTACAAGTTTGGCTTTTTCCTTATTTGACATAAAGCTGACATTATGATTATTAAAACTATTTTGATCAAACTAATCAAATAAGAAAAATCTAGAAAGTATGGATGAACAATTAGAATACTTGATTTCTTCTATTTTGCAACCAATCATGGCATTTGAAAGCAAAAATAGTCATAATATTGTATAATATTTTGAAAGACCTTCATATTGAAAAGTTGTAAAGGACCATGAGATTTCAATTTTAGTAATATCTAGGTTTGCATAGGGTAAGTGAGTCATTAGATAGGTCCTAATAAGGTCTCATAATAATCTTAAGTCATTTCATAAGTTGAAACATTCAATAAGTCACTTAAAATTTAGCTTATTGCTTTCAAAAATTCAAATCTTGAATGTAACGACTACATGAGCATTTTGGAGGGAAACTCCATAGTTTAAATTTTATGAAGGAAAAGGAAGTGAAACTGATTGGAGGTGGTTGAAGGGGTTATTAACCATCCCCTAAAACTTATAAATAGTGTTTGTACAGACTGTAAGGGCAGTATGTATGGACTAATTCAGAATTTTGAATTAAAAAGCTTGAATTTTAATAGCAATTTGAAGGTCCTTTGGAGTTTCTGAGTTCTTTATGATATTCTAATGCATTTAGGCATCTTCTAAGATCTTTAAGGAAGTTTAGGACCAATTTTTTATTTCATTTTTGAAGGGTTATTCATCTAATCATGGTCATTCCATGAAATGCTTACCTGATTCTTCATGGAATGCCATTTTCCTAACATGTATAATGTCTTCGAACCCTGAAATGATCAACTAACTAGAATAATTGGTGGCCACTAAACATAAAAGGGTGAAAACAAGGGTTGAAAGTGAGGGGACAATCCTATAAGAAGATATTTTCCTTAAAGAGGGTAGTGTTTGCGAGTTGATTCATGTGTATGGTAATAAAACATAGATGTCTAAATTTTTAATTAGTCCAAGAAGGCTTGGCATGTGTGAGATTGGTGATGCCCTAGGAACAAGGGTTTTGAGAAGGTGAATTGGGGCTTTTGGGGTTAGGTAACCTATAGAATAAAATTGAGAGTGGATTTGTCTAATTTAAGTCATTTTAAGAGCCTATGAAAAGTTTGGAGTCCAGATCTTAAGTCCTTCTAGTGGTTGCTTTGTAAATGCATCTTTTCTACATTGTTAAAAAATAAGAGAAGTGTGAAAGTTCATTGATATTTTCCAAGGGAAAGGTATCTAAGTCTTATATATGTGTTATGAAAGGATAAAGGGTATCCAAAACATCCATTTATTCAAGGAGTCTTTTGAAAAAAAAGAAAAGTTATCCACCTATTTGTCTTGCTACTGCCACAGAATTGTAAAGTTGCATAGACAACATTTTGGCATGTTGTACATTTTGGCTTGAAAAATATTGAAACTCAATGGTAAGTGTTGGAACATGGTGAATATGTCAAAACAAACTCATTGAAGCCTTAAAACCTCTTGGAGTTGATCATTTGTGGGATTTGACCATCAAGACCTAGAAGGGTCACTTGGCACATTGTTAAAAATTTACTCATTTTAGGTTGTTACTTGGGTCCATCACCCTATCCTCTACATCAGTTGTATATTTTCAACATTTGGGACTAAAGCAACATGTTGCATTTGATCCTCTCCATAATCATCTTTATGTTCAAGTGCATCATGGTTCATAGTGTTTCTCCTTTTTGTTGGTTCATCATGGTTACCATGCATTATTACAACCATGCCAACTCTTCCTCCATTGGTTACCATGGTTAGAATCATTGGAAAAATTGCATATACTCTAAATTTTTAGTAGCAAGGTTCTCAAAAAAAACTTTTACAATACTATAAAAATAATCTTCTAAGCTTTGGTTAGCTACCATCTCCAAATGAGCTATTCATTAATATGGTGATTTAACATCATTCTAATATGTTGAGCTCTTAGGCCCACCCCTTTAAACAAGAGTAAAATAGATAAGAATTTCTTTGCATGCAGTCTTAAGCCTCCCCAAATGAACTAGTCATTACCAAGGTGGTTCAACATCACCCATTAGTGTTGAACCCTTAGGCCCACCCTTCCAACTGACAGGAAAATTGGTTCTTAGTCCAAAAACATTAATGAAATACAAGGAACACTAGTGCAAAGCACCTAATCATTTTATTTTTCTTGATGTAATAAGGTCTAGGGATAGATCTAATGATCTCCCTGTGACCATCCACATTTGTAATGGATACAAGACCCCATGGTGCAACTATAAGCCTTGGCCATCAATTGGTCCAATAAAGTGGATTTTTGGTAAATTCCATATTTTTTTAGGTAAGTATAGATATTTAGAACATTATTAGGGTCCCTAGGAGTTTGTAGAGTCCATTTGCAATCAAATTTGCAATAAAACTTGTCTTAGCACAAAAATTGCAAAAAGTTACTTAGCAACTTTGCAATTTTCTTGAAAACTTTTCAAAATCTAACTCCTAATAGCTAGAACTATTTAAATCATCAGTTCCATTAGCTCTAGGTGGGTGGGTGAACCTTAGTGACACCCTTGTTCTGGCCACGGAGACCATCCATCATCCATGACCACCCTATACCGAGGAGTCCCCAAGGTTCTCTAAGTGTGTTTTGAGGTTGATATTTTGAGGGTCATAACTCAGAGCTCATGGGGACTATCAATGAACTATCAAATGCTACAGGATGGTGATGTTGAGGCCTAAAATAACCTATCTCATTTTTGAGAGATCACATTCCATTTGCATTCGGCAAAACAATCTCGCTAGATGCAAAAACTCGCAATGTGCCTCAGTTCATAGGTGCACCGCAGCGTAACTTTGACACCGCTAATCTTGGCATCAAATCACCAGCCCCATTAGCTCTGGATGGGTGGTTGAACCTTAGTCAAACCCTTGTTCTAACCATGGTGACCATCCATCATTTGTGGCCACCTCGTACTGAGGAGTCTTCGAGATGCTCTAAATGCATTTTGAGGTCGATCTTTCGAGGTTCATAAATCGAAGCTCATGAGGGCTATCAATTAAATGTCAAATGCTACAAGAAAATGATGTTGAGGCCTAAAATAACCTAATGCTACAAGACAATGATGTTGAGGCCTAAAATAACCTATCTCATTTTTGAGAGATCACATTCTGTTTGGATTCGGTATAGCAATCTCGCTCGATGCCAAAACTCGTAGTGTGCCTCAGTTCATAGGTGCGCCACAACGTAATTTTGAAACCACTGATCTTGGCATTGAATCGTCAGTACCATTAGCTCTGGATGAGTGGATGAAACCTAGTCACACCTTTGTTTCAACCATGGAGACCATCCATCATTTGCCGCCACCTCGTACCGAGGAGTCTCCAAGGTGCTCTAAGTGCATTTCAAGGTCGATCTTTCGACAGTCATAACTCAAACCTCATGAGGGCTATTGATGAACTATCAAATGCTATAGGAAAATGATGTTGAGACCTAAAATAATCTATCTCATTTTTGAGTGATCACATTCTGTTTGGATTCAACACAATGACCTTGCTTGATGCCAAAACTCGCAGTGTGCCTCAGTTCATAGGTGCACCACAATGTGACTTTGAAATCGTTGATCTTGGCATCGAATCATCAGCGCCATTAGCTTCGAGTGGGCGGGTGAACCCTAGTCACACCCTTTTTCTAGCCACGGAGACCATCCATCATCTACGACCACCCCATACCAAGGAGTCTCCAAGGTGCTTTAAGTGCCTTTCAAAATCAATATTTTGAGGGTCATAACTCGAAGCTCATGAGGGCTATCGATGAACTATTAAATGCTACATGACGGTGATGTTGAGGCCTAAAATAACCTATCTCTTTTTTTAGAGATCACATTCCATTTGCATTTGGCACAGTGATCTTGCTCAATGCCAAAACTCTCAGTGTGCCTCAGTCCATAGGTGCACCACAACATAAGTTTGAAACTGTTGATCTGGGCATCAAATCATCAATGCCATTTGTAATACCCCAAAATTGGCTAATTGCCATTATCCCAATTTTGGTCTATTTCTGATCAATCCTAAAGTCCTATTCTAATAGGCAATTCTTATTCTGCTATTCGCTACTTGAATTAATTGTCAGATGCAAAAAACCCTAATCTGCATTCATCATATTTCTTATTTAATTCCTATAGTACGTACTCATATTAGTCGCGTTAAACCTACTTGATTTAATTATAATTTAATTATTAAGTATTTATACTTTAATTAAATTAAATTATATCCTAAGGCTAATGTACTATGGAATAAAATTTATTTAATTTAATAAATATGCCTATCTTGATTAATTAAATGTAATTATTTAATTAAATGGGAAAGGTATTTCTAATTAATTAAACAAAATTATTTAATTAAATGGAGTACTTACTTCTAATTAATTAAACAAAGTTATTTAATTAAATGGGAAGCCATTCCTAATTAATTAAATGAAGTTATTTAATTAAATAAGAAAAGTATCTCTATATAATTAAAAGATTATTTAATTAAATAGAGAAGGTAATTATGAGAGCATATCTCATTTTATTAAATTAAATATTTCACCAAAATCTCTCTTCAGTTCAAAAAGGGAAATTTCCAGTTCACCATTGATAAAAAATGAGTTAAATCAGTTAACTCCTTTTTCTACTCAAATTGAATCAGTTAACTCCTTATTTTACTCAAATTAAATCTGTTAACTCCCTTTAATTTGGGAATCTTCCTTTATGACTGAACTTCACCTTTAATCCTGACCGTTGATTGAAATCGATCTCAACCGTTGATGGATTCCAAGAAAGTCTATTTAAGAGACCCTCATCTCTTCATTTTGAGAGGATGAATTTGGAGAATTTGCATCGAATTGCTACTGGAATTCATACTCACATTTTCTCATATTTTTAAATTCATCTAGCTTAATAATGCATACATTTTTAGTTTAATGTCTTTTATTTGTTAGATTAATTTCTTGCACTTCATGTAGATTACTTGCACATTCATATAGCTTAAATTGCATTCAAATCCTTCATTCTTACAAGGTCTGGTTGCTTAAACACCTCAAATCTAAGGATATCTGACAAGCAATTCCCTTTAGATAGAAGGCAACAGGTCGCTTTACAGGTTGATTTTCAGATGAACAATCCAATGTTCATTCCGGGATGAATATGCATACAATGACCATGTTGAAGTGTGTGTGTGTGTGTTAGCAGAGGCCACATATTCACGCATACACCATTAGCTCCAAGTGGGCAGGTGAACCCTACTCACGCCCTTGTTTTGGCCACAAAGGCCATCCATCACTTGCGACTACACCGTACCGAGGAGTCTCCAAGGTGCTCTAAGTGCCTTTCGAGGTCGATCTTTCGAGGATCATAACTCAGAGCTCATGAGGGCTATCAATGAATTGTCAAATGGTATAGGATGGTGATGGTGAGGCCTATAATAACCTATCTCATTTTTGAGAGATCACATTTTGTTTGTATTCGGCACAGTGATCTCGCTCTATGCCAAAACTCATAGTGTGTCTCAATTCATAGGTGCACCACAGCGTAACTTTGAAACTGTTGATCTTAGCATCGAATTGTTAGTGCCATTAGCTCTGGGTGGGTGGGTGAACCTTTACTGACACCCTTATTCTAGCCATGGAGACCATCCATCATCCACAACCACCCTATACCGAGGAGTCTCCTAGGTACTTTAAGTGCATTTTAACGTCAATATTTCAAGGGTCATAACTCAAAGCTCATGAGGGCTGTTAATGAACTATTGAATGCTACAAGACGGTGATGTTAAGGCATAAAATAACTCAGAGCTCGTGAGGGCTATCGATCAACTATCCAATCAAGTCTCTTAAGTTGAGATATTTTGAAGTTATGTTCAAATTGAAAAGTTGTAGTATGAGGATAGTAACAAAGTGAAGTGCTAGTTATCAAAGATTATGAATCTATGAATGATTTAGTGGTTGGGAATAGAATCCATGGTTGAGGAGTGGAGTCCTTAATTGTGTTGAGATTAGATTTGAAGCCAAGAGTTAGTTTCAAGGTTGAAGGTGGAGTTTAAAATCAGATTTGGGGTTATTTGAACCTTGTGTAGGAGATTAACAAGTGTGTTTATGTCATGATAGCACTTCAAATTATACATTGCATCCAAATTTGATAATAAAGGTTGTTGAAATTTTATTCAAAAATTATTGCATTTGAATTTAATATAACAAACATAATCAAAATTAATGATATTCCATAAACATGAACAATACACATGATCCACAATAAATTGAACAATACTAGATACTAAATTAATTTGTATATCATTGTGCACACAAATGACAAAAATATATATCAAAATACATGTACCCATAGACAAAATTTTACATGAATATATATCAAAGATCATGTATCCATAGAAAAAGTACTCAAATATATATCAAAATACATAGATTCATATATAAAATGTGGCTGATCATGCCATCAGAATGTGTATAGTATCAATGTTTCTATATACAATGTGGCATATGCCATCTTAAAATGTCTCATGATTCATCCTACAACAATTATACTATCCTAGGGTGCTGGTGGATGATCAAAATGTAGCCTCTTTGCTGCACTAGGTGAATCAAATGCCTCCTACATAAAAAAAAAAGGAAAACCCAAGTTAGACTACTAAATTTATATGATTCTACGTATCTAACATTGAATTACTCAAATGCATAATGATCTTTTTTGTAATGGAAATTTATACTATCAAAATTTCATAATAAATACCTCTCTCATCGACCTCCTGTGCCGGTCAGGAGTCCTCTCGTATACCCTCGGCAATGCTAGTACCTCTCTAATTGTGGGCTGTATATGTTCAAATACATTTGTCAGATGAATCTACAATTTAAACTATAACATTATAATTCATAGCATGCTAAATTTATAACATATTTAATCATGAATTCAAACTACAACTTACTATTGTAGACTCCTCCTTAGGAGTGAATGGTTGCATCATCAAATCTACATAACTCTCTTATCAGACCTCATGTGCACTAGGAGTCTCCTATGAGATACAAAATTGTAGTTGTCAATATCACAAAAATAAGTTTTGAATTTATTTATGAAGATAAGGATAATAAAAAATAAATGATACTTATACATACAATGGGGCTCTCAGTGCGAATGGAAATCCCTGATGGTCTATGACAGAGAATCTGTAGAGGCTATTTTTGCATTGATTTTCGTGTTTTCTAGTTTTTTTTTCTTCTTACTATTCACAGTTTCTAGTGTTTCTGTGTTTTCTGATTTTTTGGAATAACATAACAATGGTTTGCGAGACAATTGGAAAAGCATGATAAAGTGGCTAAAAACAGGTAAAATCTACTAAGCGCGTTGCGAGGATTACTAGGTAACCTTCCTTAGCTAATAACCCTTCATTTGGATCTAAAACAAACATCTCTCGTGTCGAGCTTGTGTGTGTTTCCTTCCGTATTTTCATTTTACAACACATGCATAATTTGATACTAGGGTGTGATCTTCATTAGTATTCATTTAGCAGGCTTAGGTACTAGTGATAGATTTAGATAACTATTTTGGGTTATTGGACTCGCTAATCCACCAGCCCCTTTTTCCACCCTGTGGTTGCAAGATCAGCACCACATTAAAGGGGACGGGTCTTCAGGACAGAAGCGTTAAAGGCTCCACTAGGCAACCCTTTTGTGCTTTCTAGAACTCACTAAATTCTGAGTTGTGGACTCGTGTTAGCTTGTGTGCGGGGTTAAATGTTCCACATCTTTGGACTCACCTCACATTAGTTAAAGCATTAAGTGTACCACCTTATGCTTTTTTTATTTCTTTTGGATAGATTTGCTTTCGAAAATTGACATCTGTACACACATAGTAATTAAGCCCCCATGAACACTATTCGTGGATCTCGAGGGAGTGGGTTCCTAGTGAAACTCCTCTCTAAGATGGATTCCTTGTAGGTGGGGAGGATACTTTGAGCATCTCGCAAATAGATGAATCTTCAACTTGTTGTTTAAGGCATCCTTTCTCTAGAAAGGTTGATAGATCACTGGGAGATGATATCATAAATCTTTAAGAGATAATCTTAGTTTAGCATGTCAGATTAATCTGTCTGCTTTGATTGGGCTAAAGGTGAAAAGGTGTCAAAACCTTGAATCTGGAAGCTAAGTCCCCTTGTGGTATACTATTGCGAGTTGATCACCTTTAGAGAGGGTTAACCGTAGTAGACAATCCCTCTACAGGGAAAATTGTGATGACGGAACTCCAAGCGGTAATAGCCATTTTCACCATGGTAGTGACAACTGCTATATAAATGTCCTAGTGGATGAAATCTCCATGGGTGTGGTTCATTGTGGGTTATCAGATCTCCCTAGCAGCTCTTGAAGATTAAGTTCTCGGACTGTGTCAAAACTTTGGTGCACCGAGATTGGAGGTCACCTTGTGAGTCATAAAAGTTGCAGAGTCAAACCATTACTAAATACCTTAGAGAGGCCAACTTTTATTTTCTAGGGATGTATGCATGATTGCAAAACTCTTTGAAAACGTACACAAATAGCTCTCTTAGCGATTAGCACAAACTAAGTCACTCGATTGTTCATGTGCAAGGTTGCTTTTGCCCTTGCTCATTGTTTTCAGAAGTGCTTGAAATCACTTGCTTGTTGTTCTACGTGCCTGTTTATCTACCTAGTTATTGGAACGATAATTTTTTTTGTCAAAATCAGTCGCTGTTTTGAAACTGTTCCGCCCTTTCGTGCGAAATCATTTGGGCCTTGTGCAAAATCATGACACTCGCGTGAAGCCATCTTGTCCTCGTGCAAAATTAAATTGCTGCTGTGCATCTTTGCACGATCTTGTGAACATTTTTGTGCGAAATTAAACCTCTGTTACTGACCTTCGCACGAGACATAAACTTCTTCGCGTGACCTGTGAAAGTTCTTCGCACTACCCGTAAAGGTTTTTCGTGCGAGACTTTGTATCAACATTACCAATTGGGATCTGTTCTAGCTATTTGCTGCTTGCATGCTATCCTTTTTTGTGTCCATTTATCACTCTTTGTTTGTAAACAGTCCCAAATAGTAGCATCTTGCTTAGCTAATGACTTGTGATCCATACTTTAACTAGTCTTGTCTCTCAGTTATCTTGCTCTTGTCCTTTAATGCTTTTTGTACTCTGTGTCATGATAGTCATAATCTTTGGCTATTCTAGCCTTCAAATCAAACTATTTGTACCTTAGTATACTGCACCCTTATCTTGCTTTTCTGAGACTACGTTCTAGTGTGGTCCTTGTCTAAGCTTTTACTTTTTGTCATTTTCTATGACTATGGAAACTTGACTTATGTTCTAAAACTTGGCTGTCACTACTTGAAACATAGTACATCAAAATGGCTAACAACAAATGTGCTAAATCCAATATTCCTAGTGAGGAAGAAGGGATTCTAATTACAAACATGAAGAAACAAATTGAAACGATAAGTGCTCAACTTGAAAGACTAAAAGAAAAGGAAAACACATCATCAAACAAATTCTCCTTGAGAGAAATTTTCCCTTTCTCCTATGACAACCAAAAGTCACATTCTTGTGATCTTGAATCCAAGACATCTGAGAACACCTCACAAACACCCAAGAAATCTACAAATATTTTTGATGAAAAACCTTGGGAACCTAAACCAAAGTGTGATTTCACCCCTTTGGGAAAATCTTATGAATTAACCTTGGAAGAACTTCTTGAAGAAAAACTCATTACTTTACCTAAGCTCACTTTGGCGGGAGTTTCCTTTATGAGTAACTATTGTGTCTATCATAGACATAATTTACATAAAACTTCCCATTGTAAGGAGCTGAAAAAAAAGATCCAAGATCTCTTTAACAATGGTATAATTCAAAAATCTAAGCTCTCAACTACTAAAGATTCTACTCTCAAGAAGGATCAACTTCATGAAACCATGTCTAGTAACGGTTCAAACACAACTTCTACTTCCTCCAACATACATCCACCTCCTAAATTGTCCAATCTTTCCAACATATATTCACCAAAAGAACTCACTACTCCCCCATTTGACTATGTGTACCCTCAAGGACTACCTTTAAAGGAAACTCAAGCTAATCTTGACTTAGCTGCAAACCTCTCCCATACTACACAAAGCAAAGATCCAAAACCTCCATGTGTTGGTCCTCCTATTATCCCCAATCCAACTATTCCTTCATTGTCCCTTCAAGAGCCTATTATGGAGACTCTAGAAATATATCTGAATATAGATTCAGATACTCCCTCATCTTTGGATTTGGTTTCATGTCAAGAGGACCACTTAAATGATGAAGAAACAAGTGTTGATCAAGATCAAGATTCCTTCATCCCCTTTCAAGTCTTCCTAGATCTCGTGCCTCCATCTCAAGAGCCACATAGTCCTCCATCTCCCATGCCATGCACCTCTACTAAGAAAGATCAAGATATTCCTTCCACCATCCTTAAGGAGATTACAAAAGACCAAGAGAAGGATACTTTTCCTATGCTACCTAAAATTTCTTTTGAAGAGAAAAGTGTTCCCTCACTCTCTTATTCTACCTCACTACATTCACTTCCAAACTATGCTCAAGCTTTAAATACTCATGTCAAAGGTATTGCTCCTATTATAGTTACTCATAAAACTATTGATGGTATTGGTCATGTTGCTCACTCTAAAGATATTGATATCCCTACTCATGGTCCATTCACATCTTCTAAATCTATCCTTGGTCCCTACCCATCCAAGCTAATACCTTCAAGTCTTCCATCCATATTGGGACCTTATGTTCCTCTATCTCCTATTGCCACTACTAGCTCATTACACATTCCTCCTACCCTACCCCAAGATCAACAAAGATACACATACTTGAACTCTTCACATCCACCTTTCCATCTAAACCAGTCATATTGGCCTCATTCATCCATAAATCCCAAGTCCTTTGGAAGAAATTTGGATGATCAACTCAAACACAAGTGCATGAATCCATCCTCAAAAGTTCACTATGTATCCCCTAATCGACATGTGAATGTCAAGAAGGAAAATATGCAAAAGAGACCACAAAGGTCCACTATTCAAAGAGCTCAACCAAAGAAAGTATGGGTTGTTAAATCTGTTATTGAAGAAATGCATTCCAAAGCATCAAATGAAAAATCAAAAGCTATATGGATTCCCAAGTCTCTTTTGAAGGACTTGAATATTGAAAATAAATCAAAGTTGACATTTAAGCTTCCAAAGGTTTCCACTACATCTCCTTCCCAACATCTTCCTAAAAAGGTTTCAAAACCTTCTACTCCACCCCTCTCCAAAATGGCTTTGCTACATCATATATCTAAGCCTCAATCTATCTCATCCATATTTCCTCCATCATTCCACTACCCTTCAAGGTGTGTGTCAATGTTGATCTTTCCTAATATCTCATCCACCCTCATGAGATCCTCTAAATCTTATGCCTGCTTGCCATCCTTGCTTGTTTCAGTCTTCCAAAACCAACAACCTTATCCTCCATCTACCTCTCATTTTCCTATCATTTCCCTACCATTATCTTATTAGCATCTTTGAGTGTACCTTGCTATGGCCTTGGCTTATCATAACTTATCTTTCTTATAGGAGTGCTATCTCATTTGAGAAAGTCTTGAATTCTTTCCAAAAACTCTAAAAATCCAAAAAAAAAAAAAAAAAAAAAGTGCCTCGATGAAAACCTGGAAACAGGCACCTTGATAGCAAAAGTAAAGAAAAATAAATCCATCCTATGGTGAAAACCACTTCTTGTGGCACCTTGGACAAGTACCATGACAAAAACCTGGTAAACAAGCATCATGCGTAATTCTTCCATCCATGAAATCCTACCATGATCTTGCTTATGCTTCAAATGTCCTCGTCTCAAGTCACTGACTCATAAAATCCAGAACAAACTTTTTTATCCTATTCAGTTAACCCTTTGGTCTTGATCAATGAAAGAAAGAAGAAAACTCAGTTCTTAGCAATCTCTTGACATGGTCATTTTCTTGGATTACTTGCATGATACCCTTCATTGCACTATGAGCTTATGTTGTTATATCCTTTTCCCTAGCTTGGGCAATCTTGTGAAGACTTTCCTTGAGGGTAACATTCATTGCTTCATACTCCTTGCCTTTCCATCTCTGCTTATCCACTAGCTTGCTACTACATATTTTCCTACACCTTGCTAGACACTGTAACAAAATCAAGGTAATCCTTCTTGAGAGCTAGTAATCTTTGAAAAAATTCTAAAATTTGAAAAAATCTAAAAATCAGAAAAAGTAATGAAAAAAATTGTTACCCTGGTGAAAACCTAGCAATAGGTGCCTTGGTAACACCAAAAAAATTGAAAATTCCAAAAAATGCAAAAAAATAAAAAATGAGAAAAATACAAAAAAAATTGAAAAAACAAAAAAAAGTGCCATTGGTGAAAATCTAGACATAGGCATCATGGTAGCAAAAAAAGAGAAAACTCACCAAGAAGGTGAAAACTTGGTAAACAGGTGCCTTTTATTCCCAATGCTCCATCTTGCAGTGCATCTTCTAGCTATTTTGTACAGTCGCTTTCATGCTTTTGCTTTCCTGCTTCCTACTCATGTATCCATGGATTGAGTCTTGTCACAGCTCGGGGGCATTCCCCCTTAGTGTCACTATTTTTGAGATTCTCATAGAATCTCCTTCGCAATAGTCACCAATGGTCCTCACTGTGTTTGCCTACTGTCGCTAGTGTCACTCTTTTTGAGATTCTCCTCATAGAATCTCCTTCGCGATAGTCACTAGTCATTCTGACTGCGTCTACCTACTATCACTAGTGTCACTCTTTTCAAGATTCTCCTCATAGAATCTCCTACGTGACAGTCACCAGTCATTCTGACTGCGTCTACCTACTATCGTTAGTGTCACTCTTTTCGAGATTCTCCTCATAGAATCTCCTTCGTGATAGTCACCAGTTGTTTTGACTGCGTATGGCAATTATCACTAGTGTCACTCTTTTTGAAATTTTCCTCATAGAATCTCCTTCACAACAGTCACCAGTCATTCTGACTACGTCTGCCTACTCACTTGTGTCACTCTTTTTGAGATTCTCCTCATAGAATCTCCTACGCGACAGTCACCAATCATTCTGATTGTGTCTGCCTACTATTGCTAGTGTCACTCTTTTCAAGATTCTCTTCATAGAATCTCCTACGTGACAGTCACCAATCATTCTGTCTGCGTCTGCCTACTGTCGCTAGTGCCACTCTTTTCGAGATTCTCCTCATAGAATCTCTTTCGCAATGATCACGAGTTGTTTCAGCTATGTCTGCCTACCGTTGCTCGAGTCATGTCTCAAGATTCTTTTATGGAAGATCTCTTTTGCGTCAGTCACCAGTCATCCTGGCTGTGTTTGTCTACTGTTGCTTAGTCCTTCTTATGTTCTTCATCGTGAAGATTCCTCTTTGACCTCAGTCACCAGTCATTCTGACTACGTCACCCTACTATTGTCACCCTACTGAAGAGATTTCTTTCAAATGTATTCTGGACATTAGCAGTTGACATCAATCCTGAAAATATTGAACTCAAAAATGATATGCTTGTTTGGATATGCTGAGCATTTTCTTTGTTTGCTTTGTTTTTCTTTATCATATCCCTTTGAGCAACTCGATGATGTCATCTTCAACTAGAGAAGTAATGACTAGGGGCATGATCTTTTTCTTTGCTTTCTGTTTGCAGTTTAGTTCCAATAAGTTGATCTATTCCTATAAGAGGGGTGTCCACTATAAGAGCCTCCATCTCGTATTGGGTGGTCGTGTGTACCTCGACTCCTTTTATATGAATATGCCAATAACGTTGGTTCTTCTCCTTGTTTGTTGGAGTGAAATCTTCATGCTACAGTAAATGCTGAAACTTGTCCTGCTAAGTGAACGTACGGGTCACTGCGAGTGTATCTAGCACACTTCTATCTCAGGTTATGAATGCAAGGGTCGTTGCAAATAGAATGAATACTAAGTACTTAGCATAAGAGGGATCTCTTGTGTGTTTGGTGTGCCTATTATGCAAGCAACATTCAGGTCATCCTAGCGTTTATGCTCTAATGCTTATGTTAACTTGCTACATTAAAAGGGACAAATGTTCTAGTCATTCTAGCTTCGTGTGCCTTGAATACTTATATTTAATCCTGACACCCCAATAACATATGCTATATTCATATTTTCATGATTCCAATGTTAGTGGGAATTGTATAAGATACGAGCTTTATTTTATATCCAGTGATGATTAAGTATCGAGGCTTGGTAACCAGACCTAGGGTTGCATTTAACATAGTCTTGCATTACATACTCCATTTGCATTAGCACGTAATTCAATGGTAATTCTATTCATACTCCACATGCATCAGATTCCTCCACGGCTACACAAGTGTTTGGTTCATCGATTCACGCTCCTCAATAGAATACCTATGACTTTTAAACAAAAACACGCAACACTACATAAGATGTCAGTTCATACATATGCATTCTATCTAAGTACAACATACATCTCATGTACATCAAAGCAAAACAAAACAGACAATGACATGTACATAGGAATACTCGGCTCAAAATCTCGTATATATATATCAAAGAATGGGTCAGTACAAAACTGGGTGCTACTCGAGCGCAATCGATCAAAAATGATACATATGGTGCTGGCACACCAATTGATACATAGCCAAGGATCAAAATTAAAAATTAGGCACAGAGCGTCTAACTCTATCCCAAACCCTCACCTCTAGGAGGAGCAGGGGCATCAGGTGGTGAAAGCGGTGGTGGCATATCTAGCCTGACAGGAGGTCGTGCGCGTCCAGACTCTCATGCGTATTGAAAGAATTGCTGAACCTGCAATGTCTCATTTGGCACGGTGCTAGTGTATGCAGCATAGTAATACGTAGCCTGAGTAGACTGGAAGTGGATCTCATCCTACGCCAGCTCCAACCTCCGCTTTGCAGTCTCCATGCGCTCCCTCTGATGATCTGTCTCCCACTATCTCTCCACTAGCTGCACATCTTGGACTGCTACTGCAATCTGCAAGTCTCCCAACTATCTAGAAGCTGCACAAACCCGCTCCCGATACCTCCGTACTGCATCCTATAGCCCACCTGCCAGTTGATCCAGCATATCCTCATCCAATATTTTAGGTGCCTGCTACTGGGGTGGTGCCTGCAGCTATGGTGGCACCTGCTGCTGTGGAGCCTCCTACTGAGGGGCCTCCTCCTCTGTCCTCTGCCTGCGGCGTTAGCTCTGTCCACTCCCACTACCCTTGGCACTTGGGTCTGATCCCATCTAACATGGGGGAATTTACATCTGCTGAACCTAGTGCTAGACTCATGACTGCTGTTGTGGCTAAACTGGAGGCTGTGGCTATGCCTGCTACTGCTGGGGTGCCTGTCTCTCTGTCTGGACTGCCTACCCTGCCATCCCCACAAGATCTATAAAATGCAGGAATGGATGGCTAATTTAAAATGCCTAATATGCAAGCATCATCCTGGCATCTACTATTGCTAGCAAGTAATCGCACTGAACTGCAGCTAGGCTGCGAATGTCTATCATGGATCGTCTTGGATCCATCCGTGCTAGCCACCCCCACTCGATGTCCTTCTGCAACCTGGCATAGGCGCAAAACTCGAGCGAAATACCTGTGGTCAGCCATACTACCACCACACTTGAGAAATCACAAATCTCTCCATAACAGATGTCGTCTTGCCCACTAGTGGTTGAGAACTGAACATCCATAGTAACTCTTTGGGAGCATCATCCCAGTCCTCTATCTCTCGCCAGTGTCACCATATAACAGACACCAGGTCATCAAGATGTATCCTCCATTGCTCTGTCTTACCCAGGTGGGCCTGGGTAATATTCCCTCGATATCTGCAAATATAGGGCTCCATGGGCTCTCGGGCATCCTCAAAAATTGGCCTACATACAGGGAGATGCTCCCAGGCCCAGATCTATAGCACATATACTCCCGTTGCCATGGTCTTCTTCTTATGGAAGATGACCTCATGCATCTCATGAAAAAGATGGGCCAACATGCACTGAACCCACCCAAATATCTTAGGTACCTCAACCATCCTACAGAGCATGACCCCCCACCCGCACTCCAACCCATTCTGTCCTTTGGCAGGACACAAGAAACAACTCAAGAATATAGCTAGCATAGATGCTAGCATGTGTGTCGATCCATAGGTATCCATGAGCTCATCCCAGCTGATGGCCCTCCCCCTCAGTAGCTCTCTCCAAAACACAACTGATAATGCCTCTGTCCTTGCTCGAGGCATTGTATCATAGATAACCCGAGTGTCGTGGAAAGGAATCCTTAGAATCCTCCAGATGTCCTCTAGAGTGATGGTCATCTCACCCATCGGCAAGTGGAAGGTGTTCATCTCTGAATGGAAATGCTCCACCAAAGCTGTGAGTAAGCCATGATTCACCATCATGACTGGAATCCAGCAAAGAGAAGACAAACCCAATCAGGTAATGTGTACTCGATCTGTGTCATTCGAACTCCGCAATAACTCTCGATATGGCAGATAGTATGACCTAAATGCAACATCTCCAAAGACCTCCTACACGCACAACAAAAAAATAACAACCAAACGATTAGTATCAAGTCGAAACGAAGCATCAAAATGAAATAAAATGTAATTTTTAAGTGTGAACATCAAAACTGTCATGGAATTTCGTGCAAAAATCATGAAATTTCACGTGAAATTATACAGCTTTGCGCGAAGACATTATTTCTTTGCATGAAGAATCAAGCATTCACATGAAAAAATAGTTTCTCACGCAAAGAAATCAATGTCTACTCGAGAAAAGAAGATTTCATGCGAAAATCGAATGTCCTCGTGCGAAGAATCCCTTTCTTTGCGCAAAACCAAATACCTCCCGTGCGAAGATCCTCATCGCCCCATGCAAAGAAATAAACAACCCTGAATCTTTGCGCGAATAAAGAAAATCTTCATGTGAGAAGAGATCGATCTCGCGCAAAGAAAGAATTAACCCTTTAAAAAATGCTAAAACATGCAATAAATGACCTCAAAATGCGTGAAAACAAAAGTACAAAGATGGAAAATTGATGACTCACCGGTGGTCCATAGTTTGCTGGCCAGTTGTACTTTAAATAAGAAAAGTATCTCTAATTAATTAAAAGATTATTTAATTAAATAGAAAAGGTAATTATGAGAGCATATCTCATTTTATTAAATTAAATATTTCACCAAAATCTCTCTTCAGTTCAAAAAGGGAAATTTCCAGTTCACTATTGATAAAAAATGAGTTAAATGAGTTAAATCCTTTTTCTACTCAAATTGAATTAGTTAACTCTTTATTTTACTCAAATTAAATCTATTAACTCCCTTTAATTTGGGAATCTCCCTTTATGACTGAACTTCACCTTTAATCCTGACCGTTGATTGAAATCGATCTCAACCGTTGATGGATTCTAGGAAAGTCTATTTAAGAGATCCTCATCTCTTCATTTTGAGAGGATGAATTTGGAGAATTTGCATCAAATTGCTACTCGAATTCATACTCACATTTTCTCATATTTTTACATTCATCTTGCATTCTTAGTTTAAATTCATCTAGCTTAATAATGCATATATTTTTAGTTTAATGTCTTTTATTTGTTAGATTAATTGCTTGCACTTCATCTAGATTACTTGCACATTCATATAGCTTAAATTGCATTCAAATCCTTTGTTCTTGCAGGGTCTAGTTGCTTAAACACCTCAAATTTGAGGATATCTAACAAGAAATTCCCTTTAGATAGAAGGAAACAGGTCGCTTTGTAGGTTGATTTTCGGATGAACAATCCAATGTTCATTCCGGGATGAATCCGCATACAATGACTGTGTTGAAGTGTGTGTGTTAGCAGAGGCCACATATTGACGCATACACCATTAGCTCCAAGTGGGCAGGTGAACCCTAGTCACACCCTTGTTTTGGCCAAAAAAGCCATCCATCATTTGCGGCCACCTCGTACCAAGGAGTCTCCAAGGTGCTCTAAGTGCCTTTCGAGGTCGATCTTTTGAGGATCATAACTCAGAGCTCGTGAGGGCTATCAATGAACTATCAAATGCTATAAGATGGTGATGGTGAGGCCTAAAATAACCTATCTCATTTTCGACAGATCACATTTTGTTTGTATTCGGCACAACGATCTCGCTCGATGCCAAAACTCATAGTGTTTCTCAATTCATAGGTGCACCACAGCGTAACTTTGAAACCGTTGATCTTAGCATCGAATTGTTAGTGCCATTAGCTTTGGGTGGGTGGGTGAACCTTTAGTGACACCCTTATTTTGGCCACGGAGACCATCCATCATCTGCGACCACCCTATACCGAGGAGCCTCCTAGGTGCTTTAAGTGCATTTTGGCATCGATATTTCGAGGGTCATAACTCAAAGCTCATGAGGGTTGTTAATGAACTGTTGAATGCTACAAGATGGTGATGTTGAGGCCTCAAATAACTCAGAGCTCATGAGAGATATCGATGAACTATCCAATAAAGTCTCTTAAGTTGAGATATTTTGAAGTTATGTTGAAATTGAAAAGTTGTAGTATGAGGATAGTAACAAAGTGAAGTGCTAGTTATCAAAGATTATGAATCTATGAATGAATTGGTGGTTTGGAATAGAATCCATGGTTGAGGAGTGGAGTCCTTAATTGTGTTGAGATTAGATTTGAAGCCAAGAGTTAGTTTCAAGGTTGAAGGTGGAGTTTAAAATCAGATTTGGGGTTATTTGAACCTTGTGTAGGAGATTAACAAGTGTGTTTATGTCATGATAGCACTTCAAATTATACATTGCATCCAAATTTGATAATAAAGTTTGTTGAAATGTTATTAAAAAATTATTGCATTTGAATTTAAGATAACAAACATAATCAAAATTAATGATATTCCATAAACATGAACAATACACATGATCCACGATAAATTGAACAATACTAGATACTAAATTAATTTGTATATCATTGTGCACATAAATGAAAAATATATATATCAAAATAAATGTACCAATAGACAAAATTTTACACGAATATATATCAAAGATCATGTATCCATAGACAAAGTACTCAAATATATATCAAAATACGTAGATCCATATACAAAATGTGGCTGATCATGCCATCAGAATGTGTATAGTATCAATGTTTCTATATACAATGTGGCATATGCCATATTAAAATGTATGATGCATCCTACGACAATTATACCATCCTAGGGTGCTGGTGGATGATCAAAATGTAGCCTCTTTGCTGCACTAGGTGAATCAAATGCCTCCTACATAAACAAAAAAGGAAAACCCAAGTTAGACTACTAAATTTATATGATTCTACGTATCTAACATTGAATTACTCAAATGCATAATGATCTTTTTTGTAACAGAAATTTATACTATCAAAATTTCATAATAAATACCTCTCTCATCGACCTCCTTTGCTAGTCAGGAGTCCTCTTGTATGCCTTCGGCAATGCTGGTACCTCTCTAATTGTGGGCTGTATATGTTCAAATATGTTTGTCAGATGAATCTAAAATTTAAATTATAACATTATAATTCATAGCATGCTAAATTTATAAAATATTTAATCATGAATTCAAACTAAAACTTACTATTGTAGACTCCTCCTTAGGAGTGAGTGGCCGCATCATCAAATCTACATAACTCTCTTGTCGGACCTCATGTGCACTAGGAGTCTCCTATGAGATACAAAATAGTAATTGTAAATATTACAAAAATAAGTTTTGAATTTATTTATGAAGATAAGGATAATAAAAAATAAATGATACTTATACATACAATGGGGCTCTCAGTGCGAATGGAAATCCCTGATTGTCTAGGACACAGAATCTGTATAGGCTTATCGCTAGTAGCCATGCCCTATATACAATAAGGAATATAATAAAATGGGATTACCACAAAAATTTTACAATAATGCATCGATATTTAATCAAATAGAAAGTTCCTAATTACCTTTTCCTTTGTAAATGTGTGCTGGCTCACCCCCTACACTTTGTCCCCCCGGGATAGGTGCTACCTACAACTTAAAAGAAAGATTAGCAACCATATATGCTACAATATCAAATAGAAAAAAAAATACGAACACAACATAATGTACCATAGATGTCTCAAGGCCAAATGAAATGGCTAAGACTGTGACATCATCAATATGTCTGAGCTCCTTCTCGGTCATCAACTAAACATGAATGAAGATCACATACATATAAAAATCTATATGGTTTAAAAATGAAAATTACTCTATTATAAAAATTAACTTTAAATCGCATATGTCTTAACAAAAAAATTTATACACGTACCAACACCGAAGGAGTCCATGTCTCTGCATTCCCCTCCTCTCTCGCATTATTAGGGTCTATAGCCTCTGCATGTGTGTTTGGTGCATCCTCATCTAATACAAAATGATACTTAGAAAGATCACCTATGGGACCTAGGAAAATATTCTTGCATGTAATTCAAGTATGAGGCACACAAACGTGTGATGAACTAGCCGATGATGAACTAGCACATCATCATCAACACGAGGAGGCAGGACTGACCTAGCCTGAGATATCATTAGGTGACACAGCCTATGAATGGCTCTGATGGTTTGAGAGCTAGCCTTTGTCATAATATTTGGATGTTGCACTCGAGGAGGAGGGGAGATATTAGTGGTGGGGGGGAAGTGCCAGCTTTCTTCCGTTGGGAAGAGGGTCTATCCTGAGGAGCTCCTAGTCCTAAGCCCATGTTGGGCTTCATGCTCCAATAGTTCACTTTAAGTTTCAACACAAATTTTGCATATAATTTTCTAAAGAAATAAAATGGTATGTCTAAATTGCCATGTGGAGGGATATCAAAGATCACCCACCAACGATCCCAAAACTTTGCACATATGGCATCATTTGTGCACCATTTAATTGATAGTTTGGATTTTTTTGGGTTGACTAGTAAACCCATTTTTGGGTTCACAAAATGGATAGCCAAATCGTCTTTGGTTATGTTAAGGGCCACAACCTCATCATAGTCCAAACCATCATCAAACATCTCGTGCATTTCATCACGCCAATGAAGAGTGGCATTTTGTTAGTTTGTAAGGGTTTTAATTTTATCCACTATGGTGTTTAACGTGGATAACATAGGAGCCAATGCGGGTACATTATTATATGTTCTATGCAAACCTCTCAACTTGGTGAGATTTTCATTTATCAAATCCTCGATTCGAGGAGGGTTTTGAGGGGGTAGAGGATCATTTGGTGGACAATTTTTTGGTGGTACTGGATCGTTTGGTGGGGGTTACGAGGAATATTATTCCCTACCTTAGTGTCATCATTCTGATTAGCCATTCCTATTGAATTCCAAAACGTAATATATATTTTTAAAAAAACCTTAATTTAAACCATTTTTTTCAAAAAAACCCTAGATTCAACTAAAACAAACAAAATCATGCTAAAATCTATTGAATTTAGATCAAAAATGAGTTTTTTTTTTTTTTTAAACATACTTTAATATCCGATATCTGATTGTAGATCTAATATTCGACCGCGGTGAACAATACTAGCCTCAAATATGTGAAATAAGGGCCTGCGGGTCTGATTTTTTTAATATTGTAATGACACAGATATCGAATATTTGATATGAGATATTCGATACTATATTATATTTTATATAAGATATAAGCTATATCTTATTAACATATATAACATATAACATATATCTTATATTTTATATGATATTTTATATATAATATATTACATTATATTATATTTTATATTATATTATGTTATTATAATATAATATATTATTATATTATATTATTATAATATAATATCATTATTATATTATATTATTATAATTTATAATAGATTATACTTTTTTATTATATATTATATTATAATATATTACTTTTTTATTATTATATTTTATATTATATTATATTATATTATATTATTATAATATAATACATTATAATATAATATTATTATTATAGTATAATATTATACGATTATAATATAATAATAATATTATTATTATATTATAGTATAATAATAATTATAATAATAATATTATAAATTATATAATATTAAATAATATATACTATTATAATATAATATTTTTATATTATTATAATATAATAATAATAATTTTATAAGGCGATTATCGGATATCCTATATGTGATCAGATATCCGATGTCAAATCAGATATCTGATAAAGCTTGACCTTTCCTTCCAGGTTTGGTATCCGGATAGGTGGAAAAAAGTTAGAGTGGATTTTGAAGCGCTTTTAGACATCTTCAAAATCTATTTTTTTCACATCGCCACTTTTTGGCACACCATGATCCTGCACATACCCTTTGATCACCTAATAGTGCAAAAATATACACATTTAACACATCAACACAAAATTAATTTTTTAAAGAAAAACTCAAATGTGATTGATTTTATTTTATAATTTTGTTAATGTAAATAATTTTTTATTTAAAAATTTGCTGCCATAGTTAAATTTTAATTTGTAATATTGTTACCATAATTTGCATCCACTTTTGTTGGTGTTTGGTTAAGATCAATACAAGAGGGTAACATATGTTGTTCTTTATCTTCTTGATCACCCAAAGACAATTAAATTCATATAAAAATGTATAAAATTTAATAAAAAAAATTTAGTGCAATATCTCTATAAACTACATCTTATTTATTTGATTGAGCATAAAAAGGAAGTTAGAAATAGGAATGACTTTTTATAAAGTTATTAAAAAAATTTAATAGTTAATAAATTACCATTTATTACTTGTGTATCATTTGTTATCATTTGGTTCAAATCAATAGAGAAAGGCAATCGTCATCGTCGAGTGTTTCCTTGATCAACCAAACCTACATTGGCATATGCTTTAAATATGAAACAAAAATAAGAAGTATCAAATCATCAAAATTACAAAAATACTTTTCAATAAATATAATCACCTTGTTGTATAATAATATCTCTTTCTACCTATATTGTTATGCCTAAGTGATTAATGACCTTTTTCCTCTTTGGCTTTCTATGTTGTCTAGTGGGAAATTAAAAATTTTCATGCTTCTCAACTCTACCCCTTAAGCATTGAGACATGGTATTTTGTCTCTATTTGATAGAATGACATTTTGTGCATTTTGCTTGGACAAAACCATGGTGACATGCATCTCATAGGCATGTTCGCAAAGCCAGGAATTGATTCAAATTTGGAAGATGAAGCAAGATGAAGAGATGCATGGATATCATTTGTAAATCTCTCAACAAACTCACTAAAAATATTTTTTTCATCTTCTATAATTGGTAAACTTTGGAGCAATGAATTTAGACGATCAATGAAATATTTAAATGTATCATTAGATGTGACACCGTCTACAACAAAAATAACAATTATTTAGGGGAAAAAAGTGTTTTAAAAATCTTGATATTAAATTAGAAAAAATTGTAGTGAAATTACTAGATATTTGAGGTCCAATGGTGGAAATTGCAAGTACATGTTGATTTTTTGAAGCTCTAGAACCATCTATAATTTTGGAATAAGAATAAATTAATTGTTGGAACCATAAAAAAAGTATTTACCTGTAAGAAAATATTGAAAAATTACCATTGTCATTATCATCATGACTAGAACTCCTTCCAACTTCATCATTTACATCAACAAAAGTAATTACATCATTTATAGTTTAATAAGATTAATTTAATTAGTTCTTAAGAATTTAATAATCATTGAAATTTATAAATATTAAAATTAAATCTCAAATGAAACTCACCAAAAAATTGATCTTGATCGTGTAGTTGATTTTTCTTCAAAAGATCTAAAATCTTTAGCACATGTTTGCATGTGTTTCCTCTCTTAGCCCACTCGCAATCACACACATGCAAATTTTGACGAAATTTCTTTACAAAATACCAATTTTTTGAAATGGTTTGACTTATTATTTTATATGTGTCAGGAAGGAGGTCATATGGTTAGCAATCTATATCTTCTATTCTTTTTTATCTCTCTAGAGCAGTTATGAAATATCTCTCCTTTTTAAATTTGGTTAGAAACCCAAATAAATACAAGTTTCTCTTATTTCTATAATTTGGCTCTACCCTATGAAGAATAAGATGAATGGGTCAATCCAATCTCCTCGTGCATTTTCTATGATGATCAGTCAAATAGTGACTCGTGATGTGCATGTGATATGACTCTATGGAAGTATTAGTTTCTTGATTTGCATGAGACAAACCTCTAAAAAAATCTACCCACATTGCTATAAAAAAGTATAATGTTGTATTAGCATATACATGATAAATAAATATATGCAAATGCAAATACAACATAATCAATATAATATATGATCTTACCAATATGATTCTCATCATGACATGAAGTATTTTGAAAGTAATCAATGAAGTTCTTCCCTTCTTTGAATTTCTCCATGAATTGTTTTATCAATGAAGTTGTGATGTCTTCATGATCACTCATCGCATACATTATCTCGCCTAATCTAGTGAATATATATTTTTTAACATCCTTATTCCTTGCACACCTAGAATGCAAAACATAATATGAAACTATGGTTTTCCATAATATATTCTTTCATATACTTTAAGTAAAATTGGCTTACTTATGTACATTCTTTAATCATGCCCTATAAAAATGCCAAATACACAAAAGTACCCAACAATTAAAGGATGATCTATAAGTTACATCTATAAATATGTTTAAGCCTAAAAAAATCATTTTTTAAATAAAATAATGAAAGATACTTTTATAACCTATGTAAAAGTATAATCTTATAAATATAATTGGAGAGTAATAAGACCTGATTGCTTCAATCTCAACACTCACATCATCTATCATGAATGCATTGACATGCCAATCTTCTTTACCTTTTGTAAACTTCACCTAGCCATTCATATATTCATATATATATATATTCTAAACTTTATTTCTTCAAGACATGGCCCACACAATAAATACACCAACCTCTTGTTCATCAAATGCAAGTAATGTATACAACTCATACTGCACATGAAGAAAAAAATGATAAATAAATTTATTAGATAAATTATAGATAAACTAAACTATGAGATCTATAAATATAGATGACATGTGTATACTTACACTATATTTATTTGTTAAAAATGTGAAATTCATTGCAATAATTGAGTTGTGAGAATACTTCACCATCATCTCTCGCATCCATTGTGTTTGAATGTCTATGGTAAATGGAGAATTTCCTCCTCTTTTTGTTGCTTTATTGTAGAAGTTATCATTCTCCTCTATGTGCCACAAATAAACACTTATCACTTCATCTTCATCTTTTTGTGATAAAAGAAAATGCACCCTTTTCCATGCATTCAAGATATCTTTTCTTAGCAAATACGTGTCCCTTTTTTCATCAAATGTGTTAGTCATGTAGTGAAAGGTAGGAGAATTCCCAAAAGAGATGTACCAGCCCCCAAAAAAAACCACAAAATGAATACACAACAATAATGCAAGATCTAATACCAATTCAGAATATGTTATTCATAAAATAACTATTTACATGCAATGTGCCCAATTGTAAGACCTTCTAGATTAAAGCCAAATACAATAATAGTTTTGCAAGATCCCTCAAGATGCAACCCCAAACCCTTTAGCTAGTCTAGAAGCACACTTTGGTAGACACTTCCAAGGAAGATTTAAACTTATGCTCACAAGCCCACCAAACTATCTCCTTGTTTCCTAAGCCTCAATTACTACTGCTTCTCAAAGTTAGCTCTGTTTCATCCTCCTCTCCAAGCTGGATGATTATTACCTAAGATTCCACATGACCCCCTAGGTATACCCAACTAAGCCACAAGTCAGCCTAGTATGTTACAAATTAAATAAACCCTTGGATTAAATGTGCATTTAAGCCACAAGTCAACTTTACAATAGAAATTAAATACATACAACTAAATTAAATGCTAAGGTCGACTCAAGCTAGAAACCAATCACAGACAACTCAATCAAAATAGAAACTAGGACATGACTGAGCATCAGAAAACCACTATCAAGTATCAACAAGCCACAAGCATAACTAGCATCACACAAGCATCGTCGAGCACTAGTTTGTGTCTAGTCTTCCAAAAATTGAGCCCCTTTATTGACCAAGCTACTCAGTTAGCACATCAACTAATCATAACTGAGCCATGCAGTATAACCCAATCTCCTAGTGCATGTTGAGTACCCTCACATACCGAGTGCTACCAGAAAATAACCGACTGATGCTACTCCAATCGAGCACCTCGGTCAACACCGCAACCAAAATTACTCAATAATGATTAAGCCACACATCTTTCTTTGACCGAGTCCCCTAACTCCAAGGTCAAAACACTCCAACATGTAGGATTTCTAACTACCCCAGGATGCTCCTATATCAATTAAACTAGGATCTAAATAGTGTTGCTAAAAAATTGTATCTATCCTAACACCCACTAACAATACTGACTCAATATATGATTTGCATTCATGTGATAGTCTTGGTGCAACCATACTCTTCAAATTACAAGAAGGGTCATCATTTCCATGAAAAAATTCATCATTAGCATTGTGATGGCTAAAATTATTATATGTAATGAGAGCAACATCTGGTCTTCCATACATGACCTTAACAATAAAGTGGGTTTGACAACCACTTTTCTAAGCAAACCTCTCCTTCCTTTCCATATTTTGAGATTTTTCACGTTTCTTGTCATCCTTGGGTCCAAAAGTACAATAATATTTGTTTATACAAATGTAGATGTATTTATATTAATTAATATAATAAATTAAAAATATAAAATGGGACATTCAACTAATTATTATATTTAAATCAGGCAAACCCCAAAACATCTTGGTAGCATGGTCAACAAGGTTTGTCAAGTTGAACTCTTCATGTGATTTATATATAAATGTTGTTCATATACCATCCAATAAATTTTTTTTCCTTTAACAAAATGAAGGAGTCTTATGAGACGGATAGCAACACATAAGTCCAATGCACAAGAATTATGATCTCTAATAGGTGTCCACTCAAGTTCGACACTTGAAAAGTTATTTCCTTCATTGGATAAGCGATTTCTATTTAGATTTTCTACCCATTATGGATTCTAAAGAATATTTAGATGGTTAGTGGCCCTCTATCTTGTTTAGATATATTAGAACTCTATAAATTATTATATACTTAATTAAAAAATTAATATATCAAAATAATATAAATTGATTACTCATTTCCCCATCAATGAAAGGATTGCTCAATAATTTATGCAACTGTAGACCTAATAATTTTTATTCTATTTTTTAACCTTGTGATGTAATAATGAGTAACATGATAATACAAGTATATATGCATGTGGGTAATCCCTAATTATTTATGGAGATTATTTTTCCCTATATCACTTTAGGATATGTTGTTATAACCATTTGTTATCTAGTCTATAATAATGCACACTTGCATTTCACTTATTTTCTCATGTGGCTTATAATAATTTTCTATATTGACTAGAAGTTTCAAATCTATGGTGATATTGACATTAGGATTTAAAATTTAAGGTGTCTTTACATATCTTTTTGTCTAAACTAAATTTAACATAAAAGTAATTAGGGAATATTATAATATATGTTTGCATTAAATTAAAATTATGAATATTAATTAAATTATTGAGAAAATATATTTGATTCTAAATTTAAATAAAATATAATTAAAAATGATATTATAACATGCATAATTAAATTTAAAATATAAACATCTTGGAACATATATGTATTGAGACAAAAGTTTCAAAAAATAGAATTATAATGTAGATTAAAAATAAAATATAAATATATGAGTTAATTCAATTAATAAAATTGAAGCCTATAAATAGACATTAATGTTTTTCAATTTATTGAAATAATTTTACACAGAAGCTAATATTGTTAAGTTGTCTAAATAATTTGAAGTTTACAACTTATGTTTTCTGGTCTATTAATAAATTGTAGATCATTCTAAAATTAGAAGTATATCTTTTATGTGCATTATATACATATATAGTCAAATCATTATAATCTAAACTAATAAATTTCTAAAATTTGCGAGATAATTTCTAAATTTGATTTAATAAGATTTTTATCAACGTTTCTCATTACAATATGTAGTTTATGATAAGGAAGCAAGAGTTATTTTATGATTAAAGTTGTTCTAAATATTTTCCAATACAAATGATTTAAGGGTAGATTAATGTGGTTTTGAACCAATTTTTTTTATAATATATAATATTCTAAAGGTAAAATATTTATTACTATATTATATTTATAATTGATTTTTGAAATGTTAATAATTATTGTTTAGAATTAATTGTATATGTTTTTGTATTAAACTTCACATTACATTTAACAAATTATTATTAATAAAAGATTATTAAAAGACTTAAATTAATTAGATAAAAATACATTCAATTAATTACACCACTTTTAATAATAGATTAAAAATATAATTTATTTTACACAATCTTATAGTATGAAACATAGATAAAAGCTATTTTATATGATATGATAAAAATAAAATATGTTATTTTAGAACAAAAAGAAAAGAATTGAACATGAATCTATTTTAACAAATAAAGTAAACAAATTCATATAAAGATGAGAAAATTGGGTAAAATAAGAAAATTAAATCATCAAAAATTACAATGAAATGATAGCTCTACTTCACTAACAACAAAAGAATCATAATGTCACCAGTTCACCATTTGATTCTCTATATAATTTGGAACTTCTTTAATTATATTTTTTGTTTGTTAAATAAATTTCCTATTGTTAAAACCAAATTCCTTCAATATTATCGATGAGGGGGTTGGCATAGATTTTGCCAAATCCAGTGAGCTTGATTGGGGTCATATCGTTAGTTATTTTTTATTTTTCTTAGTTAATTTAAAATTTTGGGTTTTGTTCTATGTAAATTTTTGAGAATCTAGTTAACTTCTCATGCGTAGCTTGCTTGAATTGATTTAGAGTATTAATGTGTTGGGTGTTCTTAGTGAATACTATTAATGTGGTTTATTAAAAGTCTAATTGCTGGGATTTATCTTTTGAGATCAAGGCTAGTGTTTCATAAACAAGAAGAGGGACTAACTACTACAATAATAAATACTATCAAAGGATTTATGGACAATGCGGTTTTGACTTGAATTATTTATCTAGATATTTTAGATTTTCACTCACCCTCAGTTGCACGTCTATGCCCTCGGTTCACAGTCGTGAATTCATAGACTGCAATCTCGTGGCTATGGCCGAGTCACATATAACCAAAATAACAAAATAACAAACCCAAAACTTAAAACATACAGAGCTCGATTTAATAATAGCCGACAATCATATGTTTTTTTTTAAATCACATGCATGCTTGCTTGTTATCGCAAACATGTGTTTCTCGCCGAGTTCAATCTTAGTGAAAATGCATGTTTGGGACAAATCTCAAATATTAATAAAACTTAGAATGCAACTCCACACTTCATATTCGATTGTGGATATATACAAAGCTATGTATTGTACACAGTGCCATGCTTTGCATATGCCCATTCTCAAATGTCGATACCGATTATATAAAACTGTTAACCTTATACAACATGCTATCGATATAACAATGCAATAGTAAACCAAGAGAGAGAATAGGGTAATAAATTGCCCTAAATATACATCATAAACCCAATTACAACACACATCATAGAGTAATTTCATTCGCACACCCAAATCTGGGTTTATCCACATAAAAAATTTAAATATTCAATATTCACAAATCTAAATGAAACATAATAATAACTATAGGAAAGAGTTAAAGAAAAGCCCCTTGCCTATAAAAATGCAGAAGAAAACTTAAACCAAGTTGCCTAGAGAGCCCTCTCTTTCCAAATTTGTAGCCCCAAGCCTTCAAACTTCCAAAATCTAGACACAAATATACCAGAGAAATCTTTTGAGTAGCAGTATCTGAGAAAGAAATGAAGCCATGAAATGACAGAAACCAAAAAGAAAAAAAAAATGTAAACCTCTATAAGGTGAGAAAGGAACAATACACTCCATCATGGCCATCAAATTCCCCACGAAAATGCAGAGAAACTCGCTCAATAGAGCATTCATAACCCCAACTAAAAACCAACAATGGCGATCTGAACTCTAGCAACGCGCAAAATCAATGCTAATAACAGCGAGCAAAACCATAAAAACCTCATTCCTTAGCTTAATCGACACATGGAACAGTAGTACTAGCTTGTCATTCAAAGAACCTACCCACCATTAAAATCCACTATCGCTTCCGCCATTTGCCAAGTCCAAAACCCATGCTAAGTTTTTAGTTTAGGCATCGATAGACTTAGGCTAAGTTTTTAGTTTATGACTTAGTTAAATCTCATGCCATAGGTTAGTTTAGGCACTAAATCACTCTAACATAGTATTAGGTACTAATCTAACATTAATATTTGTATCAATATTAATATTAATATTAATATTAATATTAAGATTAATCCTAAGTAATATTAATATTGCTTACTAATTAATAAGTATACATATATCTATACATATAATTTACAACTTGTATAAATATAAATACAAGCACACGAATACATAACAATTACATATGTATATATATACTTAGAAACTGGCAAACAACAGATTCAAGGTGCTGCAAAATTTAAAGCCACCTTATACATAAAATTGAAAGTACAAATTAGACTAAGGTAAAACTGAAACCATACTAACATTAATTAATAAAATTTGATTCCTGAATCCAGATTGATTCAGATAAAAGATTTTGAATATAACACAAAATTGAAAGTATAAAAACATTCATTCTGAGAATTAGATTTAACAACCTCTAAATTCTCATAGAGTTTAACATAATAATGCCAGAATTAAACTATCTTAACAAGTACCAAATTATCCAGCAAAGTAAACTATTGTCAGATTCCAAGGTGATAGATATACAACTGTCAGGGCGATGACACCCTCCCTCACCAGCTTAGGCTTACTCCTGAAAGCCTAAAAACAAACGAGGATGTGAAGTTTTAAATGCCCCTACATCTTCCCAAGTTGCAGAGGTATCATCATTATGATCCCATAATACCTTTACCTTCTCCACCTTGCAACCTCTAAGATTTAGTTCTCTTCTTTGGACAATCTGCATTAGTTCCAGCATCAATTGGCCATCCATTACCTATAATGCATTCCAATTCAGAACATGAGTGATATCAGGTATGTATTTCCTTAATACAGACACATGAAAGACATCATGGATTCGAGATAGACTGGGAGGCAAAGCAAGTTTGTAGGCAACTGGACCATATCGTTCTAAGATTTCTAATGGTCCCACAAAACATGGAGACAATTTGGAACCTTTACCATATCTAATAGGACTTTTTCTAGGTCTGAGCCGCAGAAATACTTTATCCCCAACCACAAACTGATGCTCAATCCTATGCAAATCTGCATACTTTTTCTATCTATCTTTTGCTATAACAAGGTGTTCCCTGATTCGTTTCACTTGCTGTTCCATATCTTGGAGCATTTCAGGACCTAGGAGAATTCTATCTTCCAAATTATCCCAGCTCAAGGGTGTTCTACATGGTTGTCCATACAAAGCTTGAAATGGAGCCATACCTATAGAGCTGTGATAACCATTATTATATGAAAATTCAACTAAATGCAAGAATTCTTCCCATTTGTTCTGCCTATCCATGACATACATCTTGAGCATGTCTTCTAGAATCTGATTTACACTCTCAGTTTGCCCATTAGTCTCAGGATGATATGCAGAACTAAAATTTAGTTGAGTACCAAGCTCACGTTGCATAGACCTCCAAAGAGAAGATGTGAAAACTGGGTCCCTATCTGATATGATCTTCTTCGAAATCCCATGTAGTCTTACTGTCTGTTCCATATAAATATGTGCTACAGATGCAACATTATATGAAGATCTCACTGGAATAAAATGTGCAACTTTGGTTAACTTGTCCACTACAACCATGATTGAATCATGCCGCCTAACTAATAAAGGTAATCCCATGATAAAATCAATGGAGATGGTATCCCATTTCCATCTAGGCACACTATGAGATTGAAGTAAACCAGCAGGATGTTGATGTTCAGCTTTCACCCTTTGACATTCTAGACATCTAGCAACAAAATCAGCAATATCCCTCTTCATACCTGGCCAATAGTAATGTTGTTTAAGATCAGCATTCATTTTCTTAACACTAGGATGTGCTAAATAGGGCATTTTATGAGCTTTAGACATAACCAAAATTTGTAGCTCTCCAATATTAGGAACATAAATACTACCTCTGTAGATCAGCAATCCATTAGTGCTGATAGAGTCACCTTCAAATCTGCCTTCTAATGTGCTGCCACTATCAATAATAGCCTTGACATCTAAAAACCAAGGATCAGTAATCAGATTATGTAATACTTTCTCCTTCAAATCCACTGAGAGAGTTAAAGAAGAAAGTTTGTGACGTCTTCTGCTAAGTGCATCAGCCACCTTATTCTCTTTACCTTGTACATATTTTTCTTCAAAGTTATATTCACACAAAAATTCCATCCATCTGCATTGCCGTGCATTTAGATTTGGTTGTGTGAAAATATATTGAAGACTTCTATGATCAGTACGTAACTCAAAATGTTGTCCAAGGAGAAAATGTCACCATTTGGTCAATGCATGCATTACTGCAGCAAGTTCCAAATCGCGGGTAGGATAGTTTATCTCATGATCCTTGAATTTCCTAGATTCATATGCAATCACCCTTCCATATTGCATTAAAACTACTCCTAATCCATCTAAAGAAGCATATGTGCAAACCACAAATTCTTTACAAGGATTAGGTACAACCAATACAGGTGCACTAGTCAAACATACTTTAAGATGCTGAAAAGCTTCTTCACACTTATCCGACCAGACAAATTTCTTACCTTTTCTCTGAAGAGAAGTGATAGAATGTGCTATATTTGAGAAATTAGACACAAACCTTCGCTAGTAATTGGCTAAACCCATAAAACTTCTTACTTCAAACACGTTTGTAGGTGTTGGCCACTCTACAATAGCTCTAATCTTAGCTGGATCCATAGCTATTCCATCTCCTATTATAATGTGTCCAAGGTAACTTATTTTTTATTTGAAAAATTCACACTTTTCAGGATTAGCATACAAATTATTCCTTTGGAGACATTCAAAAACTTGTCTCAAATGCTATTCATGCTCCTCTAAGGAGTTAGAATAAACTAGTATGTCATCCAGAAAAACAACTACAAACCTATCAAGGAAGGTTCTAAAAACTCCCTGCATTAGACTCATAAATACTAATGGTGCATTTGTTAAACCAAAAGGTACAACAATAAATTCATAATGCCCATACCTAGTTCGAAATGTTTTCTTATGAATATCAGCTTCTAGAATTCTTAGCTGATGGTAACCAAATTTAAGATCAATTTTAGAGAATACTTTAGCACCCTTAACTTGATCAAATAAATCATCAATTCTAGGCAATGGTTACCTATTCTTGATAGTAACTTTATTTAACTATCTATAATCAATACACAGTCTAAGCGATCCATCTTTCTTCTTAATAAAGATAATAGGTGTACCCCAAGGAGAGACACTTGGTCTAATCAGTCCTTTCCCAAGAATTTCTTCAAGTTGAACTTTGAGCTCTACCAATTCTTGTGCTGTCATACGATAAGGAGTTTTAGAAACAGGTTCAGTTCCAGGCACAAGGTCAATCCTAAAGTCTATTTCTCTCTTGGGTGGAATACCCAGAATCTCTGTTATGAAGACATTTGAAAATTCCTTCAGTAACGGATGGTCTAAACTAGTTTGATTAACAGAAGGTTTATAAAAATCATTTATAGAAACATCAAACAGCTTGCATCCTTTCCATAAACACCTTTGAAGTTTTTTAGCAGAAATAGTTCTAATAGAAATAGGTCTCTGAATTCCTATTATGAATCTATTTTCTCCATTATCATCAATGCATTTAATAATCTTTTTGCTGCAATCAATGATAGCTTGGTGCTGATCCAACCAATCCATTCCTAAAATTATATCATAGGTTCCTAAAGGAATAACTCTAAGGTTTACTATAGTGGTAAATGCCTTAAGATGAATTTCACAATCTACCGTAATCAGCCCAGTTTCTACCTTAGATCCAGAAGCTAACTCAACTTGCCGTGCCATCTCAGCCTTTCTCATGTGAATATTACAATGTTTAACCGAATTGGCAGAAATGAAAGAATCAGTGGCACTTGAGTCAAATAAAATGGAAATTTTCATACCTTGATAAGTACATTTAGCCTCAATCACCATGTTCTGATGTTCTGCTTGATTATGATCCACAGTAGCAAAAATACGGTGGTTCCTTCTAGAATCTCCAACAGTAGCCTCAGAGCCCGATGCTCTTGACCTACCCTGATTATTGCCTTTAAGAGGAAAATTCCATTGTAAATGACCCAACTACCCACAATGCCAACATTCTGCTCCTCTTTTGGTACTCTTATCCTGCAAGGAATTTTCTTATGGCGGTGCAAAACTCTGTTTCACACTTTCAGTAGGCTTAATGGATTTAGGTAGTTCAGGGACCTTAAACCCCTTGTCTGATTTGGTAAATTTGTTGAATTTCCGCTTTTGAGATTTACTACCATAACCACTAGGTGCTACCTTAGAATCATCCCTGAAGGATTTTTGACTTTTACTACTGCTTGGAACAGGTGGGTTAACAACACTCTTGGTTGAAAAACCAATTTTCATTTCAGCAAGCTTAGCCTGATCAGCAGCTTCCTTAACGGTTTTAGGTTTGAAAGTTCTCACTTCCTCACCAATCCTAGGATTTAATCCCTGGATAAAGTGTTGCACTAAAGTTTTATCACCTTCATTCCAACCAAAATACTTCTTAAGCTGAATGAATTTTCTTTCATACATTTCCACTGTTAAATTACCTTGAAAAATGTTAAAGAATTCCTCAGATCTAGTTTGCTGCCAATACTCAGACATGAATCTTTCTCGGAACCTCTCTAAGAACAATTCCCAAGTGACTTGAGAAATATGAAGTCCAAGGTGTTCTAATTCCATTTCCCACCAAATGGATGCAAAAGACCTTAACTGCATTGCAGTCCATCAAACCTTTGCATTAGTGTGATAATAATGCAGAATAAAACATCTTTCGATGTTTAGAAGCCAGGCTTCAGCTTCATTAACAACTTCGGTTCCATTAAAATGTGGACCTTTGAGCTTAGGTATGTCTTTTAGCTGAGTCCTAATAACAAGATCCACTACTGCAACCTGATTGGCATTGGGAATCTTTATACCCTGAGCATTTGCTCCCCCACCAGGAATATTATTCCTAGCTTCAATCCCATCCAAATGTCCAAGAATCTGCTAAAGAATTTCAGCTTGAAAATCCTCTTTTCTCCTCAACATGAGGTATTTTGTCATCAAGCATTCCTTGACGATCTTGACCCCTACCTAGCCCACGACCTCTACCTTGGCCTCAACTGTGGCCTCTACATCCACCTCTGCCTCTACCTGCATTGGCATCAGCATTAGGGATACCTCGTCCCCATACTCCTCGTGTAACAGGAGGCATACTGGAATTCCTATAAAAGATATTTAAATAAAATCTTGGTGGAAGCATAATGAAACCCCTAATTAAAACTTATCGAGTCCCGAGTGTTTAAACCTTGGGCTCTGATACCAAATGTAATACCCTAACAATCACAAAAACCTTAAAATAACCATACAACGATAATCCAAACATACAAAAACAGATTAAATCCCGAACAATTTTTTTTTATTTTTTAAAATCCCCATTACATAATAACCTTTATACAACAAGTACAGTAAAGTACTCATAATTAGTAATGTAACATTTCAAAATATTACATCAGAGTATATAACATAACTATACTCTTATAAGAAATACAATCGACAAAACATCGACTCATACTGTAGACACCTAAATTTGATTACACTGCTTTAGTAATCCTATTTAGTTATCTCTAAAGGCATCATAAATTAAATTCTTATTTAATTAATCCTTTGTCATCCCCTAGCTGATTAATTTGATTAATCATCTATAGTCCTAATTGATAAATCAAATAACCTATCATTTATCAATTAAATCCTATTCTTCTATCTAATTCCAAAAATCCCCATTTATTAAATAAATCTATTTGATAAATAAAATCCTCAAATCCCAAAACCCCTAACTTATCCCTAATCCTCCATTTAGCCTAATCCACCCCATCCACCCATACTAACCAAGCTTAGCTTCTAACTCACCCACCCTCATTAATGCCATCCCCTTGCACATCTCTAACATCTCTAATCTAACCCTAAACCCAAGCCTAATCCACCCCCTAATGTTGTCACATTCCCTAAACAAGTTTAAGACTTTCCTAAACCAAATCAAAGTCTCCCCTCAAAAATCCCAACCACCAAGTCATGAGTGCTCTTACAAACCATAAAAGACTCTTACAAGCCCACTCATGACTCTTACATCCATCTTCCACACTCATTCCTCTTACATCTCTCTTACATACTCAACCCCACTCATCATGCCTTTAACCAACCCTTTACCCTACCCTCTCACACTCATCCTCCTTGTGACAAGTGTCACCTTCTTATTGGTGCTAAACAAGCACAATCCATGTGCTCTCCTTTGAGTGCATCCTAGCCCTCCTTAAGCCTTCATCTTTCCTTGCATCTTAGCCCTCCATCCCTCAAGCCATTAGCCTATAAATTGAATCCTCTCCCAAGCCATTTCAACAACAACCATTTGAGTAAAGTTATCATGCCATTTTGAGAGCCAAAAGCCATACCCATACCCTTATAATGCCAAATTGAGAGCTCACAAAGCTACCAATTTTCCATTACCCATCTCCACCATTGAAGCAACTTTGAACATCTTGAGCATACATCCACATCAAAGGACACATCTACAAAATCAAGAAAGCATGGAGTGTTTTCTTTTTTGAGGTTTTGCACTTCTTGTTTTCTTTTCTTTGTCTAAACATATATGTGAATTTAGTTTTAGTTTGTGAATGTTTACTTTATTGTTAATGTTCTTTTCATACTAAATCTTGTTCTACACATACAATAATATGTATATAATTTTAAAAAAAAACAAACTCGGTATTATTTTTTTACACATCAAAAAATCTGTCAAGAACAAAGACAAATCTCTTCCTATTCATGATAAGATTGGTTGTGCACTGCAAAACCCAAAACCCCAAAATCTTGCTAATGGTCGACACCAAAACTTTTGCACATGATTACACCAAAACTTTTAACATAATGACTATAACCACTGTTGAATACAAAATTGCTGTAAAACATCTTGCCTAAAAACCCTCGACCATTTTTGAGAACAATTCCAAACCCCAACTAAATTAAACCATTCAATAATATAACAATGATACGAATATCAAGCAACCGTTTGACAAAATTACTTACCCTCAATTGCACATCTATGCCCTCGGTTCACAGTCGTGAATTCATAGACTGCAATCTCGTGGCTGTGGCCGAGTCACATATAACCAAAATAACAAAATAAAAAACCCAAAACTTAAAACATACAGAGCTCGGTTTAATAATAGCCGACAATCATATGTTTTTTTTTAAAATCACATGCGTGCTTTCTTGCTGTCGCAAACATGTGTTTCTCGCCGAGTTCAATCTTAGTGAAAATGCATGTTTGGGACAAAACCCACATATAAATAAAACTCAGAATGCAACTCCACACTTCACATTCGATTGTGGATATATACAGAGCTATGCATTGTACACAGTGCCATGCTCTGCATATGCTCATTCTCAAATGTCGATATCCATTATATAAAACTGTTAACCTTATACAACATGCTATCGATCTAATAATGCAATAGTAAACCAAGAGAGAGAATAGGGTAACAATTTGCCCTAAATATACATCATAAACCCAATTACAACACATAGCACAGAGTAATTTCATTCGCACACCCAAATCTGGGTTTATCCACATAACAAATTTAAATATTCAATATTCACAAATCTAAATGAAACATACTAATAACTATAGGAAAGAGTTAAAGAAAAGCCCCCTGCCTATAAAAAAGCAGAAGAAAACTTAAACCAAGCTGCCTGGAGAGCGCTCTCTTTCCAAATTTGTAGCCCCAAGCCTTCAAACTTCCAAATTCTAGACACAAAGATACCAGAGAAATCTTCTAAGTAGTGGTATCTGAGAAAGAAATGAAGCCACGAAATGACAGAAACCAAAAAGAAAATGAAAACATGAACCTCTATAAGGTGAGAAATGAACAATACACTCCATAATAGCCATCAATTTCCCCACAAAAATGTAGAGAAACTCGCTCAATAGAGCATTCATAACCCCAACTGAAAACCAACAATGGTGATCCGAACTCAGGCAATGTGCAAAATCAATGCTAATAACAGCGAGAAAAACCATTAAAACCTCATTCCTTAGCTTAATCGACACATGGCACAGTAGTACTAGCTCGTCGTTCAAAGAACCTGCCCACCATTAAAACCCACTATCACTGCCACCATTTGCCAAGTCCAAAACCCATGCTAAGTTTTTAGTTTAGGCATCGATAGACTTAGGCTAAGTTTTTAGTTTATGACTTAGTTAAATCCCATGCCATAGGTTAGTTTAGGCTCTAACTCACTCTAACATAGTATTAGGTACTAATCTAACATTAATATTAGTATCAATATTAATATTAATATTAAGATTAATCCTAAGTAATATTAATATTGCTTACTAATTAATAAGTATACATATATGTATACATATAATTTACAACTTGTATAAATATAAATACAAGCACACAAATACATAACAATTACATATATATATATATATAGTTATACAACTTATAAATATACATATATATATATATATATACTTAGAAACTGGCAAACAATAGATTCAAGGTGCTACAAAATTTAAAGCCACCTTATACATAAAACTAAAAGTACGAATTATACTAAGGTAAAACTGAAACCATACTAACATTAATTAATAAAATTTGATTCTTGAATCCAGATTGATTCAAATAAAAGATTCTGAATATAACACAAAACTGAAAGTATAAAAACATCTGTTCTAAGAATTAGATTTAACAACCTCTGAATTCTCATAGAGTTTAACATAATAATGCCAAAATTATACTATCTTAACAAATACCAAATTATCCAAAAAAGTAAACTATTCTCAGATTCCAAGGTGATAGATATACAACTATCAGGGCCATGACATTAGATGTCATGAAAGCAATGGACATTTAGTATTCCATTAACTATGACAAGATCGAAAAGAGTGTTTGTTCTCTAATTCCATACACCACAATCAATGTGAAATATCTACTGACATATGACAAAAACATCATTCCGACGTTATGTGATGATCACAACTCTAAAAGAGCCGGTGACAGTAATGATGAAAGAGGCTCAAACCACAACTGAAATAGGCAGTGTGGATTCATTCCAATTCCTCTGGAGTGAATCTAAACCATAGAATTTTTCTATTTATATTTAGTAGTTTTGCAGTCACTCAATGAAACCAATCTTTCTCATATAGATTGGTAATCTCTACCGATTAGAAAATAGATATTTGTTGCCTATTAATTTGACTAAGGATTGTGAATACATTGTGGATAATATGAACTTGTTTTTCTTCAGAATATGTGCCTTAGATAGGAAAAAAGAATGAGTTCTAATTTTTGCAGACTGGTAAAAGTTGTTGAGTGGGGGACAAGAAATATTTCCATGTGTTGAAATTGAAAGGCTATTTCTTTAATAAGAGCTTTTGAAATCAATTGTTTGTGTAAATGGGTATTTACTATTTTCACTTATTTAAGTTTACTATTAATGCATTATTTTGCATTATTTTATTATTTATTTAGGTGAGACACTTAGGAGTTTGTGTACTCTCACAGAAGTGTGCAACTCTAATTATGCACATAGTGTCTACAACACAAGAGTTTGCATCATTCACTGAGTTGTCATGTTGACAACATAGTTATTTGCACTCCTCATTTAGCACATGTTGTCTACACCACTGATTTGCATGCTACACCATTGTAGGCTTATCTTCACATCATTGCACTTAATTATGTGCTTAATGGAGGATAACCCATATTTGACAGACATGTGCCTGGTTGTATTAATTATCATGATGTTGACTTGTATACATTCTAGAAGCTCTCCTAAGGCCTTTATATATAGGCACTCCTAGTGTACTCTTGTAATGGCTATATGGCATATTGAATGAATATCGTCATTATGATCATACTCTCTCTATTGATCTACTATGTACTTGTGTTGAGTTCTTTATTCTTGGGTGAATTCTAGCCTAAGCCAAATTCTTACATTGTATTAGAGCTGAGGGAGATTCTCTACACATAGCCATTTGAGACTGTTCATGCTTCAGCGCATTGACTTGAATATGGAGGATCCACAAAAATTGGGAGCATCTACAGCCAAATCTGACCTTGCCATTATGTCTAGAGCATTGATTCAGTGAAGATCAACTATAAATTTGTCTATGCTAGGTGAAAGTTGATCTTGAGGAAAAAAAAATTGTAAATCGAAACCTAGAGGCCCCAATTTGCAGTTCGGGTATGATCATTTTTGGATCTAATTTATTGATTTTTCAGATTTGAATATTATTTCCTTTTTTAAATTTATTTTCCTATCTGGGTATTTTTCAAATTTTATTTTCAGAATCAATAGTTCACACAGAGAATTTTTTTTAGCTAAATCGGGCAGTGACACCCCAGCTCGGCTCTATAATTTTGGTGGAGTATTTGGATTTATTAATTCACAGGGAATTATTTTATTTATTGGCAGTGGCATATTTCATTTGGTGGGCTTTGTACAATATTTCATTCACAACACTATCATAAATCAATGACAAATATTCAACTGAATCCGAGACACCCCACCAAATTATGGCACTGTTGCGAGTGGTTAATCTAGTGGAAGGAGCATCAGCGACACATTATTGTATCCTCTACAGACTCCTCTATTTTTTTGTCCTTGCCTCAATTCTCCCACAAAAGTGGGATATTGTCTATGGTTTCCTGATGGTCGTAAAAGAGAAAACTGGCTAGCATAAACAATCTTCACCAACCACTATCAAATCCTCTGGCACTGACCCCAAATTTTGGCGGCATCTTTGGAAATATTTTGGTATCCTCATATTTGTTTCCTACACTATAGGAGAACCCTACCATGCATCATTATTGTGCAGGGTTCACTCACCAACTATTGAAGTTCCACGTAGGCAAATTATAACCCGACACATGACGCTTCTCATGATTGACTCGTGGACAAGGCCACATCACTCTCCACACTAGACATGTAAGACTGCCTAGTCAACACATCACCCCTGTCAGTGCCTATATAGACCCACATCATTGGTAATGCAAGCAGCCATCCACATCATTTTTGGACTTCACTGTTCATACATTTCATATAGTACGAACATATAGATTTGTATAGTTAATGCAATAATCTATACAACTGAAGTCATCAGTGGGATGGGAGGATGTTGACATCATCTTTTCATGATCCTAAATTTGATATCCATTTGATTTTCATTCTAGGGTGATTTACAACTGCTACAATAATCGTATGACTGTCAAATTTAACCATATCATTCTCTGATGCAACCCCTCTCCAGATTGATTTTGGTTTTTGTAGTTTGACTTTGGGAGGCCATAACTAAGACATCTGGACTCCAAATTAGGTGTGATTTTTTTTGAAATTGGGTAGAATTTCCTAAACTTTTAGTGATGCAGGTTTTTTCTAGTATTGGTCAAAGTATTTGTCAGAATTTTCATTTTTTGGTTACTGTACCTGCATAATCTTGCATTTCGCAACTTCAAATGCTCCATACAGGCACATCTGGAGTCAAAAATAGGTTCCATTATTTTTGTAAGTGTGTTATTTTTTTTCTACTTTTCAAATCCATAGTCAAATTGTAGGGTTGTGTGGACAAAAGTGTCAATTTCAGAAATAGGGACTTTCTTTACTTTGTATGCTTCAGAATTGTAGCATATTGTAAAGTTCCAGATTTGTAATCCATTAAGAGGTTGTAGCAAAAAAAATTGAAAGTCCACATGAAAGGCCAAAATTGGCAAGTGGCCCATTGTAATCACACTACTAATAAAGTGCCCAAAGCATCTCTTTGGTGGGTTTTCTTCATTTAGTGAAAAGGGGGGGTGTTCTTCTTATTGTGTTCTCTCTTTTCTGCACTTTTCTTTCATTTTCTACATTATAGATAACTTTAAGTTTCCTAAATTAACTCCTCATAACCATGCTACTTGTTCCATCAAAATGTGGTATCACTTAATGCATGATGCAATTTCACAATATGTAGATGGTACTCTTCCTAAACCAGCAAGTGATATTTCAGCTTGGGTAGTAATGGATAGGAAAGCCCTAGGTGATATATGTTTGGGGGCAGATGATAAGATCATGTATCAAATCAAGAAGTGTTCTACATCCAAGGAATCTTGGGATACCCTTGAAAACCTTTATAGTAAAGTGTTTGAAGAGGATGTTTTCAAAATTGAAGATGAACTTGTCTCCTTAGATCCTAATTCATATGATTCTATAGAGGATCTCATCATCAAGGTGAATGAACTAAGGACAAAGCTTACTAATTTTGGAAGTTCTATCAAAGATGATAGACTGATCTATCTCATACATAACAAGATGCCATTGAAGTATTCCACATTTGTATCTTCTTTTAACACCTCAAAAACTACCTTAGGGTCTTCCTATAAGAAAGTCACTTTTGATGAATATGCTAAACAATTGGATGATGAAGAAAAGAAGTTGAAATCAATGGGAATTCTCAAACCAACTTAGTCTAAAGCATTGGTGGCTAATGAGGGTTCTCAAAATTCAACTGGATAGTCTTCAAATAAAGGAAAGGGTAAGAAGAAATGGAAGAACAAATTAGAGGATGCAAAAAATACAACACCACAATCCAATCAACAAAGCAAGTCCTCAAATTCCAACAAGAAGGGGGACAACAATAAGGAGAAGAAGAAGTGTGCTTATTGCAAGAAAATGGTTGATGAAGAGCATGAGTATTATCTCAAGAAAATTGATGAATTGACCAACATCGAAGAGGCATAATGTTCCATTACCTAATGCTTACAAGGATAAAGGGTCTTCTTTAGATTCCAAGGGCAAAGGGCAAGCACTCATGGAAAATTCAAACTCTTGAAACGAATGGATATTTGACTCAAGTGCCTCTTATCATATGGGTTATTCAAAGAAGGATTTTTCTTCAAAGAAGTAGTCCAAGGTACCACTCATCTTCATGGGAAATGATAGTAAAATGGAAGTTGAAGGAAAATGAAATGTGGAGATGGAAAATAGAGAGTTTCAAGATGTTCTCTATGTTCCAAACCCAAGTTCAAATCTCCTATCAATCTATCAAATCACTCACGTCGGAGATGGACATATAGTTGAGTTCCTTCCAAACATAGTACAAGTGCACAGTCTTAAAGATGACTTATTGCTTGTAGTGGGGAAAGTGAATAATAATAAAAATTTGTATTCTTTCTCCCATTTTGTGCCCAAGTCTCCTTTAAAGGCCTTGTTATCACAATCAAATTCAAACATGCAATTATCGCATCAACGGTATGGTCATCTTGACTTTCGCTATCTTCAGCAACTTTGCACAAACTAAATGGTCAAAAGTCTACCTCAAATCAACTTTTATAAGGGTGAATGTTCAACAGATTCAATGGATATGCATCTAGAAGGGAAGTTATAGAAAGGGAAGTCTTCAAGAGTACCAAGTATTCTATAGATGGTTCACATAGTATTAGCAGGACCTTTTGTAGCCAGCCAGGGTCGATACATACTTACCTTTGTTGATAACTTTTCAAGGTTCACTTGGGTCTACTTTCTTCATAACAAGAATGAGGTGTTGGACAAGTTTCTAGACTTCAAGACTCCTATAGAATGGAAATCCAGAAAGGCCATCAAGTACTTTGAATGGATAATGGGAGCATGTATGTGAACAGAAGACTTAAGGACTTTTGTAGACTTGAGGGCATTAATCCTCAAACTCTATCATCATTCAGTCCACATAAGACAAATGTTGCAACATTGAGGATCCAAACTCTTAAGTCTATGGCAAGTTTCATGATACAAGCCAAGTCTCTAGATCCATCATTAGAAGTCGAAGAAATCTCTAGTGCCACTCACATTCTTAACCATTCTCCTCATCTAGCCTTAGATGGCAATAATCTTTTTGAGGCAAGGTGTGGTAGAAAATCTATTGTGACACACTTCAGAGTCTTTGGTTGTCCTACATGGGAAAAGGTATCTTCGAGGGGATGCAAGGTATAGTCATCTCAGCCTTGTACTTCCATTGGTTATGAAGACAATGTGAAGGCATATAGACTTCCAGATCATGAGACTCATCAGATTTTTGTGGAGAAGGATGTTCACTTTGAGGAAAGTTCACCTAGCTTGTGCTATAATCCTCTTTACACATCATATAGTGTGGAAACTGATAGTGACGCCAACAATAGTGCTTCAACAGATTCAAACACATGGGGTTCTATCAATAGTTACAGTGAGAGGTCATTACATCAGTTCAGTCCACATGCATACATCACCACAATGATAGGTCTAGAACAGAACGGTACATCCAATCTTCCAGATACAGGTTTAGTGATAGAGTTGGAGGATAGTGTTGATGATCTACCTCTTCTTCTTAATGCAGAATTACATTCTTTAGTTGTCGTGAGGGCTCCATCTGACTCTCTTATTCATTCTCTATATGATCAATCGTCATAGGCTGAAGTGATTGTGGATACTTATGATCAGTTGTTGTAGTAAGGTTCTTCATCAATTGCAAAGATAGACAGTTCTTTGAGACAGGTTCTTTAGCCAGTTGAGTAGGTTTTAGAGACATCACTTATTCATGGGATTCTTTCCACGCACAGTGGAAGCATCTCATTTGTACCCTTGGCATTGTTTCTTCCTAAGGGGAGGAACACCATTCTATAGTCTTGGATTAGCTTCTTCATTAGAGCAGTCACTGTTTAACATTCTTCTTTGGGGTGGGGAGCCTATCCTATCTCTCTTCCTCTTCTCATCATTCTCTTATGTATATACTAGATGTATGTTGTAATGGGGGGGTCTTGATTACTCCATCCATCCATACATTATTTCATCTCTCTTTTTGGGGGAGGGTTTTTCCCATGAGGTTTTCCCTCTTTCTCCACTTTATGAGAGATTGTATATCATTATGTACATGGCTACCTAACATGGCCTAGTAGCTAGGACCCATCATGCACTTCATCCTAGATTTTATAAACTCAAGGGCATTCCCCTAAGTTGCACTTAAGGGGGGGTGTTGGTGTAAATGGGTATTTACTATTTACACTTACTTAAGTTTACTTAGGTTAATGCATTATTTTATTATTTATTTAGGTGAGACACTTAGGAGTTTTTGTACTCTCATAGAAGTGCGCAAATTTGATTATGCACATGGTGTCTACAACACAAGAGTTTGCATCATTCACTGAGTTGTCATGTTGACAACACAGTTATTCACACTCCTCATTTAGCACATGTTGTCTACACCACTGATTTGTGTGCTACACCATTGTAGGCTTATCCTCACATCATCAAACTTAATTTTGTGCTTAATGGAGGATAGCCCATATCTAGTGGACATGTGCTTGGTTGTATGGCTTATCATGATACTAACTTCTATGCATTCTAGAAGCTCTCTTGAGGCCTTTATATATAGGCACTCCTAGTGTACTCTTGCAATGGCTATATGGCATATTGAATGGATATCGTCATTCTGATCATACTCTCTCTATTGGTCTACTGTATGCTTGTGTTGAGTTCTTTGTTCTTGGGTGAATTCTGGCCTAAGTCAAATTCTTACATCAATTGCACCCACAAACAAAAATGATGATCCTTTTCTAGTCAATGGAGGAAACAATGAAAATGAAATTCTGAGGAGGTTTCACTTATGACAACTTTTCTCACATGGAGCTTCTATACTACCTAGGCAAGATTTTAGCATAGGAATGGTTCACTTTTGTTATTCAAAAATTAAACTTTTATTAGATAAAATATGTAGATAGTTGACTTTTGAGATTATTGAGATTTGACTTGTTCAAGACAATATTTATTATTTAGTAATTGATGCGTTAAAGGGGCATTTATTTAGAGAGCATCATTTTTTAAAAAAAATTTAAAGGTTTTGTAAATGGGTAACAAGTTAAGTACATTTAGATATATTTGCTGAATGTTTTAGAAATAGAGTAGTAAGTGATGTGAGCTTAATCCATTGTTTACAGAATAGTAAGCAACCAATTTAGCGGGCTAGCAAGTTGTCCCCTTATAATTACATAGTCTTAGTTGTTGCAAGCAAAGTGATTTTAACCATAGAAGAACTCTGTAGTTAAGTGTGCTCAAGCTAGAGTAGTATTGGGATGGGTGACCTCCTGGCAAGTCCCAAAGCTTCACCTCTATGAAGATCACATAGATCCAATGTGCTAAGTGTTCAATTTTTTCTCATTGGAAATGGATTCATGTGAATCACTACTCATGAACACATGGGTCAATGGGTGTGACTCATAAACTACGTAGTTAAATCCTCATAGCAATATCACAACATAGCCTTAGCCAAAGGCATTAGAGCATACAACACCATAAAATAAGTGGTGATGTAAGGGATACTAGAAGCACACTATTAGCATATAGCACTAAGAAAGCTCAAGGTGATGAGGCCACTTACAATGTAGGTGCCAATAGTTATCTTAGACAAGACACTGCTAGGAAACTTCATTGTTAAGTGTATTGGGATAAGTGACCTCATAGGAAGGTTTGATTCTTCATTCATGTGAATGTCACGATGCAATGACTGTTAAATGTTCCATTCATGAGAGATGAATTGTGAACTAACTACTTATCAAACATAGGTCAGTCGGTTTGACTCTAAAACTACACCACTAAATCCTTATAAATTATAGTAAAATTTGACATGTGGAAAATATCTCCTTTTATCAATATTTTAGATACAAATTTACTAAAAGATTAAATAAAAAAACATTCTACAAGTATTTATACTATACCTACAATTTAACACTTTTTTATACATGCATTTGTGGAAAAACAAATTGTGTAAACTTTTTGAATTAATGTTTTAGATTCATATGAAAAATAAATAGAATTTTTGAATAAACATTTTTTTTTCAAAAGTAAATCTACAATATTTAACTAAAAGAGGGGTAAATTTTTTATTAAATACCAAAGAGAACAGAAAAATAGAAGAAACAAAGAGCACCAGAGCTTTATCCTGGTCCATAAGTTGAGCCAACTTCTAAGATAAATCAGGGGGAAGCATCCTATGATCAATAATATTCCAATCTAGTGCATAAGCTTGGAGGTCCAATTACCCAAGCAATTATCTACATTGTTCCACTCATGAGGGATATGCATAAAAGACATAGAATCCATAGAATTGCATAATTGAGTGATATGTTGAATAACCAGAACCAAATGCCAATCCACATCCATGAGGTGCCTTCTATTCAATAAATTCACAACCACCTACAAGTTAGTCTCACAAGTAATTCTTCCCCACCCACATTGACATCACTATTCCACTACAACCAAGATAGCAAGGGATTCCATGAGGTTATTTCTATGGTAACCCTTGTAGATAGAAAACAGAAACTGAACATCACCAGGGCTGTCACACCCAACTCCCCCAATGTCAGCCAGTCCAGGATTTCCTTGAGAAGAGCCATTAGTGTTGATTTTAAGAACTCCAACCTGGGGAGGAGTCTAATGCCCCTCACAATTAACACACTAAGAGAAATGCCTAGTTCTATTCCTAGAGCATCTGTGAAGAAGAGAGAGAGAGCATTGCCTTGAAGAGGAAAGGAAAGGCATGAGTAAATACCAACATCACCAGTATCGAAACCTCCACCAAATTCACATTTAGCTAAAGTATATTTCATGAAGAGAATTAGAAATTTTTCCCCATAGGTGCCTGATCCCAAGTTGCACATCATGAAAGATCCTCTTATTTCTCTCAAGCCAAACATGCCATAAAATAAGAGAAGGGCCAATAGTCCAACTCACTTGAAGAAAATAAGTCTTGTAAGGGGGATGGCCTAGATAGTCCCAAAACTCAGACAAGGAGGAAACATGCTAGTACGTGCATCCCCACACACTCCACCAGAAGTGCCAAATCTGCTTAACAAAAGAGCATTGGAAAACAAGGTGAGAAGTAGTCTCTTCACTATTCTGGCATAAGACATAGATGAAAGTTTTAAAAGCTAGATTTGTCATTGAACCAAAAGGTTGACCTGTTAATGCCTGATACAACCACTAGACTTATAGAACATAGGAGGTGATTAAGCCATATCACAAATCCCATAGGGGAAGGCTAGAATTTAGTCCAAAAATTCCCCCCTCAATGTTATCCAAGGAGATTCAAACCTATGACCAATCTTTTATACCACTTGTTACAAGCTAGAGTTGTCGTTGCACCAAAAGATCAACCTGTTAATGCCTGATACAACCACTAGACTTATAAAACATAGGACATAGTTAAGCCATGTCACAAATCCCAAAGGGGAAGGCTGGTGGTTAGTTCAATAGGAAGGCCCCTAGAAGCCTCGCTTGGAGAGATTCTCCCAAGTAACACAATGATTGTAAACTAGAATCTAGAGGAAAAAGTTACACTTAGGCCAAGAAAAGCTATTCCAAACTTTCTTCCACCAAGAGACCTCCACCTCGCCAAACAATTTCTTAGTTAGTGAAAGGAATCTTGAAGAAACAAAATAATCGCCAAAAGAAGCACCTCACCAAGCCAAAACATTAGGTTCCTACAGAGAGTTGCACTCCCTAGAAGCCAAGATTTGAGAAAGCTCCAATCGATCCCCTAGAGAGCTACCCAACATCCAATTAGAAGATTTCTTCCATCCATAGCCAACAAAAAGGCTTGGACATGAGCCTCCTTATAATGAGTGACCTTATTCCATCTCATAGAGAGGAAAAATCACAAAGAGACTGTAAGTGCAAATGAGAGGCCAAGAGAGGAGGATGCCCATTCTAGGAATGACTCCAAAACAGAGCCTTAGTGCCTTTCTCTTCACCAAGAGAGCAATAATCTTGAGGGTATTCCACACCATAGAACCTTTTCCCTCAAGAGGATACCTAGAAACATCTAAAGGTTCAATGCTAGGTAAATAATTGTGACAAGATACAGGCCCACATCTAAGACTAACTAGAACACCAATGCCAATAGAGCTTGGCAGCAAGAGTTTGACTGCACAAGATAGTAGAATGACGGCTAAGGCCTCCTTCCTTTTTTGGCCTATAAATAGTATCCAAATTGATGAGGCTCCATTTAGTATTTTGCAAATTTTTGCTTCAAAGAAATTAGCAAGAAAGAGCATCAAATTCCTTAAGAAAATATGTCTGGTAGCCTGAACCATGCTTTTGTATATGGGAAGGGCCTATATCATAGATTGTAGGAGAGTCACCCTGCCAGCAGTAGAGAGCCACCTATGAGCCCAATGATTGACTTTTTGTCAATGTTTATCAAGAAAGCTTTACCAAAAAAGTCTAGGTTATCTTTCCACCACAATAGGGACCCCCAAGTAAGTCAAAGGAAGAGACTCAATTTGAAATCTCAAGATATTAGCAATCCTCCATTGGATAGGCTTAGGAGTGTTGAAGAAAAAAATAGAGGACTTATGGTGACTAATTTTCTACGTAGAGGTAGTCAAATAAGTATGTAAGGTGAGCCAAAATGCTTTAGCTTCTCAAATTCAAGCTCTCCCAACAAGGTTTGTATCATCAACAAACTAGAGGAGAGAAAGAGTGGGCATCCCATTTCCCCATTGTCAGTCCTAAATTAGATTTTGGGAAACATGAGACTTGATAAGTCTACCAAGTCCCCCAGCCATAATGATAAACAAATAAGGAGAAATGGTATCCCCTTGGTGAAGACCCCTAGAGGCCCCAAAAAGCTCTGATGGTTCACCATTAAGAAGGACTAAGAAGGAGGGAGTAGTAACATAGCTCAAAACCCATCTGACCCATTCTTGACTGAAGCCAAAAGCTAGAAGAACTTTTTGCAAGAAACCCCAATTGACTCTACCATAATCCTTAGCCATATCAAGCTTGATGAACATGGTGCATTCTCTAGAAGTACACATAGAGTGAATGGCTTCAAAAGCAATAACCACCCTATCCAAAACTTTCTTTCCAACCACAAAACCCCCTTGTTCCTCAAAGATAACTATGGGTAGCCAAAATTTAAGCCTCTCCCCTAGGATATTAGTAATTATTTTATGGACCACATTACAAAGAGTAATAGGCATAAAGAAGTCCAACTGATTAGCCTCTTCATTCTTCAAAATAAGGACTAGGAAAGTAGCATTCAAGACTTGGAGCATATCTTTGTTGGAATAGGACTCCTAAACCACATCCAAAAGGTCATGATTTATAATATCCCAAAATTCCTAGAAGAATTCAATAGGGAATCCATTAGGCCCCGAAGCTTTGCCCTTACGCAAGCTGAAGACCACCTCCTCCAAGTCACACATACAAATCGGCCGCATAATAGAGTCATTCATCTCCTTGGTCACAACAGAGGGAATATAGGACAAGATCATATTCTCCTCAATCTCCACTAGAGGCAAGTCATCTAAAAAAGAGAGCAGAGTAAAGCTGAATAGCTTCCCTAGACACAGCTTGAGAGGAGATCAAATGTGTCCCAACAAAACTAACAAGAGAATAAATGTAACTCATGTTAAGTCGAGCTTGCACAGATTTATGGAAAAATGAAGTGTTCTTGTCCCCTTCCTAAAGTGAGTCAACTTGAGCCTTTTGTTTCCAATAAATTTCTTCTCTAAGATCCCACTGTACTAAATCATTAGAAGCTTGGTAATCTGCTATTCCAAGAGCTTCAAAAAAACCCAAATCCTGAACCTGCCTAGTAATAACATCAAGATGACCTTGAGTCCTCTTTTTCATAATGTGGAGATTACCAAAACAATTCCTATTCCAATTCTTCAACCTCCTTTTGACATACTATAAGTTTTTAGAGAAGGAGAACATAGTAGTGTGATAGGCAAGGCCTCCTTGTCTCCACCAATAAGCCATTAAATCATGGAGAGAAGATTCTCAAAGCCATATCAGCTGGAACTTAAAGGGAAGCTTCTTGGGGACAAAAAAATAACTAGTTGTGAACTTGATATGCTAGTGGTCAGAGCCTCTCCAATCAAGAATTTTAGAAGAGAGAGAAAGAAAGCTACAATTCCAAAAGAAGGAAACTAGAAACCTGTCCAAGCATTCTGAGATGGCATCATCTCCAACCCTTCTATTATTCCAAGTAAAGAGCCCATTAAGAAGTTTGACATCGTAGAGATGTAAAAGATCTATATTTTCTTGAAAAAACTTAGAAGAATGACCCAAGTGAGCCATCCCACCCTGCTTCTCCTTTAGACTAATGGCAGAGTTAAGATCCCTAGCCACAATCCAAGTTAAGAATGGGTAATACCTTCTGACATACCTATTATGTGCCTTGAGCTTAATCTTGCCAGGGAGATCAGTAAGGGCATACACATTAGTAACAAGAATCAACTCTCCAGTTTCTAGAGAAGAGGCCACCATTGAGAGAGCTGATTCGCAAGAGATCCAGTCGAGAGGCATAACTTTCCTAGGATCCCAAAAAATGGAAAGACCACCAAAGCTCCCCAAAGCACCAACACATTGACATTGCCCTAGAAACCAAAATTTAGGAGCACATCTAAACATGGAATCCATTGAAATCTTGGTCTCCTGGATACAAAGGATATCTGAAGAATGATTAGCCACTAGCTCATGAATAGCCTTTTGTCTGGGGATTCTATTCAACCCCCACACATTCCATGAGAGAATAATCATTGGGTAGAGTGGAGAAAATGTTCATCCATGGTCTTTATAGCCCTAGACTCTACCAATAAATCTCCTATAAGTTTAATTTTTTCCTAATCTTTCTTTTGCTCAACTCTTGAGGAAGTAGAAAAAGAGATTTTCTTAAACAGTCTTTGCATCAAGCCCTAAGCAAGAGAAGATCTCTTTCCTTTACTAGAGGCAAACACATCTTTGACCAAACCTCCCAAAAGAATATCCTTTTCCCATGGACCAAGAGAAACCACAAGGGAACCAAACTCAGGCCAATAGAGGTCTCTAGCTTTTGTTGAACTACAACATTCTGGTTACCACTAAGAATAGAGGTCCTCCCCTCTGAGCCAGTAACCCCACACTGAGCCTCTATAGGAATGTCTTCTTCTATGACCATGTTTTTTAGCACCTCAAATCAATTGAATCTTGAGTACACTTATTGATGTAGATGAGATTTATTTTGACCCCTCCCCTTAGGGGAGTTTCAAGCAGGGATAAAACCATCCTTATTAGGACCGATAGTATTGGATGGTCCTTGCCCTTGACTTGAATTGTTCATTTGAGCTTTCGCTTTAGTAGTCCTATTAGTCTGAACATTCCCTTTTCTAGTACTAATAGTTTGACCATTCCCCTTATCATCATTAGCCATCCTTGAGCCTGAGAACCTACCAGGAGTATCATTGCCTTTAGAGGCTTGAGAGCATTGGCATTGTAAATGACCATACACATGATAAATGTGGCATCAAAAGGGAATGGATTCATAGTCTAGCTGTTGAATCCAAGAAGAAGAGCCTATGTAAATTTCCAATGAATCAGGCAAAGGATTATTTAAATCAATTTCAACACAAATACGGGCATAAGAAATAACCTTTTTATCCAGTGATTGATGTACTATAGCAATCAACTTCCCAAGCACAAGTACAAGCTATCAAAAGATATCCTCTCACTTAAACTCCAAAGGAAGTCATGGCAGGTAGACCCAACTAGGAACCCTCGAAGGGAGATCCTCAGCAAAATTGAACCTGATATGTTATGGTTTGACTAAAAGACCCACTTAGTCATAAAAATATGGGCCTCCCACAAAGACCTAGCTCCTATGTAACATGCAAGAGAAAGCCACCAAAAAGTAGCTATTACCAGCCAACATAATCTCCATATCACCTTCCACTTGCCACTAACTTTATTTAACTTCGAGCACTTGCTAACATAAGATGTCTCCTTCTCCTATGAACTCACCCTGGGAGAAGATCCACCACAAGTTAAGGCTCCAACAAGACAGAGACTCTTGGAGACCCTGCTCTTGGCCATAAGAGCCCAACAAACAAACTCACTCACAACTTCCAAGAATATGTTCTCACCGAACGAGAAGTATAACACACAAATTCACATAATTTGTTCCCTAATGGTCATTTGTGTTTATGTAAGATGTGTTTGAATAGAGCTTTTACATTCTTAAACTCTCCTCTCGTGATGATGGATCATAAAATATGATCCCAAAAGTTGATACTACAAAATCATACACGATTAGGGGAAACATAAATAACAATATATCATAAATTGTGAAAATTTTCTATCTTTAATATTTTTTTATTTTTTTTAAAAAATTCATGCACCTTCTTTTAATTAATTGGGTGAGCTTAAGGGGTTTTCTAATGAATGGCTCATAAGACACAACACTTGGTGAATGTTTTGCAAATGGGGTTACAAGAAAAGTAGGTCTAACTATGGAGGAAACTCTATATTTGAGTTCACTCAAGATGGAATAGTACTGGGATAGGTGACCTCCCAAAAAGTCTCACTATTTCCACCTCTATGACCATCACCTAGATCCAATGAGTGTTAAGTGTTTCATTTATTGTCATAAGAAATAGATTCGTGTGAATAACTATTCATAAGATCAATAAATTTCACTCAAAAACTACACATTTATCCTAAGAACAATATCATAATCATTTAATTGAATAGACTTTACCTAAGCTCCTACCTACTTTTACAGTTATTTTAATAATTATTAAAGTATTTCCACTATACATAATTTTGATAAACCAATAAAAGCCCATCATACCATGCATCCCCCACAATACCACCAATGAAGACTTCCTTCACATTATTTGACAGGCTAAAAAACTATTATAATATTATGAACAGAGACTGCTGCTCTCATTTAAAATAGAAAAACATTCCAACTAGATCAGTTTTAGACTTGAACGAATGTCTTACGGAGTGAAATTTTCCTCACAAATGTTAAAAAGTTGTAAAGAAGTGACTGAGCAGTCTGATATCTTTTCTGGTCCCACTTACTCACATTTTCCCCTTAAATACCCCTCTTCATTGCCCACAGAAACACACTCCTTGAGTTCTTCTTTGCAATGGAGAAAATTCATCTTCTCTCACTATTTTTCACTCTTCTATTTCACTTGTTTCTGCTGGAATAGAGAATGTTTTGTCTCTAATTGCAGATCCTCCTCTAGCAAATAGGCTCTAATGGACATTTTATGAGACCACTTGCCCCAAACTGAAATCCATTATTGAGAAAAGAATCAAGTTTTATTTAGAGGAAGACAATACTCAGGTGGTCGAATTATTACGGCTTCACTTTCATGATTGTTTTGTTCAGGTCAAGTTTTAAACTAATTTGTTTTGTTTTCCTATGGTTGTTAATTTGTTGGGTTTATTGTTTTAATGGTAAAATTTTATTTTTTGCAAGGATGTGATATATCTATTCTATTGGATGGATTAGCAAGTGGGCCGAGTGACCAAGATGCTCCCCCTTAACATTAAGGCAAAAGGCATTTGAAATAATAAATGACATTAAAGTGAGTGTGGACGAGGCATGCGGTGTTGTTATGTCCTGTGCAGACATTACTGCTCTTACAACTCTACATTCCATCTCAACACTAGCTATGGTGCACCATATTTGCACCAGTCGGGCCCCTCCATCCCATGGTCAATAGGCGTAGGTACCCCCATACACAGTGTACATCTCTGTCATTTCATTTCCAACTCAGCATCTACTTGTCGTATGTCAGTCGATTATTAGACACTTTTTGTCATATGTTTTAAGGTTTTTAAGTTTTATTTTTAACATTTTATCATTTTAATGTTTTATCTATTTTAACATTTTATTTTTAAAAATAACGACACTTTTTGATCTATTTTAAGGTTTTGTTTTTTAAAAATTATTATTTTTAGATTGTTGTTAAAGTGTATATGGTATTTATATTGTTAAAATTATATGATATCAATTATGTTTACATTGTTGTACAATTTTAAGAAAATTGTACATAATAAATATTAGTTATTTTAGATAAGTAAATAGAATTTGATATATTTTTATTATAATAATTATATTGTTAATTTTTTTATTTTAAATATATAGTAATATAGAAATAAAATAAATGTTGTTTATTTTATAGAAGTAATAAATTTTTTAAAGAAAAATTAGTTGTTTGAGAGATAAGATTAAATGAATTGATTATTATATTCATTATATTATGAAATTCAATTAATAATTTTGTACATTAATAAATAAAATAATATTTTTACATAATTATATTTAACATATTTAAGATTTCTAACTGATTTTGAAAAAGAAAATAATTTTAAAAATTGAAATGAAATAGTTTAAAATTAATAATTATAATAAATAAATAAATAAAATTTAAGAATATTTTATTTCTTTTATAAATACAACATAAAAATACATACGTTTTCAAAATTGGTTTTTTTTTAACATGATGTTTATGTGTTGTCTCCATTATCATGTAACATTTAATAGTTCCAAATTTATTTATCAAACTTATTTAATGACAACAAACTAAGCAAATATCAATTTGTGATATTCTTGTCAAGATTTAAATGTGCGATTTTGAGTGAAACTCATTAACCCATGTTTCATGAGTAGTGATTCAACATGAATCTATCTCTCATGACTATAAATGGAACACTTACCACTCATTGGATCTAGGTGATGCTCACAAGGGTGAAGCACCAAGACTTCTTGGGAGGTCACCCATCCTAGTACTACTCAAGCCTGAGCACGCTTAGCTATGGAGTTTCCTCCATGGAAATGATCTCCTACTTATCAAGTATCAATTTTTCATACAAAACAATTCATAAGATGACCATGTTGAATATAATTTATTAGATAGTTAACGTACTTAATCATTTCATTTTATATATTCTATATCTTGTCATCTTATTTTCTTCTAAGTAAGAATGAGAAAAATTACATGATTCTTAACCATATAAAATGTTACAAAAAATGCTTAATTTGACCATGTTATTCATAACCATACACATATATGTTATTTCAACATATGTGTTATTGCAATACTAAAGTTGGATTAAACATTACATCCTAACTTTAATCAAATGCCACATGGAAAGTTCAAGACAACATAAATATGTGAAGATGATGAACAATTATAGAGCCAAAAATATAACTCAAAGCATCATAATGCTTTCACTATGACACGAAATCAAATCCCTTGTAAAAGCACAAAATCAAGGACATAATATTTGGATGATAAAATAATACAATACGTTTTGAAAATCCTTCATAGTGAAGCTCTTAGTCTTGACTTATATTAAACTCTCTTCTAATTGGAATCAATTTTATCACTTCAATAAATTTACAAAAAGTGTTGATCACCATACTCCATATAAACATCATCAACACCTGCAAATGTATTGCATTAATAATAAAATTCATTTTCAAACTAAAGATACAATTGATTGAGGTTCATTTTGTATTTTCCTTACCATCTCTACTTTGCATTGTGTTCATTTTTGCTATTGTTTGATTAAGATCAATAAAATATGGTTGCACTTTTTTTGAATTTTCGCTCGATCATCTAATTCAACATAAGAATTAACATTTAATATATATCATCAATAAATTTAAAATACAGTTGTAAATTTGATACTCATAATTATGTTTATTTCATAACTTCATTAACATATCTAGCTTCCATTGCATCATTTTTTGTTGATGCCCGATTATATTCAATGGAATTTGGTTGCATGTATTCTTGATTTTTCTGTTCATCATCTAATCCTGCAATAATATGAACATTTAGTATGTAAACTTTGGCAAAATAAATTTACAAACTAAAGACTGATAATTCATTGATTTATATAATGTCATTACCATGTCTAGTATTTATTACATCCATTGTTGTTAATGTTTGGTTAAGATCAATAGAGAATGGAAACATAAGTTGTTGAGCTTCTTGTTGATCATCCAAATCTACAAAAAAAAAACTTAAATTTAACATTTTAACTTAGATAAAATGTTCAAGTATAAAACTAATTTATGTAAATAATCTAAACAATATTAAAATTACTATCTACCAACAATAGCTTGTTGAAAGGTATGGACAGGGATAGTATTGATCATTGATGGTTGATCTCTAATAATTATATCTTTTACATACAAAAGTGGTTAGAAATATGAACCAAGTATTTTTTTTTATAAAAGTAATAAAGACACTTAACACCTAAAAGCTTACCATTTGGAAATTGTACTTCATCAATTATTGTATGGTTTAGATCAATAGAGAAAGGTAATTGACATTGTGGAATACTTTCTCAATCACCCAAACCTACAATGACATATGATTAATACATGAAATGAAAATAAGAATTATTGCTATGTAATTACTAAAATATTTTTTCTTAAAAATACACTCACCTTGTTCCTTGATAATATCTCTTTCTTCTTGAATAGCTATACTTGAGTGATTTGTGACCTTTTCAATTTTTCTTTTTCTTTCTACTTCCTATAGAGGGGAACTAGAAATTTTCATTCTCCTCAACTCTACTATTTAAGTTTCTAGAGAGGGATTTACGCTTTTGGTGAATGGAACAACATTTTTTTCATTTTGCTTGGACTAAACCATGGTGCTATTCATCTCATAGACATGTTATCTGAGCTGAAGATTGGTTTAAATTTGGAAGATGAAGCAAGAGATGCGTGGATTTCTCTAAATTTGTCAACAGATTGACTAAAGATGTCTTTGTCATAATCACTAGTCGGTAAATTTTTTAGCAATGAATTTAAATAATCAATAGATTTTTGAAACTTATCATTGATAGTAGTAGATAAATTCCAACTATCTGCAATACAAATTTAATAATGGCAAATTCAAAATTACTAATAAATATTGAAATTTCATTAAAATGATAGTTTTGAAATTTTCCAGTTTTGTCACCTTCACCAATGTTAACCTCAAGCACATCCTGATTTCAGAAAGTATACAACCATCTACAATTGAAATATTAAGTAATTAGTGTTGAGAATCATAAAATCATTTAATATTTAACTATATTGATCATATTGATCATACCAATGACATTAATGTCATGACTCGATCTTCCTATGACTTCCTCATCATCAAAGACCAATGGAGTAGAAGCTTCTGTAATTTTAAATGAGACTAATATAGTCAACATAGATTTTTTTTAATAAAATATAAATTAATTAATCCTAAATTTTGAATAGTACTTACCAACAACTTCATCGTGTGTGTTCCTCTTCAGAATATATAAGATCTTCAACACATGCTTGTATGTGTTTTCTCTTTTTTCCCATTCTCTTTAGTGTAAATAATAATTAGTTATGCTTTACTTAAGTTTACTTAGGATAAATGCATTTATTTATTAGTTGTCACCAAAAGTAAGCATACTTTTACGTGTTGACTTGTTGAAAACACAGGAGTTTACACCTGCCCAGTCATACTTATCCTCTTGTCTATGTGGAGGATAATCCACCTTTTGTGGACGTATGCTTAGTTGTTATACTTATCTCCTAGCACTTTGTAGCTTATTCTAGAAGCTTCCTAGAGGCCTTTATAAATAAGCTCTCCTATTGTATTTTTGTACAACAATTTACATCAATTATCTGAGAATATATTTTTCTTATTTTTAGACCAAACCCTTGCCTCTTCTTGTCTTTTTCTTCTTTGTGACAAGTTTTCTACATGTAGGTGATTCAAGGGCTTGTGGATTTGATTTGTGTATTTGCTCAAATCCTACATGGTATCAAAGTCAAATCTATTGTAGCTTGTTTAGTATTTGGAGAAAAAGGAGAAAGAGGGTTTTCCATAATAGATGTAACATTTTTTGGGCCTTTTTCTTTATTTTTTGGAGGTGTGATGGTAGCGATTCAGAAAAAATAACTACAGAGGTGATTTTCGAATAGCAATATCTCCCTCATACGGACTCCTTTTTGCAAGAAATTTTTTTTGTTTTGGGGTAGAATTTCATGATTTATACATTGGTGTAGCTAGTTTGAGATCTCTATTCCTGAATTTTTCTTGCAACTCACAAATCCTGATTTTATCACTTCAAATGCTTAGTAAGGGCTCATCTAGACACATAATCAGGTTCTATTTTTATTGGAAGTGTGTTTTTTTTTTGTCTACTTTCTACATCTGCAATTAGATTATAGGTTCTGTGGATAGAAATACTACTTTCAGGAATAGGCATTAAATTGGCTATTGTAAGCACACTAAGTATAGGGTGCCCAAATTATACATTATGGAGGGGAGCATTTTCTTTTTTTATAATTCACTTTAGAATCGACCCTTCTACTTTCAATGTCAGAACCTTCTATGGCTCGGCTAACATCACACAACTATCACACTTGGAAGACACAATTGACTTGGCTTCTTATGTCACAAGGCTTGTGGTCATGTTTGGATGAGAACCAACCTATCCTACAATGCATTTATAAGGTTCTTCAGCATAGAAACAAAATGGATGAAGTCATGGGATTGATTGCACTAAACATCTCTGATAGTCTATTGTTTCACTTGGATGGTTTGAACACTCCTTGGGCTATTTGGACCAAGTTCTACAACTTGTTTGGCATAGTGAATGAGTTATGGGCACTACAGCTTCATGTAGAGTTGACTTCTTTGACACCTACTAGCTTTCCCACCATTGAAGACTTCTTAATGAAGTTCTAATCTCTACATACAATTTTGTAGGGATGTGCAAAAAATAAAATAGATGATGAGTTTTTTTTTATACTCTTAAAGTTGTGAGGACTATTGGGGTAAATAACTAATAATTAATTATTTAATCTATTTACTTAAGTTTACTTAGGTTAATGCATATAGGTAATAGTTGTAGTGATGAGTTGTTGACAACATGGGAGTTTGTTCACTTCTAGCATGTTCCACCTTTTTGTGGAAGTGTGCTTAGTTGTCAACCTTATCTTCTACCTCTTTCCAACTTGTTCTACAAGCTTCCATGAGGCCTTTATATTTGGGCTCTCTCGTTGTATTTTCACATCTCATATCTCATTTTCAATTGTAAATACATTTTTCTTGTTTTGCAATATGTTCTCTCTTAAGTCCATCTAGGGTTTTTCCAAGCTCCACCTCTTCCTTCCTTGGTTTCCCTTTGACAGGTTATTTGCATGTAGGTGATCTTGGCAAGCTGTGGAGTTGGATTTTTTCAACTCCTACATGGTATCAAAGCCTCCCTGCTGCTCCTTGTTCGAAGGATTTTTTAAGCCATGATTTGGAGACACAAACTCTAGTTTGTTTGTGATTTTTTCTTCAATCCAGGGAAAGAGCATTTTTTGGAGCACTTTGGGCTTAAATGAATGCTGCCATTGGATTCAAAAGTACATTTACAATCAAGATTCATATCAAATTTTCTAATTTTGGTGACAGGCACTCCGGGAGGCAAATTTTTTTTGGTTGTAGGTCTGTGGTACAACCATACAGATGAATTTGATCAAAAAAATTTAAAAAGTGCAGGGCTACCACTGCACCACTGTGGCCCCGCTAGTGCACAACCCATGCCCCACTGTAGTCGGCTGTGCCTCCCTCCATCCACCATGGTGCAGCCACCACCGGCAGTAACCTCCTATGCTCTACAGTTCCATGGCCCTGCATAGTCAATGCTTGCATGGATAGTATTTTGCAAACTTAGCAGTTGTGGGGGTGACACGTGGCATGAGTGCCATATTGGCACTTTTCCATGTGGCCTTTGCCACATCAGCACATTGCCACATGGCCACATTTTTTGCCGTCAATTTTTTTCTAGTAGATTGCTGATTTCAGCATGATGTCAGCATTGCATCATCAGCCCTCTAGCACCTCTCTAGGGTCTTTTTTGACCTACAATTGGTTTTTTGGCCATATCTTGAGCATACAAAGGTATTTTTCAAATCCAAAAGAAGCACCGGAAAGTTGGTTCTAAGATGGAGACATGGTATATGTATTTTTAGGTTTTAATACTGTTTAGTTCTCATTTTTGTAGTTGAAGTCCAAAGTTCTATTTTTAATTCTAGCATAGATATCTTTTGCGTCCCATGTCCATTTTTTGAAAATGTTATATTTCTGGAAGCTGGTTTTGTCATCTTTTCAGAAATGTTGTCATTTTCTTCAAATTTTGCCCCATGCTCTTTCTATCATGTTTTTGGCATTTTTTCTCTATGGTGAATATCTTGGGTGTTCCAGGTCTGAGTATCATTTTCACGGCGTAGAATCTTTTGTTTTGGGCTATACTATCTTTTGTACCAACTTTTTTCCTTTTTTGATCATTGTAGCTATCATTTGAAAGCATTTTTATGTAAACACATTGAGATAAAGTGCCACTCTTGCATTTTAGGTTCATGAATATTGTTTTGAGACAGTTGTACTTGCACTATTTTTATAAAGCACCATGGGGGGATAATTGTTTGTTGTTTTTGGCCTTCTGCCTTTTGTTTTCCCATGTAGAGTCAGTGTGATTGTGTCTTTATAGGTTTTTGTACCTCTTTCCCTCTCTTGTCATTCTTGGTTCTATCTATAGAAGATTTTGGCCCACCTTCTTAGTTGTCTATCATCTCACCTTGTCTACATTAAGGTGGAGTCATTCTATTGTTCTAATGCATTCATGGTTTGATGCTTTGATAGTGTGAGCTATGTATTTAGTGGTTGACCCTATATATGAGGTGATTGTAGTGGGTGGCTATGTATGCATTTTGGTGAGATGGATTATCTACCATATAGACACACTCAGTTTATGCCTTCTTATTCCATGGAGGTTTTTTAGATTAGTAGTATCTTTCTAATGGCAAATTTTTTAGCTTCTTCATGCTTCAATGATGCTCTTCATGATCTCCTTGTTCCTTTTTTATGGGACATTTCTCTAGTTGGAGGCTTCTTCAATCCTTCACTAGGTTCTTACCTCTTTTTGAGGGAGGGTTTTTCCCATGAGTTTTTTCCTCTTTCTCTTTTTTTACAGGTTGCATTTTTTTGCATTGTGCATGGGTACCTAACATGGCCTTGTTGCCGGGACCCATTCTACATTTTCATCTTAGTTTGTGAGCTTAAGGCATTCCCCTAAGGTGCACTTAAGGGGGGTGTTAGAGTAAATAATTAATAATTATTTATTTATTCTATTTACTTAAGTTTACGTAGGTTAATGCATGTAGTTAATAGTTGTAGTGATGAGTTGTTGACAACATAGGATTTTGTTCCCTTCTAGCATGTTCCACCTTTTTGTGAAAGTGTGCTTAGTTGTCAACCTTATCTTCTACCTCTTTCTAGCTTGTTCTACAAGCTTCCATGAGGCCTTTATATTTGGGCTCTCTCTTTTTATTTTCACATCTCATATCTCATTTTCAATTGTAAATAATTTTTTCTTGTTTTGCAATATTTTCTCCCTCAAGTCCATTTAGGGTTTTTTGAAGCTTCACTTCTTTCTTCCTTGGTTTTCCTTTGACAGGTTATTTGCATGCAGGTGATCTTGGTGAGCTGTGGAGTTGGATTTTATCAACTCCTACATGGACAGTATTAGACTTTTTCTTCCACTTTCTACTCCACTATGGATGCCTTGGGTAATAGACATAAGATGTCCTCTTTTCAGACATTCTTTGATAAGTTAACTTGTGAGAAGTCCAAGCTCACTCAGATGGATTCACTTACAGGTTCACAGTCACATGCATTGCTTGCCAAGGATACGCAGGAGTAGAAGTCGAAGCAAATATCAAACTCCTTTTCTCAGCATTCTATTGGTCCATCATCCTCTTCTATAAAGAAGGTAAAAAAGAAGACTAAGATTCCTACCTATTCTTATTGTCAGAAGGGACCAAATGATGAGTCGCATTATTTTCACAAGATATTTGATGGCTATGAGAAATAGATTGTAGATTTGCAAGCTCCTCTTCAGAAGAGCATCATTTCCTCTCGATCCTCTTCTACCTCATAGGGGTCTTCCTTTCAATCTTCTTCCACATCTACACTAGATTTTGGATAGGTTTATGCATTACAAGCATCCATTGCATCCCTTTCTCAGGTCCCTTGGATATTGGATTCAGGTGTTTCTCACCATATGACATCTTCTCAAGGTGTCTTCTCCACTATTGAGGCTTCTCGCATTCATCATATTCTCATGGGGAATAAAATTGCCCTACTAGTCTATGGGAAAGGTTCAATTGACATTCAGGATGGTGTATTCAATGATGTATTGTATGTTCCATCTATGTCTAAAAAGCTTCTCTCGATTTCTCAAATTACACACAGTGGATTAGGGAAGATAGTTGAGTTCACTACAGATTTAGTATTCATTTAGGATCGTGCAACAAGATGCTTTATTGCTATAGGGACAGTTGATCATACCATGTGTCTCTACACTTTCTCACACTTTGGTCCTCCATCTCCATTTTTGGAGCACAACTCTTCTCTTTTGCAAGAGCATCATGTGATGCAATCAGGATACTTGAATCTTTGTATTGTTTCTGAGATCACTACTTTGACTCCCACACCACATCCATTTGAGGTCTTTTCTCTTTAACAAGATTCTTCTTTAGCTCTTCTTGAACCTCCAACTCCATTCATCAAGCCTCCAAGTGCACTTGTTGCAAATTCTATAGAGGACATTCATCTCCTCTCTCATGACAGTACCGACACACCTACCTCGGGGATTCCCTTTCAAGATCCTCATGTTTTCTCCTTTGAGCATCAGTTAGGCTTTATAGTTTCACCTCTCATTCAGGGATTTTCTTGTTTTGTACCCTTGTTTCTTCCACATTGGAGTTTCATTAGTTCGATCCTTTCTATAGGGGCTCCATCCTTCTGGGGGGGTTTTGGTGTCTCTTCTCTATCTCATGGGGGGGCTGGTTGTACTTATGGTTTTGAGAGAGTCTCTTGAGCCATTTTTAGTCTATGTTTGGGATTACAGAAGTTGTCCTTGGGGGTCTTGTTGAGGCCTTCCTTCCTTCATATTTTTTACAACATGTTTGTTCTATCTCTTTTTGGAGTAGGATTTTTCCCACTAGGTTTTCTCTATTGTCTTTGATTTACAAAGATTGCATTGCATTTGTACATGGGTACCTAACATGGCCTCGTTGTTGGTACCTAACATTTACACTTTACTTAAGTTTACTTAGGATAAATGCATTTATTTATTAGTTGTGACCTAGGAGTAAGCATACTTTTACGTGTTGACTTGTTGACAACATAGGAATTTGCACCTACCTTATCATATTTATCCTCTCATCTACGTGGAGGATAATCCACCTTTTTTGGATGAATTCTTAGTTGTCATACTTATCTCCAATGCTTTCTAGCTTATTCTAGAAACTTCCTAGATGCCTTTATAAATAGGCTCTCCTATTGTATTTTTGTACAACAATTTACATCAATTATGTGAGAGTACAATTTTCTTATTTCCAGACCAAACCCTTGCCTCTTCTTGTATTTTTCTTCTCTGTGACAATTTTTCTACATGTAGGTGATGCAAAGGCTTGTGGATTTGATTTGTGTCTTTGCTCAAATCCAACATTCACAATCACACACATACACATTTGGTCCAAAATTCCTTACGAAATACCATTTTATTGGAATAGTTTGACTTCTAACTTTATATGTGTTTGGTAGCTGATCATCTAGATAGAAATCATGATCTGATATTAATTTTGATCTTTCTAAGGTAGTTATGTAATATCTTTCCTTTTTGAACTTGGTTAAAAGTCCAGATTGTTACAAATATCTTTTATTTCTATAGAATGGATCTACCCTATGAAGAAGTGTATAAATGAGCCAATCCATTCTTCTTGTGCATTTCCTAGAATGATCACTTAGATGTTGACTCTTGATGTGGGAGTGATATGACTCTATTGAAGCATTAGTTTCTTGATTTGCATGAGGGAAGCTTCAAAATCTTTTTGCCCACATCGCTAGAAAAATAAACATGACATCTTAGCATATAGAATAATTAATTTAGATAATATAAATACATTAAAAATTATAAAAGATAATCTTGATGGTCGTACCAATGTGACTCTCATCATGGCACTAATAATTCTAAAAGTAATTAATGAATTCCTTCTCTTATTTTAATTCCTCTATGAACTTCATTATCAAATCAGTAATGGCATCTTCATTTTCATGCATTGCATACATTATCTAACCCAATCTATCAAATATTCTTGTTCCAACATCTTTATTTCTAAAAATTTGGATTATATAACACAATATAGAGTTATGATGTTATGTATGTGATTTTTCATATATTCTAATAAAATATTAACTTACTTGTACACATTCTTCAACCATGCCCTATGCACCTACCAAATGCATAACAACACTCGACATTTAAAGGATAATATACAAGATAATTAATTATCAAAGTTCATAAGTAGTATTCTAATAAAATAATTCTTAAATTGAAACTTTTTTATGCTAAAAATTGGAAAACATATATTTGTATAAACTAAATATTAAGAAATTGCATTCTTCTAACTATAAACTAAGGTTGGAGAAAACCTTATTGCTTCCATCTCAAAGCTAGCATAATCTATCATGAATGCATTGACATGCCAATCTTCTCTATATTGCTTCCTTTTTTTCTAAATCTTTGTTAGCCATTGATTTATATCCTCAACTTTATTTCTTGAGGATATGGCCCATGCAACCGGTACACCACTTCTTGTTCACCAATTACAAGAAAAGTCTAAATTCGATACTACACATGAAAAAATAAATGATATATTAATTTTTAGACAAATAAAACTAATGGCTAAATTAAAATCCATAAATAAAATTAACATTGTTTTACTCACACAGTATTTGTTTGTTGAGAATGTGGAGTCCATCACAATAATTAAATCATGTGAATGTTTCACCATCATCTCTTGCATCCATGGTGTTTGGATGCCTATGATAAATGGAATATTTTCTTTATGTTTTGGTGTTTTATAATAATATAAAGTTATCTTTCTCCTCTATATGACACAAACATACACTTTTTGCATCATCCCCATTTTTCTCTGAATGTAGGGAACATACTCTTTTCCATGCATTTAACACATCCTTTCTTAGCAAACAAGTATCCCTCTTATTCATCAACTTTCTCAGACCAAAATCTAGGTAATGTCATTCACATATTGTGTCAATCCCCATGCCCATCAATAGTAAGGATTCAATATATGATTTATATTCATTTGACAACCTTGGTGCAAAACTACTCCTTGAATCACCAGAAGGGTCATTTTTCCATGACAAAATTTACCATTGGCATCATGATGACTAAATCCATTATATTTAATTATTGCAATATCTGGTCTACTATACATAACCCTAACATTAAATTGAGTTTGACAACCCCTTTTTTGAGTAAAATCATGACTTATTTCCTTGCTTTTTGGTGCATTTCTTTTATCTAGTGGCCCAAAAGCACAATGATAACTGTTTATACATGTGAAAAATATGAATTAATGGATCCAAAAAAAAGTGACATGCTTAATCAATTTATTAAAGCTAGACAAACCTTGAATACATCTTTATGGCATGATTAGTAGGTTCTATCAAATTACTCTCCAAAATCCTTTTATGTATAAATGTTCTTTTAGTACTATCCCAAAAACCTTCCACTTTGACAAAGTGAGGGAGCCTCTCAAGAGGGATAGAAACACACCAATCTATCTATTATTTACAACATCTCCAATAGGTTTCCATTCAAGTTCACAACTTGAGAAATGACTTCCTTCATTTGGTATGTCTTGCACATCTAACTTGAAAATCCTTTCAATTTAAAAAAAAACACTATAAATACTCATCTCAATTGTATTAATTGTAATCACCCAAAAATGGTCATCTAGGCTATGAGCCCCCTTTCTATCATTTTTTCCTAATTGATCCATCACTTATCTTTGATCAAATCATAACTTTTCTATTTATTTGATTTTAACATATGGTTTGACCACCTTATTATAAGTCTTTTTTTTAATTAAAAGAATTTGCTCCCTTTGAATTAAATAAAATCCCCAAAGACTTTATTCCTATGTGTGCATATGAAAAGGCATATTCCTATTTTAAAAATTTAAAACAAAAAAATTTGTTTCTACACATGAGTGGCACACTTTTCTATGCGAGAGGAATCTTTATTTTCAAAACAACTTTAATTTTCCTCCACACATCATTTTTCTCTTGAACATATCCATTGATCTTTCTTAGGTGAGATTATTGTGCACATGAATCACCTAAGACTCATTCTCCACCCTTGAATTTGCCTCTTAATCTCTACCATCCATTTCTCTTTAAAAGGAGGCTCTCTCCTTATTCTTTGATATCATTCTAGTTTATACTAGCAATTATGGTGTAGCTTTTCTTATAGCTTTTAGGGCACTTGGAGCATTCTCACATTCTTAGCTAGGCTTCATCCCACTAGCATTATGGCATACTTCACAACTTAGTTTCCTTGATGCTCTAGTTTAGTTCACATTGCTTGACTAGGAGGATCTCGTAACTCTATTTGATAGCTCTTGCATTTCATTTAGAATAACTTGCATTTGCAATGTATTCCATTCTAGAATCTTGGATGTTGGAATTCTTGCCTCTACTTTTTGAATCTTCCATTCTATGGTGCACCTTGTAAGAGTTCCTTAAGCTAGGTTCAATTGAGAGTCACCATCTCATAGCCCTTGCACTAGATAGGAAGCTATAAGGTTCCTCTTGAGATGCTCTTCATCTGGGTATTCTCAACTATAATGGTTTATAGAAGTGTGTCCTCATTTTTAAGATATATTTTTGGCACCCACCATGGGGCTATAACCAATTTCTAGCTCTACATTTTTGAATTTTACATTTTATTTTGCATTTACAGATGAAACAACACTTTTACAAAATTCTTCTACACTCTATTTTAGTGGTTTTACAAGTTTCTATAGTGCATTTGAATATTAAAATAACACTTGATTAGTCTTTTAACACATTTAATTAGTATTGTTGTGCTTTTTCATATATTGCAATTTTCTGATAAATTTTATTTACAAGGTTTTAGTGCATCTGAACATTTTTGCATTGCATTTGAGCATTTATGTATTGCATTTGAGTATTATTATAACACATTTGTTTATTTCAATAGTGCATTTACTTTGCATATTGCCCTCTTCATTCTGTAAGTGTTTGGTATATTTATGTGTATTTATCACATTTGCAATTTTCTGTAGTGCATATGAATATTTATGTAACCCATTTGAATATTTATGTAGGGCTTTTGAATATTTCTATAGTGCATTTGAATATTTTTGTAGCGCATCTAAATAATTATTTAACACATTTGCACATAAGTGTTTTAAAGAATATTTGTTTTATCAGTCCGTGACACTTTTTCTCTTGGTTTTAGTGCATTTGCACTCTATTTCAGTGTTTTTTTTGGCTTTCTGTAGCACTTCTTTTGAGGTTTCATGTAGCATGTTTACTTATTTATATAGTTCATTTGCACAAAAGTAGTAAGAAACTTTATGTTCATTCTTTGGTACTTCTGCACTCTATTCCAACACATCTACACTTTATTTCAGTGCTTTTGCTTCTTACAACATCGCTTATACTTCTTTCTCTAGTGCTTAGAAGGTTTTATGTAGCACTTTTTACCCTAATGTGCATTCCTAGATATCATATTTCTTTCATTTTATTTTGTTTAAATTATTTATTTTCTAATGGGTTCAACCATTGGTTTTGCAAGGTTTTACTTTTAATTTTCATTATCTATTTGATGCCCTAACACTGTGGTTTTGTAGAGATTTCTTCCTTTGCTAAAGGAAAAATTGCAAAATAAAAAAGGGCTAACGATGTTGCAGAGATGTCCAAGTAAAAGGGAAAAAAAGTGTCTTTATCTCATTTCATGTGCGACATATACTAGTTTCATTTCATAGGCACATAAAACTCATTAGTAAGGGTTCTTTGTTTGTAGGAGAGTATGATCTTAACCTTTTTCGTAAATAAAAAATCATGACCTGTCATCATATCAAGAAAATGGGTGGCATTTTCAACTCTTTAGCAGTCTTAATTAACATGTTTATCATGTTTGGGGTAAGCATTGAGGAATACAAGAGTGTGCTCTTCACCTTCTTGGTGAATCATAAATCTTGACCTCCTTGCTATGGATCTATTTTGTTAATCTCACTACTGATATTTTACCTTTAGAGGGTATGCTATTGGTGGAAAGATACTAATAGGAATGACCCAAAGTGGGAATAGGAAAAACCTAGCTAATTTGACCCACTATAATCAAAACCTCTTCAAAAAGGCCAAAGACTTGGGGGGCATAATAATTGACTTCACTTGGTGAGATTACTTTTGGGATTGTGACTGTGAGGAAATCATTAGGTGGATACTCTTAAGGTACTCTTGTGGCTACGAGGCCCATTGTTAAGTCTCGCATCGGGTGGAAGAGGGGTGTCATGAAAAAAATCCTTGCTAGACATCTTAGAATTTAGAAGCTACCCTATTGTTCCCCTCAATTCATGGTGCAAGAATTGATCCAAGTGGACTACCCATATCACCCCAAGATTTACACTCACCATAAGTATTCCTTTAGATGTGGGTAACCCACCTATGACAAAGCCAAAATCTATTTTGGGGAACCACTTTGTGTAAGGCGAGGGAGCAAGTGAGACAAGCTATTGAGTATTGAGTCATGACCTTAGGTAGATTACACTTAAGGTGTCTTTATTTGAGCTAGACATGTGGAAATCATTTGGACATACACATATAGTAGTTCTAGGGCTTTCCATTTAAGACCTCACGTATGCATGTACTATGCAAGTTTGCTTTATCCCTTTCTTTATTATTTGATGAGTATTCTATGTGTTACTATCTTTCTTGAAAAAATTTCTTTTGAATATCAAACTTGGTATGCTATCAAATATTTTCAAACTTTGTCAACCAAGTCAAAACATCAATTCTAAACATTTGGCTTTTGTTTCTTACTGGGTAGAGTTTCATCATTTAAATTTTCTTGGCTATGTCTCTAGTATTTGGATTTTCTTAAATATCTCTTTGGTCTTAGCACTCTTGGTATTTCCCAATCTTCATGGTCTATGTCAGCATGTTGAGACCTTCTTTTTGATAAAATGTTTACCTTGATCTCTTGACTGCACTACTTGATTGGGAGAATTGTCCTTACTATCTCTTCAATATATTACCATGAAAACCTCACATTCTCCCTTGTCCTTAAAAGTGGCTCCATGTCAAGAGTACTCTCAAAAAGCTAAAGATATAAATGTCAAGAAAGATCAACATCATGAACCCTTTCATCTCCTTCGAGATGTTATCGTTCCCTATCCTATGTCTTATCTATTTCTCAAGTATGACGAAGACACCGCTTCCAATAATTATAATGCGCTTACTGAAGATCATGAAAAACACACTATGTATATGCTATCTAAAGAATATTGTCAAGATCAAAGTATCCATTCACCTTCTTGTTCTACTTCTCCATATCCACTTCAAAACTATGCTCAAGCTTCAAATGCTCCTATCAAAGGTGTTCCTCCTATCAAAGTTATTTGTGATTCTATTAATGACCTCGGTCATGTTGCTCACTCTAAATATGTTGATATCCCTATCCACTATCCATTTGCATCTTCCAAATCCATCCTCGGTCCTTATCCATCTAAGCTAAAGCGTTCAAACTTTCCTTCCATATTGGGGCCTAATATTCCTTTATCTCCTACATTTTCCAATCTTATCTCTTCTATCATACCCCAAGATCAAAAAAAACATTCATCCTTGACAAATAATAGCTTAGATAAATTCTTACATATATATACCTATAGGTAGGTTATATACACAACTATATAGATTCATATATTACATGTATATACGTAAACTTTTCTCTAATGTATATAGTTATATATATAGAGACACACACACACACATATGGATATATATACATATCTATATATATATATAGATATATGTATATGTATATATATGTATATATATATATATATATAGATATATGTATATGTATATATATATATATATATATATATATATGTATATGTATATGTATATGTATATGTATATGTATATGTATATATATATATGTATATGTATATGTATATGTATATATATATGTATATGTATATGTATATATATATATATATATGTATATGTATATATATATATATATATATATATATATATATATGTATGTATGTATATGTATATGTATATATATGTATGCATGTATATATATGTATGTATGTATATATGTATATATATGTATGTATGTATATATGTATATATATGTGTGTGTGTGTGTGTGTATGTATGTGTATATATATTTTGTATATATATGCTCTCAGTTACGTATGAGTGTATGTTTTTCTTTCTCTTAGTGTATTTGTTATGTGGTTTTCTTAAGTTTGATTTTTCATTCATTCTAATTTCTTAGTTTTGTCACCTTGGTTCTTTTTTTGGGGGGTTTTCCTTCTTCTTTTCCATTTATTTTTTAATTCCTTTTTTCTTTTATCTTTATTATCTCATTTATTTTATTGGCTGGTGAAATTCTCTCTTATTTTCCTTTTATTCTTTGCATGATTATGTGTGCTCTTCCCTTCTCTTCTTATATTTTTTGAGAAAGGATTAGTCTACATATCTCTCCTATCTAACACTTTCTCATCCTAATGATGGATCATGTAGTATGATCTGAAACGTTGATGGTAAAAATACACACACACACACACACACACACACAATCAAATCTAGAAAATATTTTATATTTACAAATGGATTGTGGAAATCTGATAATGTTAAATATCCATTCACTTAACGATCTAGACTAGTCATATCATCCTTACTCATCCATAAATCCCAAGTCTTTTGGAAGCAATTTGGATGATCAACTTAAGAATACATATAACAATCCATTGAAAATTAAAGATCAGTATGTCTTATCTAATTGACATGTGAATGCAAAAAAAGAAAGAATACTCAAGAGACCACAAAGGTCCACTAACCAAAAAATGAAATCAAAGAAAATATGGGTTCCTAAATCCATTATTGAAGAAATGTATTCTAAACTTCCAAAAGGAAAAGAAAAATCTAAATTTTTATGGGTTCCCAAGTCTCTTTTGGAAGACTTGAATATTGAAAATAAATCAAAGTAGACATTCAGGCTTCCAATGGCTTCCATTCCATCTTCTTCTAAACATCTTCCTCAAAAGCTTCCAAAGCCTTCCAAAATTCTCCTACCATCTCATATATCAAAACCTCAAGCTATTTCTTCCATCATTCCTCCATCATTCTATCACCCTTCAAGGTGTGTAGAAATGTTGATCTTGCCCACTTGTTTACCTACCCTTATACAATCCTTTCAAGCCTACACTTACCTACTATCCATACTTATGCTATCATTCCAAGGCACGAACTCTTATCCTTCATATAAATTTCCCACTATTACATCCCTTTCATCACCCTACCAGCATCCTTGAGCATACTTTTATTTGGTCTTGGCTTATCATGACTTATCCTTCTAATAGTAGCACTATTCATTCTATCTAAAAATCTAAAAAAGAGGGAAAATAAAAAGAGAAAAAAGTAATGAGAAATAATTTAGTAATGAGAAATAATTTCATCCTATGGTAAAAACCATTTCTTGTAGTGCCTTCGATAAGTACCATGATGAAAACCTAGCAAAAATGCATCACGTTTAATTCTTCCATAATCTATCCATTCCATCTTTCCTCTTTGATCTTGACAATGTTGAGCTATCCTTGAGTATTGGGTATATTATCCATTAGCTTCCCTATCATGGTTTTTCTCATTCATTCATAACCTTCATATCTAGCTTCATTCCTATTGCTCTATCTTGTCATTATCCTATCTAGATGACCTCTTGGTCTTGATCACAATGAAGATGAAAATATGGTTCTTATAAGCCCCTTGACATGTCTACTCTTTTAGATTACAATCTTTCATGATATCTCACTTATTGGCTTTTAATTCTTATCCTATATGCTATATCATTTATTGGCTTCCACTTCTCATCCTATATGCTATCTCACTTATTGTCTTCCATTGCTTGTTCTATATGCTATATCACTTATTTCCTTTAATTTCTTATCCTACATGATATCTCCTTTCTTGTTTTATCCAAAGCATGCTTTATATGATTATTTTCCCTAGCTTGGGTACTCTTGAGGAGTCAATCCTTGAGGATCACCTTTCCCTTTCTCCATCCATCCTTTCTTATCCATCTTATCTATATCTGTAATCCATTATGTCCTACACCTTTATTGACACTAGAACAAAATGATGTGATCTTACTTAAGAGCTAGTCAATCCTACCAAGTGGTGAAAACTTGGAAACATGTGCTACTTGAGACCATTGCATCTATGTCTATCAGCACCTCACTTTGCACTCATTCATCTCATCTTGCTTTACCTTTCCTAGCTTGGAACTAGCTCTTGTCTATGTCTAGGAGGCATGGATTGTTTAATTTTATCAAGGTCTCTTAGTTTTGTTATGGTTTCTTTGGCAACTCTCTAAATAGTATTTGTCAACATTTTCCCTTGACATCAAGTGTTTCTCAATACTTCTCGTATATTTTTGCTATAGTCTAGAATGTTGTGATATTTCTCACTGACTAACATAGGTTCTAGGAAGATGATCATTTGACTTTCAAACACATTTAAACTATAAACTAACTGAGACTTGTTGGCTTATTTTACCATGTGTGTTGTCTACGATGATTTATTTGCTGAGTGTTCCATCCATAATAGTCTCTTAAGGTTGTCAGAAACTAGATGGTTGGCGGCATGCAGCATTTTTTCTTTTGTTTTTTGTTTGTGGGTGTACTTAGCTATAGCTTAGGTGTCTTGAGCATTTTTCTTGACCCACTTGACACTTAGGATCTACAATGTTATGTCTATGTCTATTATTTTTTCAAGTGCATGCTTATGACCATCTTGACATTTTGTGTTGATGAAAACATAATCTTGCTATACTAAACCTTAAGGAATCTAGCTACACAGTCATCTTGACCTTTGTGTCTTTGATGCATGGGTTGGGTTCCCACATACCCATTTGATATAGATGACATTCATATCTCCATAGTTAACACTAGTGATGATTTTGTGATCTTACAATGTCCCTAATAAGGCTTGATGGTAAAAACTAGGACCTACTTATATAGCCCTTCCAATTGCACCTTTGCATACTCATTTAATTTTTAGGGTTCATTTTTTTTACCTTTTCATTTTCTATTATCTTCCATGGACATTTCAATCAACTACGTTCATCTCCTTGATTCTTTTTGACCATGTCTTTTGTTTCTTTTTTGTCTTGTCATCTCACCACTTCTCTTTGTTTCCTATCATCACAAGGGGTTAGTCTTATCATCACATATATCTCTCCCTTGGGCCCCATTATCCCCTTTTGACCTAATTTTTTGAACTTCTTGGAATTACATGAAAATTGCATCCTTACCTAATTTTAACATTGAAATCAAAATCTAGGTTTATTTTTTCTTCAAAATTGAATTTTAAATTCCTCCTTAGAGTGCATAGTTGATTGGCCCTTTCGAGGCTTAATATTTAGATATTTTTGAGGTAATCACCATTTCTTTTTTTCTCATCATTTATACTCTCTTCCACTATTCTTGTTTATTTCATCATTTCTCCTTATTATGACCTACTACTTATGCTTTATATTTCTGGTCAAGTTTAGTCAACTGGGGCATATCTTCATTGCTTGATGATCTAACTTTGGTCTCAATCATTTATATAGCATTATGGGCCTTTTTTGTGTCTCAATTGCATCTTGATCTATCTTATTTTTGCATCTCCTCTACCTCATTTCAATTTGAATCTCAAGGGGACAAAAATACTCTATCATTTCTTTGCTTTGTTGCATATTGATTCTACTATATTTGTTTCTCATGAGCATATGTTTGACCTTTCCATTTGCTCTTGATCTAGTTATTTCTTAGGAGCATATTCTTGACCTTTCCATTTTCTCTTGATCTACCTATCTTTCTAGGGCATATGCTTGACCTTTCCATTTTCTCTATGTAATGCCCTACCAGGGAACTCAAAATAAATTAATCTAATATAACACTAAGTTTTCCAAATAATTTTTTATAGATTAAAACAATAAGAGATAATATAGTGGAATCAATAACTCACATGCATACAACCAATCCATAAACAAATTACATCTCTTAAGAGCTCGATGACATAAAATAACACATATAAGTTCTATTAAAACTAAATCTAATACATAACAAAATCCACATCATAGAATAAACATAGTACAACATTTGGGATCGAATTGCGATGACAATTTTTTATGGTGGTGTAATTTGTGGGTATTTTTCATGTTTTTTTTTTGTAATTATCCCTGATGTCATTGCATTACTAATGTTTTCATCATGTAATGTCAGCATGATTATACACAAAAAAATAAAATGACAACAACATTAATTATTCGCATTTGATCACTGCACGCAAAGAGCTCTGAATAAGGGCATACATTGAAAGATTCTATAGATCTACGTTTATGTTCTTGTGTCATTGCCCTACATTTTCTCTGCATTTTGTTTCCATGTCATGCCATTACCTTGTGATCTTATGCCCTTTCTTTACATTCTCCCTTTATCACAAAAGATTATTAGTTAGTATTGTTGTAGTCTTGGTCTACATTCATTATCAATTCCTTGTGAAACTCCCAAAATCTATTAGAACTCAATTTATAAATATAAAATAATACTTCATGCTTATGAAGTGCAATTTCTTGAAATTTTTTTAAGTTCACTTAACAAGTTCCATTTATGGACATCTTACAATCTTTGATTCATTAGCTAAAATCTATTTGAGACATTCTACAAGGAAAAAATAGGGCTCTTTTTTTGGGATCTTTATGTTTAAACATGTGAAAGTGAACTCTATGAGGGTTGATCAACTGTAAGACTAGGCATTTAGCACAATACTAGTGTTTCCATGCATACAACAACCTACTACAACCATGTGTTTTCTTGATAATTGAAAATCCAAAGATCTCCATATTAGAAACCATGGGTTTTAAAGCTCCCCCAAATTTAAGCACAATACTAGAGAATCCATGTTTCCAATACTTTTAATCTCAACTTTTCTTAGCATGGAAATTTGTGTTGCTCCATACATATAAAGCTAGAGATTGATAAACTTATATGGAGAGAATTCATAAGTGTTGAATCATGTGAGAAGGTCAAGATTCTTAATCAGATGGTCACAAAACCTTCAAGAAAAATATTCTTCAGTTTCTATCCAATTCAATGAGATTGGGTAATTCAAGAGGGTCTACATGAATTAGAGATTCAAAACAATATGAGGTTTATAGTGGTAAGTAGCTTGTGTTGGATTTGTGCCAACAATTGCAACATTGTGCAATGTAATTCGACCATCAATAGCTTCGCAAGACTCCTTCAATGCCCTAAAAGTAGAATCCATGTGCTTAAATGTAGTAAAAGAAAATCCCCTTTGGCTTATCAATGATGATGACACCCTCTTCAACTTATTCTTTATTATCAAATGCTTTATACAAAATCTATGAAGTCATCTCCCAAGATAGTATGTGTTGCACAAATAACTTCCAATGAGTAGGGCCTGATGGAGAAGTACTTACTATTATCGTCATTTTGTGTTACATGCACTTATTTCTTTTTTATCAATTATTTAATCTTCCTAACATTGTTTTACTAATTAAAAATGCCAAAGTCATTTTTCCAAAATATTCAAACCTTTTCCATTAAAACAAGGCTTACTGTGTGGCCTTCCCAAGACATGGTCAAGATTTGAGTTTGATTTCACCAAATCAAACCTCTGCAGTAATAACAACAAAGATTTACCTTCTCGACAAGCTCTACTACTGTCTACTTCTGCAGAACAACTCCCACTTCATGGTATTTTTTTCTACATATAAGATGTATAATTTGCTAGTCTCCAGAATTATCAATACCACAATTTTCACTTTCATTTTTCATGCCTTTAGGAATCCAAAGAAACACATATAACTCTTGTAACAATCAATTATTTCTATTTTTCAATTTTAGTAAAACATATGCTTTGTCAAAAATGTTATATTAATTATAATTTCTAATTTTTTTTATTAATATTGTTAATTTTTAATTTTTTCAAAAACTCTTAATAATGTAGCATGAAATGATGCTCCTAAATTAAACACCCAAACATATATCGTAATTTTTATTATTAAGGTTCAAATTACCTCATTCAAACTAAGAACATTTTTATACAATATATTCAATTAAATCATCAAATTAATAGTAGTGGTTGTCTTAGATATATTAAATGAAGTGGACAACTTTGAGTGCTTTCCTATTTGGAATATCTCAATTTTCATATAACATGATTGACGATTCTCTGTATGCTATACTTTAATATCAATTATTAAAAATAAAATTAAAAACTATAAAGAATTTGAAATAAAATTGGAAATTCGCTAAAGGGTTATAGTTCAATCAATTAAGAAAAATTGGTGAGGATGATGGTAAGAGGCAATATGTCATCCATAGAGGTTCAAACCCTGAAAATCTGATTAAATTGAAATATGAGGATGTAGATTCAATTGTGCCTAGCTTAAACAACTAGAAAATCTTGCATCATTGTCGTCCCATCTGCATTTCTCTTGTAATAATCCATAGATTAGTAGTAGGCTTCACAAGACCAAACATTCACTTATCTCCTTCCACTATTTTTTAATAGTTGGTAATTGATTGCTAACATATATTTAGACATAAACATCCTTCCAATTTAAAGTGAACAAGAGACTCTTAGATGTAATACATTTCCAAATTCTAGTGTCTTATACTTGTTTAGATCTCCCAAATATCCCTGGTCAAATCACATTTTAGACTTACAATACAAATTTATTTGCAATAGAGAAATTTTGAAGCATAAACACTTCTTTATCTCTTTTCAAAGTTTGCATGCTCATTAGGCCTCTATCATTTGGCATTAGTTTCTTGATTGCATGCCTCATGAAAATTTATATATTAAAATCAACTTTTATATATGAGGAATAAATCCACAAAACTGATTGTGATGGGATGTAGAATACAATGCCTATTTAACACATTACCAAGGTGAGAAGGTAAATGGGGCAGGAGCATGTGTGCTCAGAAATCCTTTCTATCCACCACAACTACATTACTCACTAAATTTTTTCATATGCAACTAGTTATTTTTCTCAAAAAATCAATTCCAACATGAGGCAGGTTTTTTAGAACATTCAAGATGTTGCACTATTGATTGCCATAGACTATGCATCTGTCTTATTGCACTGTTGATTGTCTATATCTAAAGTACTATTGACTTCATACATGATAGTGGCAATGTGGTGGGTATGACCTAGTCACCTTCATCTTGGCAATTAAGTAGAAACACAACAAGGGATATTGCCCACTGATTTATGCTCTTTGTGAGGAATGACAACACATACTCTCAAAATTAGCAGACAAGGTTTCCTAAGAAGAATGTTCTCATTTTAATTCTCCAATTAAATTCTATGAATGAACGTGTCCCTCTTATATTTTTATGTTAATCTTTAGATGTTCACAATAAACTAAACTATTTTAAAATCCTGTGTGTACTAGGACCATTGGGGAATCATTATGTTGTCTGTTACATTAATTTTGAGGGTCTTTTAGATGTTGCAGACAATAGTGCTGAAAGATGTAATGTTTTGATCTTTTTTTTTAAGAACCCAATAATTCAAGTTATTTCAATTGGTCATCTTGGCAATCATTTTTCTAGAAAACAAGTTGTATTTCAACTTGAGTTATGGTCAAACTAATCTTTATGGATTGAAAATATCCACTTAGATTAAATGGATTATTACCATTTATGTGAAAAAATTTCTCACCAAGAAGAAAGATAGAAATTATAGTAATTTTGTGAATCATTTTCTTGCAAAACATTAGTTCTGTCGAACAATTGTAAACTCTTAGAAAATGCATTGTTGTTTTCTATTAGCATTAACAAGCTTTCCTTGAACAAAATCAAAATAAAGAGGCATAAATGAAACACAAATTATGGTATTTCCTTTAATACACCCTTATCTTCTCGTTATGTCCCTAAGCTAGATAATAATGTCTATTGGTTCTCATCAACAACTAAGATAATTAGTTCTCTACCACTTTCAAAACTTATAAATGGAACAAAGATAGTCCAAATTAGTAATCAATATGAAATAGGAGTTGTGTTGATGTGGTAGATGGAGATATAAATGGATCATATTTATAGGGGTGAGATGGATCGATCATTGGGTGAGAAATGTGATGAATAGGGATGAAAGGCAAAGGTGATATGTTGAAAAGGAATAATGGTGAATTTGAGCAAGGTGACCAAATTTTTCTTTCAAAACCATATGTGCAGATATAAACATTAAGTACATGTCCAATATTTTTGCAGATATACACGTTAATTAGACCAAATTTTTCTTTCAAAGTCATATGTGCATATATAAATATTAAGTATAACATGTCCAATATTTTTGCACATATACACATCAATTACAACAATTTTTTCTTTCAAAACCATATTTGCAAATATAAACATTAAGTACAACCAACTCAACAAGAGTCCAAGAATAAGTTATTCCTATAAAGAAGGATCATGTTAGATAATACAAGGGAATTTGATAAAAATAGGGAGACAATTGCTAGATTTTTGTCTAACTTCCAAAGAGAAGGCGATGAATTTTTTTATTATCCTTGCAAGAGTTGTAATGGCTTAAAGACACAAAGAATCAAATCTGCAATTTCTCTCTCCAATCTTGCTACCATTGGTTGCTGCTTCTTAACACCATGAAAGGCTATATTTTATAGAGGTTAAAATGTTTTTCAGACATTGACAAAGAGAGATGAAAATCTAATCTTTCATTTCCCATAATGTGACCTTTGAAATTCCTTTAAAAATAATGAAATAAAAATATAGTCTTCTTCCAAAATGTGTGTTATGTTGCTTCATATCAAATGTCTTTCTGTTGTAGATGCCTTTAGAAAATGAACAAAATACTAGACCAACTTGTGCTACTTTGGTAATGGAAGAGTCATTAATTATTTTGCCTAAAGTCGATATCTTTTCCTTCCATTTTAAGCATCAAAATTGAATGAATAAGAAAAGAATGAAATACCAAAAGTCACTAGTCTCATGAAAACTTTTAGAGACATCAAAATTGATAGAATCATAAAAATAAATAGTAAGTCTTCTTTACAAGTTTCCTCTAACTTGCCAATGGACCCCTTCAACCTTTCAAATCTTGAAATTGTGTAATATAATCACACTAAACAACCTAGTTTCCTTTGATTTTTGAGATGGAAGCCAAGTTTTGTTAAAAACAAGATTTTGTCCTTACAACACTCCACAAGATGCTCTTGAAATAACAACCTATACAAAAGATGAAAAACATGAACATGAGAAGAAATTTTTTTTTTGGCAATGTAGGATTGCTTGTTAGCCTAGACTCTATTGCATCACTAAACAATACTATCGTATTTCATGTATTGGTATCAACTACAAGGAGTTAAGGAAAGTGGGTGAAAATGAGTTGTGTTAGTTTTGGTTAAGTTATTTGTGTTTTTTATATTTATTAGTTAACCCTTTGCTACAGATTCATGCTTACAATGCCAAGTTCTACTTAGGAACAACATCAATAATAGGGGACTAAATTAAAGTTTCTATTGATGCCATCCATGAATCATAATTCATCCATTTGGGTTCAACTATACTTCCAAATCTGCTTCTTATCAACAACTTTTCACCGTGATACTTGTCTCATCACATTCTTAGTAGGTCCACTTATGGATGTGAAAGCTTGAATGCTATGGGTTAGTCCTTGTGTGCACATTGTTAATGGCTAGAAATTGTTTAGCTATGTTATGGTATGGAAGTTGGGAGGGATTGACATCATCCACAACATACAATAAGTACTACCGTGTCAAATAAATAATATAACAAATGTTGGGTAGAGTTGACACACGATCTGCCAAATGCTTCTCTTCCTATTGATTGCTATGTGGCAAGACCCATTAGGGATGCATAACAATTAAAACTAGCCCCTTCTTTAATTGTGTCCATGGTGTGAAGGGAAAGTAAATGGGTAGGGAAGCTAGTCATCCACTTTAAATTTGAGCACCCAAATAATATCTACATTAGGAAATACAACTAATATCTTGGTAGATTAAATGAGTTGAAAAAATGGATACAATGGATACGATAAAATTTGAATAATAACAAATGGTAATAAAAAATAAAAAGAGCATAGTTTTTTAATGCAAAACTCTTTCCAAAAGTTGTATATGGATGTAAAGTACATGGAAAATTCGTCTGAGTTACAAGAAAAAGACAAGTTCAAGGAATAAGTAAAATAGGTTTAGAGTTGCAAAGTACATGACAAATTCATCTAAGTTACAAATAAATTATGAAGTAAATTAGACTGGTTTTCCATGCTCTCAACCTAGACAATGATGTCAACTCATGGCATAAAACATGCTTAGATTTCATAAGGAGACATTCAATCTTCACTGTTACAAAAGAGAACTGATAATCTTCTCAAAACTAACTTTCCCGTTCCTTTCTCTTTTTGCAACATGGACTCTACTTTGCCATGTCTATTGTGCTACTAACATTCTCAAATACTCCTACACATCCCAACCCTATAGTTATTGTTTAGCTTTTCTAATAAATCCTCTCTTCCATTATCCATCTCAAATCAAGGTTGCTCTTAGTCTAAGATCATTAATGATAATGTGTAAATATTAAGTATTTATAAATGAGATGTATGGCATACAATCCTCTACCCCCAACCAACCCATTTCCACACCATGTTGACTAGAAAAGTTGGAAATCGATTTCAAGAAATAAATTGGACCATATCTATTGCATTGGGAAACATAAAAAGGATAGTGTATGAGCTGCTAACATCAATGGACTCCACACAAGCAAAGATGGTACTTCTACAAAAAATAAGTCAATCTCCTGGTGTTTTAGATTCAATAGAAGTAAAAGGAGTCAGGACCAATATATCCTTCAGAGCTGATAAAGAAACCAAAACCAATAAAAAGACCTCATTGGACAAGATTTTTTTTTTTCATAATTCAGCTACCCATCACAATTGTGATGACTTGTTCTAATGAATACTCGTCACTCCAATGACACAATTGTCACAACCCTATCACAATTGTGACAACATGTTTTGATGGATAGTCATTGCTTCCACAGCACAGTTGTCGCAAAACTATCGCAATTGTGAGGACAAGCTAAAATATTAAGATGTTGTAATTTTGATAGTCTATTGTCATAATTGAGATGATGTCAACATGAACTCTTGTCCCTTTCTTCTTCCAAGCTATAATAGTTTTATCTATGACAATTGTGATAGAACACCTTGTCATCACCATTTCTGAAAACAAAATTCTGAAGCTCATCCAATGGGAGCCAATTCATGGTTCTGTCGATTGGGTGATAGGTGGTCATCACAATTGCAACAACCTACTATCACAATTTAGACCCAAATGTAGTAGTTCCATAAGTACAAATCATATGAAATAATATACAATTACATAAGATGCCACATGGCATAACCAAAATGCATAATCATCCTCTGTATAAGTCACAGGGTATGAAAAGCTCAAAGAATATACATCATGAAAAAATACATCTCATAAGATCTACAATGATCAAATACAGTACATTAGAAATGACCACCAACATAAACACAAGATCAAAATGAAAGGAAAAACTGCAAAAGCACATCCAACAATGTAATCTAGCTGTTAGATCTCAACAGTATAAGAAACACTACCATCCAACCTCATGGAAACTATATGGAACCACTCCCACCATCCTGAGGAGATAATATTAAGGCCCGTATGGATAAAAATCCAACGGTCATAACCATCATCTTGGTCAAGAAAAATTTTTGTGATGTGAAGCCTAATCAGACTTGGAGGTTTATCTAGTGCAATTTCCCCCCAGATTATTTTTACAGGATTTGGGAGCAATGCCTCCAAGACAGGGTCAAGGGGCAATGCCCCCATGGGGGTTTTTAGGGACAGTGCCCCTAAAGCCAAGAATGACCTTATATTGTAAAAGGCATTGATTTCTATTATTCTATTGGATGACTTATTCTAGCCCTAATTTTGTAAGCAAAAAAAGCTTGTATAAAAGGGCTTATGGTTAGGGATTTCATTATGTATGGTGATATTGTAGCTTCTTGCAATAGTATTGAGTTGTAAGGGATTGAAAATTGTAATCATTGGATAGTAAAAATAATGGACTTGTTGTTGGTGGATGTAGCCTAGGGATTGGGTGGACTACATTAAATCCATGCCTTGTGTTCTCTTCTGTGTGATCTATTATTTTCTGATATTGGTTATACATGTAATTGTTATTTATGTTCATGGTTAATCCTAACAAGTGGTAACATAGCCCAATAGTCATCATTTTTTTGGCCAAACTATCAACTTTCTTTTAAGCTATCCTCTATAGGAAGGTCTCATAGTTGAGTGGGAGCAATGGCAGACAAGGGTAAACTAAAGGTTGAGAAGTTTAATGGGAAGAAATTTAGTTATTGAAAATGCAAATGGAGTATTATCTCTATTATAAGGATTTGTGGAAGCCATTGGAAGGAAAAATAAAGAAATATGGAACTATGATAGATGAGGACTGGGAGATTTTAGACAAAAAGGCACTTGGAAGAATTTTGTTATGTCTGGCATCATCAGTGACATTTAATATTACAAATACAAAGATGACAAAAGAGTTGATGCAAACCCTAGCAAAATTGTATGAAAAGCCCTTCACTTCAAACAAGGTATTTCTTGTCAAGCATTTATTTAATATGAAGATGACAAAAGGTGGATCTATTGAAAATAATTTAAATGACTTTAATACCATTACTAGTCAGTTATCTTCTATGAATATCAATTTTTATGAGGAAATTAGGGCTCTCTTGATTTTGTTCTCTTTTCGCAAAATTTGGAATGGCTTGGTAATGGTTGTGAGCAATTCTATTTCTAGATCTAATATCTTAAAATTTGATGATGTGAATGGTGTTATTCTAAGTGAGGAAACTCATAGGAAAACCTTAGGTGGATCTACATCAAGAGGTGCTTTGAATGCACAAAGCCGAGGTAGAATGACTAAGAGAGGAAGTAATTCTAGAAATCATGGGAAATCAAGAGGAAAGTGAAAGGGGAAGAGGTCTCAATCCAAAGGACTGAGAGATTGTTGGTACTATGGGAAGCTAGGGCATAAGAAGAAATATTGTTGGACTCGAAAGAACAATGCATGAGATAAACTAGAAGGGAACAAGGAGGCAAATGTGGTAAATAAAAAATCTAAAGAGGATGTTTTGCTTCTTTCTTTAGGAAGTGTTGATGATTCATAAGTTTTAGATTCTAGGGCTTCATTTCATGCTACATCTCATAGAGCTTAATTTATTGATTATGTCCAAGGGGATTTTGGGCTTGTTTATTTGGGGGATAATGAACCCTATCAGACTATTGAAAATGAAAAAGTTAAGGTTAAGTTGCAGAATGAGAATCATTAGCTACTACATGAGGTAAGACATGTTCCAAGGATGAGTATGAATTTAATTTCACAAAGAAACTCTATGATGAGGGTTGTGTAATTAATTTTAATGATAAAAATTTCAAAAGGTTCCCTTGTAGTAGCAAAAGATGTGAAAGTAGGCAACTTATATCTTTGTATGGGTCATATTGTTCCTTGTACTTTGATTTTTTAAGAGAAAAATGAATATTCAAATAGTTGTTGCAGTTAAGCAAGGAGAACAAATAATTGTTATAGATTCTGATACAACACTATGGTACTACAAACTTGGGCACATGAGTGAGAAAGGTACCAAATTTCTATGAAAGTTGTGTGTATGGAATACAAAAGAGAGTAATTTTTGTGAAGAGTGGGAAAGAAAAGAAAAATGATATATTAGAGCTTGTGCATACAGATGTATGGGGACTAGCTAAGGTATCTTCCCTGGGTGGCTCTCATTATTATTTTACATTTATTGATGATGCAACTAGAAAAGTATTGGTTTATTTTTTTAGACAAAAATATGATGTATTTCAAACTTTTAAGAAATGGAAATGTTTTGTTGAAAATGAGACTAGTAAGAGATTAAAATGTCTCAAATCTGATAGTGGTGGTGAGTATTGTGGTCATCAATTGGAAGATTATTACTCCACTAATGGTATTCACACACAGAAAAGTGTTCCAAGGACTCCATAGGAAAATGGAGTGTCTGAATGCATAGATAGGACAATAATGGATCATGCAAGGAGCATGAGGTTGCATGTTGGTCTACTCTTAAACATGTGGGCAAAGGTTGTCAATGTTGTTGTATATTTGATTAATTTAGGTCCCTCTACTCCTCTAGGTTATGGTATTCTAGATGAAGCATCGATTGCTAAGAAGGTGGGTTATTCTTTTCTCAAAACCTTTAGTTGTGAAGCATTTGCCCATATAGATTTTGAAAATAGAACCAAGTTAGAAGCTAAGTCAAAGAAATGTGTATTTTTTGGATATGGCATTGATAAATTTGGTTATAAACTTTGGGATTTTGAAAGTTGTAAAATTGTAAGAAGAAGGGATGTCATATTCAATGTAAAAGTGTTGTACAAAGATCTATTGTAGCAACATGAGAAGAAAGAAAATGACCATATAGTGTTTGATGATACTCCAAAAGATGATGTTTGAGGAGTTCCTCATGATCTATAACAACTACAAAAAAAAATCCCACACATCCCAATGAATGTTAGATGATCAACAAGGCTAAGTAGACCTCTAGAAAAATTCTCTCATTCATTGTATTCCATTTTACTTACTAATGCCAGTTAACCTAAATGTTATGATGAAGTTGTGCAGGTGGATATAAAAATTCAGTGGGAGTTTGCAATGAAAGAAGAAATGGACTATTTGCTAAAAAATTAGACATGGGATTTATGCAAGTTGCATGTAGGTAAAAGGGATTTACAGAATAAATGGGTTTATAGGTTGAAAGAAGAGGATGGACTTAAGAAAATATTTAAAGACAGGTTAGTTGTAAAAGGACTTGAACATAAAAAGGGCATTGATTTTGATGAGATATTTTCTCATGTTGATAAAATGAATTCTATTCATACTATTTTAAGTATTGTGGCTATAGGGATTTGAGATCCAAGGTAAGGATAATCTAGCGTGCAAATTGAAGAAAAGTTTATATGGCTTGAAGCAAACACCTTGGCAATGGTATCTAAAATTTGATAGTTTTATGCATGAGAATGGATATAGTAGGTGTCATTCAAATCATTGTGTTTACTTTAAGAGTTAGATGATGATAGCTACATAATTTTATGTTTATATGTTGATGAGATGCTTGTAGCTAGGTCTAACATGGATCACATTAAGGGGTTAAAAACAGTTAGCACATTCATTTGCTATGAAGGATTTAGGGGCAGCAAAGAAAATCATTGGTATGAAGACTTGCAAAGATAGGAAAAATAGAAAATCAAAATTATCTAGGCTAATTATATTGCAAAGGTGTTGCAACCACTACAACATTTGGGGTCAAATTGCGATGATGGTGTAATTTGTGGTCATTTTCATGTTTTTTTGCAATTGTCTTCGATGTCATCACAATACCAACTTTGATGCCATAATTGTGATGCACACATGAGCATAAAAAAACATGGCATAAATCATTCCCCTTTTTTTTTTTATTGTGGAGAATTGTGAGTGAAAGAGGTGGAGAGCTCTGAATGAAGGTGGAGAGCTATGAACATTATTCTACCCTTATGATCGGTTCATTTCATTATTGTGCCCTTGTGATCTTTGCATTTCATTGTCATGCTTTTACATCTCTATGATTTCATTGTTGTCTCATGCCCTTGTGATCTGTGTGCTCTTACTCTATAATTTTCTTCAAGGGCGAGAAGAGGTACCTATGTAAATGTTCTTTTCTTTTCCTTATAAACATGTATGTCTTTATATTTCCTTCTAAACATGTATCTCTTTTTATATATTCAGAGAGATCTTTTTTAAGGTGCTTAATACATATTAGCTCACAGCAAAAAAACTAATCTAGTTGCATACATATTCCAAAATCCAAATAATAAAACAATTAAAAACACTCAACCATGCTAAGTGACTTACTCAAGATTCTATACAAAAATAATGCAGTCCATGAAAAATGGATAGAGGTTGGCAAGAAAGTTTACAACAACATATCATAGTAGAAATTTTTAGAAAGAAACAAGCCATAACCTAGTCATTATATATACAGAGAGATCTTTTGTAAGGTTCTTATTACATATTAGCACAACAGAAAAATTGATCCATCTGTATACATATTCCAGAATCCAAATAATAAAATAATAAAGCTCACTCAACCGGTGCTAAGTGACTTAGCTCAAGATCCTGCACAAAAATAATCCAAACCATGAAAAATGGATAGAGTTTGCAAGAAACTTTACAAAAACATATCATAGCAGATATTTTTAGAAAGAAATAAGCCATAACCTAGTTTAAATGGTCTAGTTGCTAATTAGTTGGGTTGATTACAAATTTTTGTAGAATTGTCATCAAATTAGGTACAATAAAAGGAATAATCAATTGTTCCCAACTAACAGGGTCAAATATAGTTTTTCAAGGTGATAAAATTGCATATGCAAATGCATCACTTGCATGCCACACATGAAGTGCATTCCCCAACTTATAACAAATGGTTGGATATAAAGGCTCCATACCCTGGCCCAATAATGGAAAACAAGGATGTAACCATGCATGTATTGGCATAGTCTCCTTGTAAGTACCCCAAGTACCTATTGTTGTTGTTAATTTGGGCATCCAATATGATCTAGAATGTTATGAAGTATTGAATTTGGTAGTAATTTCTCCCATATAGAAGCTATTCTCACTGCTGGAAGAATGACTTTAGTGAAGAGTTGAGTGAAAGGAGTTGAAGAAACAAGTTCTACTTCTATGTAAATGCCTTAATCACGAGGTTGATTCCCTTGTAGAAGCCTCTACCACAATGAAATTAATAATTTTATGTTATCTTATCTAAACCATGAAAAGGATGTCAAAATGGTTGCCAACCTTGAAACACTCTTATAAGCAATGGCAAAGCAAATATAGATGCAATATTTGAAAAATTGCACATGTTTTTTTTATATACAAAGAGATTTTTTTAAGATTATTATTACATATTAACACAACAAAAAAATTGATCCACCTACATACAAATTCTAGAATCCAAATAATAAAACAATAAAACTCCCTCAACCCATGTGAAGTGACTTAACTCAAGATAAACATATCATAGCATATATTTTTAGAAAGAAACAAGCCATAACCTAGTTAAATTGGTATAGTTGTTGATTAGTTGGGTTGACTAAAAATTCCTATAGAACTATCATCAAATTAGGTACAACAAAAAGAACAATTAGTTGTTCCCAACTAGTAGAATCAAATATAGTTTTTCAAGGTGATAAAATTGCATATGCAGATGCATCACTTGCATGCCAAGCATGAAGTGTATTCCCCAACTTATAACGAAAGGTTGGATATAAAGGCTCCCCCCAAGGATCCCAAGTATCTATTGTTGTTGTTAATTTGGGCATCCTATATGATCGAGAATGTTATGAAGTATTGAATCTAGTAGTAACTTCTCCGATCTCTAGAAAATGTACCATAGGTTTAGGGTCCCTTGGTTCCAAGGAATTTGTATTATTTATTCTCACTACTGCAAGAATAACTTCAGTGAAGAGTTGAGTGAAAGGAGTTCAAGAAGAAAGTTTTTCTTCTATGTAAATTCCATAATCATGAGGTTCATTCCCTTGTAGAAGCCTCTGCCTCAATGACATTACCTCTAAACTATGCAAAGGATGTTAAAGTGGTTCCCAACCTTGAAACACTCTTATAAGAAATGGTAAAGCAAATGCAAATGCAATACATGAAAAATTCCAAGGTGATCATGAAAAATCCTAATATCTTAATATCTTAAATGCAATAAATTGGATGGTAAGAATCTTGTGAGAAGTGTGTTTTCTTTAAATATCCTATGCCAAACCTAGGAAAGAGCATTGTTTGATTGCAAATAATTTGAGAATAAATATAAGCTCAAAAATTTCAAGAGAGTATGTTGACAATTAGTATTAATGAAAGTAGCAGTCAACTATAGAAGAATCTCATATAGTTGAGTTACTATACCCTCAAATTTATATTTGATATATTAGGATATGTTGGTTTAAGAAAATGCATATGCTATTTCCAAGGTGATCATGACACAACAAGAAAGAATCTAATTCTTGCTATAGATTGGTCAAACAAAGATGAAGTTTTAACACAATATTGTTTCATGTTTAACACCATTCACTCGCATGATAAACCAATAGATGGCTAAGTTGAAGGGAAAAAAATTCCATTGAAATATGAACTAATGAAAGATGTAGAAGAACCAAATGAGGAATCATGTGAACAATTCCTTGAATGTTCAAGAAAACAAGAAGGCCAAAACAAGAAGAAGAATGCAGGGAGTGACAAAGAGTTACAAAAAAGAGGAATGAAGATGAAGGGGATAGAGGACAAGGGGCCATCTCAAACACCCTTATGTCCAAGTAAGAAAAAGACAAATTCCTCCCTCTAATGAAAGTAAAGAACAATATATTGAGAGACATTTTGTGGTTGACTTTGAGGCCCTTTCACTAGTACATTTGGCCTCTATTTTTGGTGAAAGTTTTCGAGGAGAGGCGAAATTGGCTTGTGAACTTCTTTTTTGTTTATGCTCTAAAAAATGTCAAAATAGCGACCAAAATGGGATGTCAAAATAGCAAAAAGAAGGGGATTATATTAGGAAAAAAAAAGAAAGTTAAAACATTGTTTTCATTGTTTCATTGTACCGAAGTGCTTTTGGGTGAGAGGAGGCAAGTTCACATATAGAGGCTAATTTGCATACAAAGGTGGTACGTTCTTTTTAAGCTAATGCATTGCAATACATGAAAAAGTTGAGAGACCCATTTTGTATATATCTTAGAATCAAGCATTCTTTAAAATACCTATATGGCTAAATTGAGTGCCTTGTGATTGTTATCATGAATTGACCAATTTCTTTATGAATGTTTGAAGCTTTTTCTTTAGGTTCTCAAGGTATGAAATATATTTAATCTTATGTTATTCATCATGAAAGGGCTGATGTGTGAAATACTTTGGTGTAATCCCCAATCCTGGGGGTCTAGGATCAACAAAGTAGGTGTAGGATTGTCCTTCTAGGAAGATGTAACAATAATATTTCTTCAAGAATACAATCTTGGTGAAGTTTCATTCCATTTTTTTTTTAATATTGAATTATTTTGAATGCTTCTTTGACTTTCATATATGATAATCAAGGATAGTAGAGAAATTTAAAATGGGAAACTCCATCATGGATTCCTTTGTTACTCTAGTTGTAGTGAGCACCCACATTGATTGGTGCTCTAAAACCAATGAATTTTGAATTTAGGTCAAGGGAACCATAAAGTGGAGTCAAAGCAATAAGGAAAGGAGTTTGGGAATAGGCATATAATTATCATAGAAATCGCATAACCTAATTTAGGTGATTTATTTTATGAATTATGTTTATTTTCACATGGAATATCTTTTCTCCTTGTGCAAAACCCTCTAATTTTTTTACAGCCACAAGTGTATTGTTTGGTAGGGTTCACCATAAAGACAGACCCAAATGCTACATGAGGTAGTTAAAAGTAGTAAACCCTCACAATGGTTAAAAATAGTAATTGCTGAGAAATATCCACTTGAAGTGTTGCATGAAAGAAAATAGTGCTAAATATAGAAACATTCAAATGTTGCATATAAAAAGTAGTATTGACATCTAACTATTTAGGGGTTCTATTATGGATAAGGATACATGCAAAATATGTGTTTCACTATAATTTAGGAAATAAAATAAGATAGTATAGAAGTAAAAAAAAATTCAATTATACTTGTAACACTTGTGTTTCCCTTTGATGATTCATAATTGAAGAAGGGAATACGATATTGCAAAATATGCTTAAACTTTAAATTTGGTTTCAATAAAAATATGCTTAACTTCAAATTTGGTTTCAAGAAAAATATTATTCTTATTTAAGAAACTTTCTCTGAATGGTTTTGGCAGCCTTGTGTTAAGTATTTTTTCAGATGATGAACCACAGAAATCAATCTGCATGATCATTGTAGAACTTTGGGATTAAGCTCACTCTTGAAGGCTAAATGAAATCATTGTTCTCACTTGTCCATTAAAAAATGTTAGAAAGGTAAGACTGTTCAGCACTTTGAATATTACAGAGAAAGTATTCCATGTAACTCCAAAACAATGGTTACATTAAGAATACCCCAAATGGTCCCTAAGAGATGAGAGAGGCAAGGAAAATCAACAAGACTTATAATAGATGCTATCTATTACACAAGAGATGCTAAAATGTGAAAAAAAAAACAAAAAAACTTAAGAACATTCTGTTGGAAATATTTAGGACTAACAAGGTTATTGAGAGGGGAGGGGTGAATCAGTAAACTTTAAAAATTTTAACCAATTCAGCATAATAACAAATTCACCATTCATTCATCTTCTTTATTGTACGCATGAAAAGATTAACACACTGATTTGGTGACCCAGAAACCTTTCAATTTGAAAGTAAAACTGGGGTGGGGATGATGCCCACAAAACTTCAATACTGCAGTATAAAGTTGGCCAGTTAAGGCGTACAATGATCACTTCTGGTGATCTGCCCTATTAGGAGCAAGTAGGACTGCTAGATCCACCTTGTTAGAGGATTTACAAAAATACAATGAAGTATGCACTCTGTTAGGAGATTTACAAAAGACTTTTAAGTCTACCCTGTTAAAGGATTTACAAACTGATTCACCTGTTAAGATGAAGCAGTGGATGTGCTTGGAACTGGTTTGTTGATTAGATCTTATGTACTAATCACTTGATGTGATGGATATATCTTTGCTGCTCCTTGATAACCTTGCTGAATACTCTGCTGCTGATTCTCTTTCAATTCGCTCAATTACATTCTTCCTTCACTCTATTGCAAATGGCACAATACATTACATATATACCATTCCAATATTTACAGCAACAAGGTCGGCTGAACACAAGTGGACAAAACATTAATGAGTCGGCCAGATAGTAGAAAACTCAGGTTCCTCAAACTCACTCGGTGACCTTCTGACACTCGGCATCCACTACAATACACTGCATCGTCATGTACTCGGTAAGAGCAGGGGTATGGTCCATACTAATAATTCTGAGTAGCTTGGAACTTGGTAACCACTGGTGACTCGGTAAACATTGTGTCACTCGGTAGAAACTAACTTTGACGATTCACTGAAACCTTCATTTACCTTCCTGACTCGGTAAACACTAAATCCTTCGTTTACCTTCTTGACTCAATAAATACTAAATCCTTCGTTTACCTTCTTGACTCGGTAAATACTAAATCCTTCGTTTACCTTCCTGACTCGATAAACACTACTGAACATACTTGGTAACCAACGAATGCTCGGTATGAACTGTAAACTGAGTGATGAACTCGGTAAGCATTCATAATCAAATAAGTGTTGTAACTAATGACAAATGTATCATTATTCCAACAATCTCCCCCTTTGGCATTAGTGACAAAAACACTTATGAGCCAAAATTTATATACAAGATCTAACAAAACTGACTTGATTCTGTTGTGCTGAATATACATGGGCTACCTTACATATAACTCCCCCATACATTATACACAAGGTTTTTACATGATTTATATGTCTTTATTCATATTATCACCACTATCATTATTTCTTTATTACTTTATTACCTTCTCCCCTTTTGGGTCTGATTCTCCTCTATATATTACTTTCTCCCCCTTTTTGACAATAATGCCAAAGAATAAAGAATGTATTTACATGGAGACACCAAAATGTGTGATAAACTCAGAATGTACCTGAAGAATTAGTTGCAGAGTTTTATCCCAATTGTCTTGCAGGATTTTACATGTGGAGAGAGCTACTTGAACTTCTGCAAAAAGTTCAATCACATGGTCTGCAACAAAGAAGTTATTGTCATGGATCAATGTTTTTGAATATGCAATGTGTTTCTACATTGTGTTCATGATGGGAAGGATCATGTTCTAGATTTCCAGCAGTGTAGACCTTATCCTTCCTTCCTCTTTGAGTAGCTTTGTCTGCTTCTCTACCAAAAATTTGATCCTGAGGTGATGAGATGAGCTTGAGCTGGGGTCAAGCTTCAGCAATTGGGCACTTATCTTCAGATCCTTATCTATCTTATTTAACTTCTCTCTTATTTCCTTTGTATACTCAGTAACATCACAAAGTTTTGCAAAAAGTGAGGTTACGTTATTAAAAGAATTTTCAATGTTAGACAAAATTGAGGTTAATTCAACCTATTTTATTGCTAAGTGCTGAGCAATGTGCTCAAGCACCTTATTTTCAAATTTCCTTTTTGCTTTCTCCATTAACTTTTCTTGTCCTGAGATATCCTCATTAAATTTATTCACCGCTTCTTCTAGCTGCAACAAAATGTGTTGAGATGAATCCACATCAACACTTATAGCCTCAGTTATTATGTTTTTAGCACTCTCAATTATGTTGAATTCTCTGTCCCTTTCATTCCTTAGCTGCATTTGCTGTGCCTTTTGCTCTAGATGCTGACTAGCCAATCTTAGTTCATTAATTGTAGCAGTTTCTAGATTTATCTTTGCAATGACAATTTCTTCATCCAAATCTATATCACCATCTAATACTTTGCCTGTAAGCAGTAGTTTCAATGGTGTCTTTGGTTTATTTGTAGTACTTACCTCTTTTCCTTTTCAAGTAGATACAATGGTTGATGATGCAGGACTAGTAGTCAAGACTGGAATGGGACCAACTAAAGGTAAACTAAGAGAAGTGTTGGCTGTATCAAAACTTGATATACTTCCCAAAAATGATGTACTACTCAAAAATGATGTACATGCTAGTATATTTACAATTGGAGAACTAACTGGAGCAAAAATTGGGGCCAATGTGGCTGAGGAAGAAAAAATTGATAAGAAACTTGGAAGACTTACTGTACAAGCTGCAGGTGGAAGAGATATACTCGGTGAAGTAACTACTACAGTGGATGACTCAGTGGCTAATGATGTTCTTTGAAGCTTAGTAACTGAAGAAGTGACTGCCAGCTTGGTAGATGAAGTGCTTGGAACTTGCATTGCAGAAACCTGGAGCTGAGAGGAGACTAGAGGAAATTGAGCAATGGATGTCTCTGTTGTGCTCACAATCTTGCTTGAAGATCCTATCTCCATAGTAGATTTTATAGTCTTTGGTGGAGAGTGAGGAAGGGAGGCAATGATAGTTGTTGCAATTTTGACTGGATCATCCTCTTCCTTAACATTTTCTTCCTCCTTTTCTTCTTCTTCCTTCTTTTTCATTACCTGTTCAAGGTCTTCATCAGTTACTTCCATGGAAATGGTGTTGCCACCATCCATATCCTCTTCATCATCACCATTTTCATCATCATCCTTGATCTCTATGGGTTCCTCAGTTGTCTTATGCAGTTTATATGCATCACTCCAGACATCAGTTGCATTTTTAACAACTGGCTCAATGCTTTTTAGCAATATAAGACATGTATTAAATCTCATATTTATTCTACCTTCATGATCCTTCAATGCCCTTTTGATTTCTGCATCTATTAGGCTGGGGACCAGTTCTCTTAATCTTTGCTCAAAAATGTCTTTAATTGTTTTCTCGGTGTTCTCCCATCTCACCTTTATTTTATCAAATAGTTCAACAGGAATTTGGGAAACAAATTGGTCTGGGGAGAATTTCTAGGTTCCCAACTTCTCCATTATCAGATCTTCAATTTCTTTTTGCTCAATAGGAGTTCTGGTTTCATATTTCAATGCCTTGGAATTGTTGATTCTTGCACCAATCCTTAGTTGTTTCATCCTTTCTTCAAATGTTAGAGGAGGTTTTCTGAACACAACTTCTTTCTTGCCTCTCCTAGTTCTCCTTGTGAACACCGCCTGAGGTTTGGTAATGATTACCCTACCCTTTTTCTTTGCTGGCTCTGCTTCCTTTTTTGGCTTCTCTTCTTCTTCTTCTTCTTCGTCATCCTCACCGTTGCCCTCGGTAAGCATAAGAGGTCAAGTATCAGCTTTCAGCTTTTCTCTCTTTCTCTTGCCTTTAGAGATTGCTTGAGGAAGCTTGATTTCAAGCTCTACTCTAACCTTTGCCTCTTCATAGGTTCCAAATGAAGGCAACTTGCGATCCACTAGTTCATTTACCAGTGCCTCAATGATATCTCTGGCATCATCAATATTTAGCTCATAGGGCAATGGTTTTACCCACACCACTCAAGGTTTGACTGTCTGGATGTAGACTCTGTCACAGTCAACCATGAAATAGACATCATCCTTATAATCTTCAACAAGTTTAAGAGGTATCCTAAACCTGTTGTTCATCCTTTCCTTGAAATCTTCAAAATAATTATCCATTAACTTGTCAAAATTGATATTCATTTTTGCTATGAACTCATTTATTTGATACAAAATTGGAGTATCTTTCCTCCATACAACTACACCTTTAGATGGAAAGAATTTTTGTACATAGAAAAATAAACAAACTAGCAAAGAACCAAATTTACAGGGGTTTGTCTTTGCAATCCTTATGCTATCCATGTTTTTATTCAATTGTTTTAATAGCACATTAGCTAGGTCAAACTCCATGTTTTTCTTCACAATCTTATATGCCAAATCTGCAACCTCATAGGGTACACTATTCAGCCTGCTGGAACTATACAGTTTGTATGCAATAGCAAAAATACCAAATTTTAGTTCTATATCTGAAACATTGTTAAGCTTTAAACCTCTTCCATCCCATACAGCTTGGGTTAATTTCTGAAGTTCATCTCAACCTAGGGTTTTGGTGGTTTTGGCTTTGGTCAACATTGGTAAACCCGTGATCTTGTGGATCATCTTCTTCGTTATGAGGATGGGTTGCTCTAACCACAATTGTCCATTATGCACACGGCTTAAGATATACCTTACCCATTTCACTTGGAAACTCCTTGGCAGATGCGGGATATGGGTTAAACCTTTGGTTTCCAAATGTTTAAACTCGGGTTTTAGGGTTCCATCCATGCATAACTCGGCTAGGGTACTATCCATATCTAGTGTCCCTATTTCTTGCACAGTACACTTGAAATGAGTACGAATATCATTGATAAGAAGTACCTTTGGAGGGATCTACGATTGAGCTCCATGCGGGTCGAGTGATTCAGCGATGGTAGGAATAATTTTGAAATTGGATGCCTTCCATTCGACTCCTTTCACAAGCATTTCAGAACCTTTCTTCACCTTGCTGCCACTAGTGCTTGCAGATGTCATTGCTGCTCGGTGAGAGAATGATTTTGTAACACAAATTCTTTGTTGGAAAATCGCTTCAAATCACTTGAACTCGCTTGGATGCACTTGAAAATATATTTGCTCTGTGAACTCTGAATTCGCGGTGAAAAATGAGATCAAATTTTGCCTTTTTGATCAAAATTTTGTCATTAATGCTTGGGTACGAAGGTAGCTAAGAATTAGGGTTTTACAAATAGTCACTGACTTACTCGATAAACCTTGCAACTCAGTGAACACGCAAAACCTTTCTTATTTTCCTGACCAAGCTCGGTAAAGTCTGAAAACCAACCTTACTCGGTAGATGCAACACTATGAATTATGACTTATATCTGCAATACTGATTTATCATTTCCACTCCTTCTTTCTGGAACTACTTAGGATATGGCTTGAAGATGCAGTCCCTTATCCTTCTTGATAAGTCTAATTAGGAATGGTGGAGTCACCCACTTCTAGAGTGACATTTCCATCATTTGAATTTTCTTGCTTGGTAGACTTGGGAATCCACTGTTGCTTCATTTTCTTTCGAATATTATCAGCTCTAGTTTTCTTTTCATCTTCAACCTTTCCTATATTCATGCAATTCTTGGCTATATGACCAAGTTCAGTACAAGTATAGCATCTTATGGTCGTATCTTTCTTCCTTAGGTGATGCCTTCTATAGTTTGTTCCTATGTGTCCATATTCTCCACAATAGTGACATCTACACCAAGTATTTTAATCCCAACCAAATATTGCTTTGACAATTTGTTCTGCTAGATTGAATGATTTTGATCTACATTCAGATGCCTTGTGTCCTTGTTTCTTGCATTTGTGACATTCGCCTTCAAACTTTGGTTTCTCCTTGCATTCATTGGCTTTGTGACCATGCTGATTGCAATTGAAACATTTGCCATTGAATTTACCTTTACCATTACTCCAACATTTTTAGATGAATGACCTATCTTGCCACAATAATTACAAGTGGGTCTTTGATTCCTTTGGGTACCTTGTTCAGAAGATTCACCTTCTTCCTTGTATCCAAGACCAGCTTTACCTTTTTGCTTATAAAAATTCTGCTCATTTTGCTAATTCAATTGATTCATGTTTGCTTGATATTTCATCATCCTTTCATTGACTTTTTTTTCAACATTTAGATCATTTTCCAAGCTTTCATTGATTTGCCTTTCAGATCTTAGGTCTCTTCTTAGACTTTCATTGATTTATCTTTCAATATTCAATTCATTTCTCATTCTTTCACTTTGTGTTTTGAGAATCCTGATTTCTTCATTTGCATTGGATAGTTGATCTGCTAGATCTTCATGTTCAAGGGATTGATTTTGAGTTTCATTGTCCCTTCTTTCTATTTCTTCTTGCATCATGTTTCTTTGCTCCATAATTTCACAAAATCTTATTGATTGAGTTTCTTGTTCCAATCTTAGCATCCTTACTTCTTCTTGCAAAGATCCATTCTTTTGTAGAAGTTCTTTGACTGCCTTGTCTACCTCATTAGCTTCATTTGAACTACTTGATGGGATGAGATCTTCAATTTTTGTTTTAGTATACTGATGATCATTCATTTCTTTTCCAAGATCTTTCCTTCTTTTTAGGGATAGAGAAAGATGCTCTTTTGCTTCTTTGAGTTGTATCATGGCCATTTCCAAATCTAGCTTCTCATTCTCAATAGTTTTGTCAAGTCTAAATATCTCCATTGTCCTTGATCTTTGCTCAAGTTATTTAAACTTTATCCTGAGAACCACAATGCTCTGATACCAATTGTTGGAAATATTCAGGACTAACAAGGTTACTGAGAGGGGAGGGGTGAATCAGTAAACTTTAAAAATTTAAACCAATTCAGCATAATAAAAAATTCACCATTCATTCATCTTCTTTACTGTACGCATGAAAAGATTAACACACTAATTTTGTGACCCAGAAACCTTTCAATTTGAAAGTAAAACTGGGGTGGGGATGATGCCCACGAAACTTCAATACTGCAGTATAAAGTTGGCCAGTTAAGGCTTACAATGATCACTTCTGGTGATCTGCCCTGTTAGGAGCAAGTAGGACTGCTAGATCCACCTTGTTAGAGGATTTACAAACATACAATGAAGTATGCACTCTGTTAGGATATTTACAAAAGACTTTTAAGTCTACCCTGTTAAAGGATTTACAAACTGATTCACCAGTTAAGATGAAGTAGTGGATCTTCTTGCAACTAGTTTGCTGATTAGATCTTATGTACTGATCACTTGATGTGATGGATATATCTTTGTTGCTCCTTGATAACCTTGCTAAATACTCTGTTGCTGATTCTCTTTCAATTCACTCAATTACATTCTTCCTTCACTCTATTGCAAATGGCACAATACATTACATATATACCATTCCAATATTTACAACAACAAGGTCGGCCGAACACGAGTGGACAAAACATTACTGAGTCGGCCAGATAGTAGAAAACTCAGGTTCCTCAAACTCACTCGATGACCTTTTGACACTCGGCATCTACTGCAATACACTGCATCGTCATGTACTCGGTAAGAGCAGGGGTACGGTCCATACTAATCATTCTGAGTAGCTTGGAACTTGGTAACCACTGGTGACTCGATAAACATTGTGTCACTCGGTAGAAACTAACTCCGACGATTCACTGAAACCTTCATTTACCTTCCTGACTCGAAAAACACTAAATCCTTCGTTTACCTTCCTAACTCGATAAATACTAAATCCTTCGTTTACCTTCCTGACTTGATAAATACTAAATCCTTCGTTTACCTTCCTAACTCGGTAAACACTACTGAACATACTTGGTAACTAACGAATGCTCGGTATGAACTGTAAACTGAGTGATGAACTCGGTAAGCATTCAGAATCAAATAAGTGTTGTAACTAATGGAAAATGTATCATTATTCCAACACATTCATCCATCTACAAAGTGAAAAACATAAAAGAGAATCCAAGTTAAGTTTATTTAAATCTACATTATTTTTTCTTAATTTTGTGTAGTGGTTAATACCAAAAAAATAAAGAGAAACTCTGGGCAACTTGGATTGCTCTTTAGAGAAATTGGGCAGGCTATTACCCATCATCTGCCTCATAGGTGGTGGGTAATCCCCTTTGTAGATGGTATCCATAAACCTGCAAAAAATGAGTTGGCAATTAATGTCAAAGGTTTTCAATTGATATTGGGATTATTCTTTTTTCATTTTGATAATGGATCATTAAATGTGTTTGATTATTCCTAGTTTTTATTAATCTTTGATACCTTTATATTCTTTTTAAGATTGATTACTCCTATGTTACTGATCTTTACATATCCCATGTTGTCCACAACATTATTATTCCTCAATAACTATGTATATTAATGTCTTTCTCTTGAGTTGGTGTAATAAACTTTTGAATGCTAATAAAGAGTGGTTATCTGCATTTTCATGTTCAGAGATAATGAACTATGAAAGAGTTTTAAAATGATATGTTAATGATATTTTATGTGTATATCGGTGAAGATTGAGAACTAATCTTGTGATAGGGAATATGTATGAACACAAAATCCTTGAACCAAGTGAGAATAATGTTCTCATGCAAGTTGTTGGTTGGTGGATACAATGTTAAGGTTTGGTAATCCTATGGTCTTGATTGTAGGAGTTATGGATGATACCTTAAGAAGATAATGTTTAAAATTGCTTATTGAAAATTATTATCCATATTTTTATCAAAGGTTGCAATTTATGTCAAATTTTTTCAATTGATATTGGGATTATTATTTTTTTTCATTTTGATAATGGATCATTAAATGTGTTTGATTGAAAAATGAAAATGTTTAAAAGTAAAAACAATCATATTCTAGTGTATAGATTGTGAAAAACTAATATGAAGAATCATTTAAAAATAAATTATTAGTCCTCTTTCTTTGAATATATTTACCATCCAAGTTTGAAATCTCGTGCTCTCTAAGCAGCATCTTGATCTTCAACTGAATTTGACATTGATTCAAACCACTTGGTGTTGAGAGTTATACAAATGCACCCTCTTTGTTTCTCCTACGTACAAGAAACATCATTTAACTTGTAATATTATCTAAAAAGTTTATACTTAGATTTGAGTCCTATTTGATCCATTAAAAGCTCAACATGTATAAAGGTCTCATGAAGGAAGTTGCAACTTCCTTTATCAATTTTTTTTGAAATCTCACAAAGGAAGTACCTTCATCAGCTTAATATCTATATAGAGTTGTTTATGAATGTGGTGCTCAATGGAATATGCCATGGGTGCCTATATAGTAAACTTATATACTAATCACCAATCTTGTTTCTTTATAGATGTGTGCATGTCCTGCTCTTTTAGCAACCTCCATATAATCTTCCACTTGTTTTGGTAGAGATGATTTTTGTGCGAATTGAGATGCCTATACATTGGAGTATTTATTGGTGGAGACATTGATTTTTATCATCGATATTGCTATTTATTAATACTTTCCATGTTCTCATTATATATCTATTTATTTCATGTATTGCTAATTAATATCGGTCCCTACCATAATCAATGATTATATTATTACTGGTGATGTAAAGATATTCCTGAATGGTCTTGTAAAATAATCGAGGAGAAATAATGCAAGGTTAGATAATATATGATTAGTTTATAATGTAAATATTAATGTGTTAAATATTAATAGATTTGTATAATTTTTTTCAATCCAACTATCACCCTACCAAAATGCATCTTGATTATTAATGTTGGATGTTCTTTTAATACACTTGATATACAATCTACAGATTGCAAATAAATCATCCTTCTTCCACCAACGAGTCATTTCATTCAAGAAAGACCATTTTTTACAATATCAACGCACAAAAAAATAGGGAGATAATTGCTAGACTGTAGTCTAACTTAAAAAGAAAAGGTGATGGAAAATGTTATTGTCCTTGCAAAATTTGTAAGGGCTTAAAGACTCAAAGATGTCTAATAAAAAAAGCCGAGGAACATTGTAGGCAACATGGTCACATTAAAGGGGGAACAAATTTCATCCATTGGTATGTATTTTAATAATTTATAAAAATACATAAGACACGATTGATGATGACATCATGGTCATTGTTAATATAAGGTCATCATTTTGATATAGGTCAACCACCTTGGGTTTCATATTATGAACCATGATAATTCTGAGAATGTGGATTTCAAAATAAGCAAACATGGAGGTGTGAAGATAGAAGTAGAAGGTAATGATCCAATTGAAGAAGATCACAATGATAAAGAAGATTATGATGATGATGATGATATTGATGCAAACCTTGACGTACCTATACTTGAGAAGGTGCATGAGCCCTTATACGAGGGCTCCCAAACAACTCTTCTTGCTGCTGTATTGTTGTAGGTGAACTTGAAGGTTATGAATGGTGTAGAAATTAATATTCTTTATATTAACAAATTTTTTTTTTTTTTCATAGGTTGATAGGTGAGTGTTTTTTACCACCATCAAACATTCTACTTCACTTGTACTAAGAATTAACTACTATTATGAAAGATATTGGAATGGAGTATCAAAAAGTACATGTATGTCTAAATGATCATATTATATATCATAAACAACATGAATTTGCAACACAATGACCTATTTTTCAAATTAGTAGATATCAATTAGATCAAATAAAAAAAAGGTGCCTCACAAGGTTCTTCGAGTTATTCCCATTATTCCATGTTTGCAATAATTATTCAAGTACAATAGCTTGTCACATTTTATAGATTACCATGCATGTAATAGAAGTCAAGATGATATTATGTGAATGCCTGTAGATGGTTCAAAATTTGAGGAAATAGAGGGAAAATGGCTACACTTTAAGGAAGAACCTCGTAATCTCAATCTTTCATTGGCAACAAAGAATGTCAATCTGTTTGGAGAGATGATATCTATTTACTCAATGTGACCTATTTTTATTATCAACAATAACATTCCTCCTTGGATGACCATAAAGAGGGAGCACATAATGTTGGCATTGATTATTTGAGGTATTTTTCATTTAATAGTCATTTAAATTACTTTATTATAAATAATCCATCAAAATGGTCATAATAATTATGTACTATTTTTGTTCATTCAACTAGGTAAGTACCAAGTTAATGATATCAATGTATATAATGAGCCCCTTGCCAATGAGTTGATGGTGTTATGGAAAGGGATCACTATGTAGGATGTCTCTAGACTAATAGGACAGAGATAATTTCAATTCCATGCAATGCTTGTATGAACAATACATGATGCCCCTGGGCTAACACATTTTTGTGGTATGTTCTCTTCTTAACACCTCTTTTTTCATATGTTATAGTGCTAACATACAGTTAACATATTCAATCCAATTATATATGACCTTGTAGGTCTTTAGACAAAGGGAAAATTTGCATTTCTAGTTTGTGGTCCAAAGATGAAATCTCATCATTCAAAAAGTTTAGGAAAATAGGTGTTCGATGAGAAAAGAGACTTTCTCCATAGAAATCATAAGTACTAAATTACTGAAAAACATCTTTTCAATGGGAAAGAAGAGACTACATCAAAGCCATGGCAAATGACACCTCACCTATGGAAGTTGGAATACAATAAAATAAATCATAGAGGTAATGTCATTCCATCTGATGGTTTTTTGTTTGAAATTCATATTTTGATTTTGTTTATTGATGATGTTATTGATGCTCCTGAAGGTTGTCAAGGCATTAATGACCAACTTCCAAAAGGAGTAAAAAGTTATCCTATGGAATTTAGTAGGTTGTCATACTACGAGCAACTCCCAATCATGCATTTGTTTGATCCTGTGCATATTGGAAAGAATGTAATACAAACATTATGGAAAATCTTGGATGGAAGGTGTGACAAAGAAAAAATTGTCAAAATTTGTAGTGACATTGAAGAATCCAGCCATGCAATGAAAAATTTCATTTGATCAAATAACAATTAGGACCAAATTAATACAAGTACCCTTAGTTGGTTATTGTCAAAGCAGCAAAGCAATGCTATAAAAGAAGTCATAAAAAAATACAATTTCCCACAAGATTTGTTATGAACATAAACGATCTCATATCAAAGAAAAGTGAATTTGGGCCAAGGATGGAAACACATGATTGGTATACATTTATTAAGGTAATTCATATTATTTTGTGTTCACTATATATTTGTATACTACACATAGTTTTCATTGCATTCTTTTATTAAATATTGATAATCTTATTTTACAAATATTGTAGTACATTCTACCTCTATCTCTCCCACACCATTTTGAGAAAAGTGTGAAACAAGTTATATATGATCTTGGAAAATACATGAGGTGGTTGTCATCAGAAGAAATCAATAAAAAAGATATAAAATATTGGAAGAGAAAAATTCCTCATCTTATGTGTGAAATGCAAAAGTGTCTACCTCCAACTTTTTTCAATGCACAAGAACACTACCCCATACATCAAGTTAAGGAAATTGAATTGTGTCGCCCTGCACCAACTAGGTCAATGTGGATGGTTGACATGTACTTAAAATTTTTGAAAGGCTTGGTTCGATAGAGAGCACATCTTGAGGGTTCTATGGTGGAGGGATATATGGTATACTAGACCATGGTGTGCATTAGTGAATATCTTCTTAAGTTTGCAACAAAGATCCATGTAGATCATATTTGGGATCCGAACTCCATTAACAAATTTGAAGGGGAGTACTTGATGGGAAAAGTTAGATTGAAGAAATTGAAAGGTAAATATAAGATGTTACTGTAGTTAATTAATTCTTATAAATCTTCAATATAAGTTATTTATAATTGATTTATTTTTTTAATAAAGCTAGTCAAGAGTGGGATGTGATACATTTGTATATTGCGAACAATCTTGATTGGATGATGGTATGGATTGAACAATGTCAACAAAATGGTTGCTCATTAACATGGGAAGGTGTTGCTTCATTGGTTACAAAAGCCCATCATAATGGAGATTCCAATGTTGTGTTGGTGGTAGTTGATCTAGTAAAGGGTTTAAGAGGTGGGCAAGTACATACAAATTTATTAATGATCATCACTCATATGTTTCATATCAACTCATGATGCAAATAATTGTCACATGCTTCAAAAATTCTAGGTCAAGCACCACAAAGCTATGTACTATCATGGGCACAAATTTCACATAAAAAAATTGGATGACACTAAGAAAACTTATGATTCTAGAATAACTATTGTTTTCAAGGTCACTAATATATCATGTGAAATGACATAAATCTTCAACAATCTCAAAATCAATACTAAGGCATCTTGGATGATATAATTGAATGTGACTTTAACTCCTTCAAACTAATTCTATTCATTGTCAAATGGTATAGGCTACAAATGAATCAAAGTGATCCAAATAGAACTGTTATTCAACATGATAATGAATTTACAATGATTAATACAAGGTCATTTGAGCTAGTTGGAGATGAGCCCTATGTTCTACCAAGACAATTTTAGCAAGTGTTTTACTCAAAGGTTCCACATAAATAGGGTTGGCCATTTTTTGTAGACATGAACCAAGAGGAAGGCCGATAAAGTATAATGTTATGGAAGAAGAAGAAGGTGAAGATCAAGATGATGGTGATGATGATGACAATGCTAGTGATGATGGTGATGGTGATGGTGATGGTGATGGTGATGATGATGATGATGATAATAGTGATGATGATGATGGTGTCAATGATGATGATGATGATTGTGATGATGACAATGATGATTGTGATGATGACGATGATAATAGTGGTGTTGGTGGTGGTGGTGGTGATGATGATGATGATGGCGATGATGATGAGATAGATGAAGAAGATGATCAATGACATGATTGAAATGTACAAGGTATGTGATCAATGACTCCTACTAAATTTGATTGCTAAGTACAACATACACCAAAAAAAAATTCAAAACCATATGTGCAGATATAAACATTAAGTACAACATGTCCAAATTTTTTAATATATACATGACTCCTAATAAGCTCTGATTGTTAAGTACAACATGCAACAAAATTTTCTTTCAAAATCATATGTGTAGATATAAAGATTAAGCATAACATGTCCAAATTTTTAAAGATATACATGACTCCTAGTAAGCTCTGATCATTTCACACGCAGGTGTCCTGGAATAAATTGAGTGAAATGTTCATGGTGTCTTCTAAGTTATTAGTAGCTAACTTAAGATAAGTGATTAACATATACAGGCAACCCTTTGGCGAGGACCATGCAAAGTAACATGGACCAGCAGGAATAAGTCAATAAATAAAAATAATTTTCTTATATTCTTCTTTTCTAAATAGACAAAGAAGAACCATATAGACATGTAATTATAAAATCACTTTCAACTTAGTGCATTTTATATCTCTCACATATAGACAAAGAAGAACTATATGCATGGGTCAGAACTTGACTATTCTATGTATATTATTTAATTATTATCAAAATTCTCTAGTAGTTGAAGCAAGAACATGACAATATCTCATTTGATAGAATGCAGGGACCACCAAATAGGTACTTTTCAGATCTATCTACATTGAATGAGGAAATGATAGATGAAAGTTCTACATGTACTATGACTAAAATGGGGAGATCAACTAGAGGTCAAAAGATTAGAAAAAAATCAATAAATGCATGCAATTTTTCCTTGCTAAAGAGGGTCATGTTCTTATGATGATGAGAGCAAAGGCAACATCAAGGTGCCCTTTCGATACACACATATTGAGAAACAATGGATACTTAATGAGCTATCTCCAATTAACACTGATTTTTGTGTTAATGAGAGTATATATCACATAGATCCATCCTCATTACATGGTTTGGGCCTATTTTCCATGGATGGGATAAAGCTGTTACAAAAAAGTTGTTGAACTAATGAACTATGTTGGTCCTTGTTACAATTACAATGATTGGATGCAGATTATTCAATAATAATAAAAAGTATGCGTAGGTATGCACTATCAACAAATTATATACAATGAAAAGAAAATTATCAAAGTAAAATATTTGCAATGTACATTGATAGGAGACCAAAAGAAATAGGTAATATTGCAGGTTTTATAATTAGTATGAAACCTTCCTCAACTAATAAGCAACCCAATTTCATTTTTGAGGTGTGTGAGGGGAATCAAGTTTTTGTATGTGTGATAAAATCAATAAGGTAGGGGAAGAACTGTTAATATATTACCATTAAAATCATATAGATACAAAAAAAGTTACTATCATGAGGATGGTAAGTACTATATACCATTTTATTAATAAGTTTCTTCTTGCTAAGATTAGTGGGTTGAAGTTTTTATATTTAATCTTTGTCACAGGACGATATGGATCAAACACGGGATAGAGGCCATGAGGATGCTCCTCCTACCCATTCTTTGGCCATGGTAAACCTTACTGAAATTAAACAAATTAGATAGTTGAAGAATGTTATATTACTATCAAGGTTGCATGGGGACAGGGGTACTTTGGGTACTTAGCATACTGATACTGGTACCAATACACCTATTTTCATAATAGGGAATGGGGTTACTTGGCCATCAAACTTAATTTTTAATTATACTTTTATATTCATAGAAAATCTGAAATTATGAGTCATGAAAAGTTTTTTTAAAACAAGAACAATGATAAAGTTTGCTAATGTAATGTATTGTTTTCAGTTTCATATTGTTGTGCATTTGTAATAATAATATATGATAACTATTTAGATTCATAACAAAGAAGGCAGACTTTAAAAATGAACAAGAAGATCATAAATCATATAAAAATGACATATTGCAAATGGTAAACTTCTGACTTGAACAGTGATAAAGTTTATTGTTAATCAATATTGTATCAAATTTTCAAACTAATTAGGTATTGAACTATCTTCCCATTAAAAAAAGTATAATTTATCATCTAGCATTTAACTACATGTTAGTATAAAGCCAATTAAGATCAAGTCTTATGAGTAATAAATGTTGGGAAGACTAAAAAAATGTATCCTTTGATTTAACTATTATCTTTAAGTGATATCGGATTTCCACAATCCATGTTATAACTATAAATCCATGTTATAATTGTATCTTGTTTGGTGGTAAAAGAAAATACAAAATGAACATTCCCTCATTGCAACAGTAATGGCCCTGCCTCAAGTTATGGAAAAACATATCAATGTTATAAAATTGAAAAAACCCATGAAAGTCTTGAAGACAAATCATTTTAATTGCCATGGATGGAAGTAAAGATTTACACTAAAAATTTTGCAATAGTATATTGGTATCATTTTAACGACCGCAGAATTAGTTGGGGATGGAATTGAAAATTTGGACTGAAAATTTTACAATAGCACACTGATGGGTGAAGTCACACCCCAAATAAAATTCATAAATTCGTTACTAGCATGCAAATGTCAAACGGACTAAAACCATAACCATGTGCCATTCTTAGGCATGTAAAAGCATAAATTGCCAATGGCAAAAAAATTCCACAATGTATCCATTTGGCAATCAACTGGCAACCACAACAAAAACATTTAGTTTCCTACACTTGCATGCATCAATAAAATAGAAAATTGACATAAAACCAGTTTAAACTTGAAATGTTGAAGGCTAGTAGGGTGAGAAATCACTGGTGTTTGAATCACCCATGAATGCTTTCAAACTTTTATTATATAATTAATAATTTCATCCCCCTAGTTAATAATTCGTTGTAATAACAACTCATTCCTAGAACTCTCTTGTCAAATGAACACCATAGTAATGTAAATAGAACTTTCTTGCCATATATCATAGAATTGCAAAACTAAATTATTACACAAACAAATTATTTCATTCTTTCAACCTTTCACAGTGTGAGAAAATAGTACATGTCATTTTAGTTAATTATCCATTTGATTAATAGAGGACAATTAATAGCTTCAAAATGTTAACTGTTATATAGAAAATCGAAAATTATGAGTCATGAAAAGTTCTTTTAAAACAAGAACAATGATAAAGTTTTCTAATGTAATGTATCATTTTCAGTTTTAGATTGTTGTATGTTTGTAATAATAATATCAATATAGAAATAATGAGCAATTTTTATGATTGCTGAAGTTTTTATATTTAATCTTTGTCATAGGACAATATGGATCCTCCATAGGATGCTCCAGCTCTCACCCATTCCTCAATGACGATAAACCTTATTGAAATCATACAAATGCTATATTGTTATGTTATTTTATTTAGGGTTTTGGAGTTTTTACAAAAGTTTTATTGATATTTTTGTCACAATTTAATGTTTAGGATAGGGGAAAAGCATCAACAACAATAGAGGCACCTATCCCTTTTGATGATGATATTGTAGAGGTGCCTAATTTAACATATATGATGAGGAAAAAACTGAAAAAAAAAATAGTTTAGAAATTATGAGCATTTTCGAAGATCCAAATCCAATGGAGGAGGTGTTGAAGAGGCAACAAGAATTGATGGACACAACACGTCATTTTGAAGTAAGCAATAATGAATCTTTAATTATGAACTAAAATATGTATGTGTTCTTGTTATAGGATTTTTTGCAAACTCAAGTGCTTGTTCTAGGACATCATGGTTAGGTCGATACTAGTAGAGCTCTGACTACCTTAGGTAAAATAATCCTTAAGTTGACAAGTTATAAGGAATTTTTCTTTGATCAAAGATTCAAAAACTTCTTAAGTTAACTCTTACTTTTATTATATCATAATGCATTTTCTAACAATGTATGTTTCACTAGGTCATCAAGTGTAGGAGACTCCTACGAGGTCAACAGAGGTCCATCAGAGATTGTTGACTGCAATGTTGGCAAGAAGGGCCATGCAAACATCAATGCCTTCATGGTCTATGCCTAGTAAATCCTTGTTTTGTTATATTTAGTTTTGTATTAATTATGATTTGTTAATTTGTACTTTAATCATGGGTACATCTAGTAGTACATTCATTGCCAATGTCTGCAATGCCAGATACAGATCATAGTATATGTATTGGTGATAATTCACCATCATATCCTAGATGTACTCGTGTTTTTAGCATGAGAGCTATGCAAATGTCATTGTTGATTGATGACAATAAATTGATGCCTTTGAAATGTCCTAAGTTTCTTGGTACTTCAAATTATTATTTTTTATATTGTAATATGTATTTACCTATTCATAACAAGTTTTGGATTGATGATCCCATGACATTTTTTGCAAGAAATAATTTTTTTTATAAGACACTTTATGATCATGCACTAAAGATATTTTGGCCCACCATATTTATAAGGTAGACAAATTTTCTTTTAGTATATTCAAGGTACACAACTTTAGTTAATTTTTCTATCTAACAATTTTGTGTTTTTTCTTAAAAGGTGGAACTTGCAAGATAAAAAATAAAAGATTAGTTCATTGCAGATTTAGAGCATGAGTTTGGTAATATTTTTTAAGGAGAAGAATATTTTGGAAAAAGCTGCAAAACATCTGAACACTATGAGGGACTCCTATAGAAGGAGTCTCATCCACAATCCAAAGTACGAGCATCCTCCCTTTATTTCAATGAGGGATTGGGATGACTTCATTTTGGATGCAAAGGAAAAAATGGATGTTAAAAGAGGAGTTACACCTACAAATGAGAGAAGGTATGCAATATTATTAACTACTAGTACAATGTAATAATGCACTAATTAGGCATCTTTATATCTATATCATCTAACATATTTCAAACTTTTCATAGGTAGCAAGATACGTCAAATGCAATAAAGGCTAGGTTGGAAAAGATTGGGCAGCACAAACTTGGCTCTGGTGAATATTCAAAAATTAAAGCACGAATTGTAAGTAGGAGTAAATAAATTCCTAAAAAGAATTATTTATAAAATGGAAATAATTTTGTTTAATCAAAAAATTAGGGCTCTAAATTTAATTTAGAGGCCATGAGAGAACACCAAAAAATTACCTTCAAGGAAGATTATCAAGTCATGGCTGAACGCCTACGCTAAGCTTCCACTGGCCCAACGCAAGAGCCCCCTACATCATGTGAACAAGTAAATATGCAAAAAATATATATATTAGAAATTGAATAATTGAGCAACAATCTATTTGATAATAATGTGTGCATGGCATTGCAATGCAGCCTCCTAACTGTAACACATATCCTTATTATACGCCACATGATAAAGCCCCCAATGTGCATTATAGTGTTGATGGAGGTGTTCATTTGCTATTCAGAAATAATTATGTAATTATTAATACAATTTAACATCTTAAATTGAACTTGGTGTAACCTTTTTTGTGTATATTTTAGAAGATACAAAATGTCATGTTGAACAAGTGCCGAAGGATGTTCAGACTGATCACCATGTAGATCATGTAGCACATTCAAGTAAAGAAAATCTACATTTTGTTCATTTAAATAATTTTTTTGATTTATAGCTCTTTTAATTTGTTAATTACATGTAAGTCACTACTATAAATGGTTTGAATTTAACTCATGATGTAGTTGTTTTTGCAAAAGACTCCCCTTTGTCATTGCGGATGAGGAGGAGACATGCATTGGCATTAGAATCAGTAGAGGAGGGGAATGACGAGGACATTGATATTCCTCTTAGAAGATACTTTAAAAAAAGAACAGTAAGAAGCCCAAAAGGAAATGATGTTAATGAATTTAATGTGTTAATGAAATATTCATGAATGTTGTGTGCTAATGAATTTTATGTGGTAATGAAATATTCACGAATTTTGTGTGTTAATGAATCTTATGTATTAATGAATGTTATCATGTGATTATAATGATTGAATGTTATATTTCAAAAATGGTTGAATGAATGAGCGTTATTAGATGTTAATGAATTTTATGTGTTAATGAATGTTATCATGTGATTATAATGATTGAATGTTATATTTCAAAAATGGTTGAATGAATGAATGTTATTAGATGTTAGTGAATTTTATGTGTTAATGAATGTTATCATGTGATCATAAAACTGAATGTTATATTTCAAAAATGGTTGAATGAATGAATGATATTAGATGCTAATGAATGTTATTGTGTGATTATAATGATTGAATGTTATATTTTTAAAATGGTTGAATGAATAAATGTTATTAGATTTTAATGGGGAATTTAGAGTGATGTTGGGGGGAGGGAGGTGGGGCCAAATGAGCTTCCACCTTCACTTAGTTGGCCTTGTTAAGTAGAGAATATTAAACTATTCTTGAAACCAAGTGAAGCTCAAGCTAAACTAAACAAAAATAAAATTTCTAAGGCCAACTATATATAATCATCTATGCCTTATTAGGTAGAGGATGTTGATTATCTTCTATGCATGCACTTTGAAGCTTATAATTAACCACTAAACTCTTTTCTTCTAGCTCATTACCATTCTAATCAAATTTAGGTACATACATGGCATGGCAAGAAAATGGACTATTGTATTGTCTGATTTAGATTTTTGGATATAAGATTAATGATTTGTTTCTCACACAATTCTTTCTCTTTCCTTTTTATTGGGAAATAGTTGGCTTTTCTTCTTGGAAGAACTGGCATCCCATCAGGCTGCAATTTAGTGGTAACTACCTCCAAGATTCCTCTTATATTTGTGAAATTATTTAGTTAAACTATTTCAGAGAAATCCTACTTGATTTTCCCAATTTTGATTGTACTTCATTTTGTTGGTTCAATAACCAGATCTACTTCACCAGGGTGGAACAAACTTTGCATGGTTGCAAAGGAAAGTACAGGAGAATAGGCACTGGCTTTGTTGAGTTGTAGTACTGCAATAGAAAAAAATGTTATTTTGGTACTCCAAGATACTATTAAATAAGGTCTGAAGTTCCACTATTACCCTTATATTATTCTTCTTCTAAAGAATATTTTTTTATAGAGTGTGATGATAAAGGTGGAAAGTTGTGAATCATTAGAGTTATTTTCAAATGGGGATTGTGTGTTTCTTAAGGCTCTGACTAAGAAAATTCTATCTATGTTTTTTCAATGATCTATCTGACAACAATTTAAATGGAACAATACCTAAATCACTTGCTAGTCTAACAAACTTGAAGAAACTATGAGTATCGCCTTGAAATTTTGAAATTGTGCACTCTTTGTTTTCCTAGTTGTTCTACAATTTTATATGTTCAGGGAACTATTTTACATGCTATAAAACTCAAGTAGAGGATAGTGTTTCTTTAATATGAATGTCTTGCGAATGAAACATTGATTTCAGTGACTTGGAGAACAATGACCTCATAGGAATAGTGCCCACAACTTTGAAAAGTAATAAGAACCTAACTCTTAGGTGATGTCAACAAAAATCCATTATGAATAAGGAACTTTTTATTACAATTTTGTAGGTCATTTTCCCCTTGATCAAAACTTTTATTTATGCTTGAAACCCAAAATTTTGTAATTATTTTATTTAATTAATTATTTTGTAGTCTTTCGGGAAATGTGCATCTCTGTTACAAAGGCCATAATTATTGTAGAAGGAAGCTGACAAGCAAAGGAATGATTATCGATTTGGTTGTTGTTGGTTTTTTCATTCTCTTTTAAAAGAGACATGTCTCAAGTGTTGGAGATGGGTCTTCAGGTAACAATGGAAACTTTCTTCTTTTACCTATGACTTCATTCAATGGCAAAAAAATAAGAGTTCTTCACAAACTTGTTAAGGTATTGTGATGCGCCTAGAAAGCTTCAAGTCCCACTCATGATTGTGAATTTTGGTCATTAACAATGGCCTCTACCCTCGAAGGATCTACCCTTTTTCTCCTCATCACCTAACACATGACCAATGTACAACAATTTTTTTTTAGCATACTAGCACTTCTTATCAGTCAACAACAATTTTTGGTCCCTTAAAATTTTAAATACCTTCTCAAAATGAGACAAATTCACTTCATAGAGTGTACTCACTGCAGATATGTCATGTAAATAAATGATATATAGGTCAATTAATTGTGTCAATACTTATTCCATACAATGCTTAAAATGCCTAGTGTATTACACAATTTGAATAATGTACTAGTCACTCATTAATTCCTAATGTGTCTTTAAAGCACTCTTCCACATATCCTCTTCCTTTGACCCACACTTTGTGAAATCCAAAATTGAGGTCCAACGAAGTGAAATGCAAATGATAGCTATAATTATAAAGAATGAACATTGTGTTTCATTGTAGCTGTAAAATACTTAAAAGGTTTATCAAATTATCAATGTGCCACTTAAATGGAGTTTTATAATCTCCATCTTATATAACTCAAAATCTTATTTTAATCTCATTTCCAATTTTTCTTTCTTTCCCTAGGTGTTCTTCTATGTGATAGCTAAATTTCACTAGTACATTATGTGGTAAGCTTTAATTATATTCAGCACATCACATGCATCATGATTATTCATATCATTTTCTACCTTTTAGTGATAAGACCACACTAAGAAATGTAAAATGGCAACTTGCATGGGGACCTCTACTTTAAGTTGTACCAAGATTGGATGGTGATGCTGCAGAAGATTCCTATAAGTTAAGATTATAACTTTTTTAAGATTTTGTTTATCGACAAAGTTTTTTTTAGTTATTTACTATTAGAGTACATTTCTTAGGCTGAAATTTCTTTGGTTAACCAATCTTATTTTGTACGATGTAGAACCTTCCATTTTGCAAGATTTATTCTCTTATAGCCATGATTATGCATTAGTGTTTATCACAAACATTCCCTCCTTAAAATTATAAAAAGAATATATTATCAATTCAGGAAAGACACCACTAAACCCACTTCAAACCATTTTATAAATTTATTTCAAACATTTGGCCTTCAAAATGGACAAGTAGGAGATATTTTTCCACAAAAATTGTAATATTGCTATTAGGATTTAACTATGTTTTTTTTGAGTCAAACTCATTAATCTATGTTTCATGAGTTGTGATTTACATGAATCCATCTCTCATGAGAATAAATGGAACACTTGGAACTCACTAGATTTAGGTGATGCTCACATAGGTGAAGCACATAGACTTCCTGTAGAAGTCATCCATTCTAGTACTACTCCAACTTGATTGCACTTAACTATGGAGTTTCCTCCATGGTTAAACCCACTCTTCTTGCAAGCCTAGTTACAAAATATTCACCAAGTGTTTTGTCTTTGAACCATTCATTAGAAAGCCCCTTAAGTTCATCAAATGATAAGACACAACACTTGGTGATTTTTTTTTCAAATGTTGTTGCAAGAAGAGTGGGATTAACTATAGAGGAAACTTCATGGTTAAGCACATGGTTAAGCATGCTCAAGATGGAGTAGCACTAGGATGGGTGACCTCCCAGAAAGTCTTGTTGCTTCACCTCTATGAGCTTCACCTAGATCCAATGACTGTCAAGTGTTCTGTTTATTCTCATCTAAGATGGATTTATGTGATACGATGAATCATTGAATGCTATTTTTGATGCACTGACTAAAGGTTTCATGTAGAGTGCAGTTGATAAGGTAAGAAATTTTCTCTGGTACCAATTACTTTTCAAGTTTAAAATATGAAGTAAAACTTTGCAAGCTTTCCTTTGTTCTCTTTATTTTTGGGTAGATTGAAATCACACTCCTCTCAAGCCACATTTGCATATTTAGGGTTCTTTATCTTGATTATAATGTTTTCTTTATCTAGATCATAGTGTTATAGTTGTCACCGAATCCCATCTTTCTTTGACACAATGCATAATTTAAGAGCTACCAATGGAGCATTTCTCAAATTTGCAACAATATTTTATGTATAACTTATACATTTTCTTTATAGGATTTTTATCATTTCATGTTTGAAATTTTTGTTATTGATTATAGCAACATAAAAAATTAAGAGGAGAAATAATTGCTAGATATATTTGATCATGTAATAGAGATTTTTGTACTGCTATCATGTTCACCTTGGGTGTCGTGTTGTAGTCAAGGAAGTTCTTTGAAATTTATCTTTTGAAATTCCTCAAAACAATAACTTTCTGTGCTACAAGGGAGCATACCACTTTGAACCCTTTATCCTTGCCTAGCAGCATTCTTGGTATGTAAAAATAACAGATGTCCCCTCGCTAAAGAAAATTTGTTAAATACACATGGGGTACCTTTCAAAAAGGGGAAATGTCATTGTGGAAAAGTAGTGTCATTAATGAGCTCTGGGGTAGGGCCAATGTTCATCAAGATTCTCTAGACTCATATAATACCTTGCTTGATAAAATTGTTCAACATAACAATCCATGAATAACAACACTCAATAAATATACATGATAGAGAGTCTATGGGTAATATCATTACAAAATTAACTTGAAATCACCCATGCAAGTCTAGATTCTTGACTCAATGTATCTAAGCTAAGAACTCACGAGAATGATTATACAAATATTAATCGATAATATATTATTAAAAAACAAAAAAAACCCTAACATTGCTATTTCGATGACAAGGAGAATAGCATTTCGATGAGGATGCTATACGTGCGACATGAGTTTTGACCAATATTCATCATAATTTTGATGACAAGGAGCATAGCATTTCAATGAGGATGTTATATGGGCAATGTGAGTTCTGACTAGTATTCATCACAATTTTGACAACAAAGAGCATAGCATTTCCACAAGCATGTTATACATGTGACGTGAGTTTTGACTAATAGTTGTTGCAATTTTGATGACAAGGAACATAGCATTTCAACGAGGATGTTATACATGCGATGTGAGTTTCAACCAATATTCATCATAATTTTGATGAATAGACGTAGAGCATTTTGACGAGGTTTTTGTCACAATTTTGACAACCATTGGTCTCATAGGTAGAAAGTGTAGTACGCAATTCTTGTGGGTTGAGGTAGATATCCTTAAAATAGTTTCAGCTATATATCTACCATAGTAATGTTAGAATTTTGACAAATGGTTATGGTGTCAAAAAATTCACAAAAAAATATTGATAACAATGTTTGTCATTTTATCGATATAGTTGTGTCAAAATTGCAATGAATCTTCATCAAAAATTTGGTCTAAATTTACTAGTGTTTCAAATGATGATCAAATAGGGCCCTAAGGTGAAAATATCTTGGACATTAATTTTAGTACCCAAGATTATGATTAAGGAATTCAAAAGTCATGAGGATGAACTAGGTAAGATCACCTCCCTAACATGGCTATCAACTATAAAAGTGAATGTGATGGGGAAAAATAATAAAAGCCCAACCCATTAGGAGTTAGAAAGATAGATCTAATATTTACCTTTGGATTTGGTTTTCTTTATACAATTTTATTTATCGTAACACTTTCCTGGATTCTATCTAGTGCTCCCATAATATCCTCTATGTTGTCCAGTTGTTATTTGTGTTGTGCAATCTCTTTTTGAAGATGCTCCTCCTTCTGGTATATTGTCACAAACTCCCTCATGTCTTAAATTTTGATCAAACTTCTAAATATCTACCTCTACCATATCTAAAATCAACTTCACATTGTGTTGTAACTCTAGCATAGGTGTTTGATTCTCAATAGATTTCATTTCAGCATTCAAATTTTCAAGATTGGTCAACACCCTCACATGTGGACATCTCATGTCAAGAACTTTTTGTATTTTTTCAACACCATGTTCTTACTTCTGAGATAACAATTCTTTAGGTGCATTTTTATGTAAAAGATTAATTTTATTGAACAATTGTAAACTCTTAGAAAATGCATTCTTGTTTTCTATTACCATTGATGGGCTTCCCTTTAACAAAATCAAAAGGAAGAGGCATAAATACACCAAATTTTTCTTTCAAAATCATATGTGCATATATAAACATTAAGTACAACATGTCCAATATTTTTGCAAAAATACATATTAATTACACCAAATCTTTCTTTCAAAACCATATGTGCAAATATGAAAATTAAGTACAACATGTCCAATATTTTTGTAGGTATACACATTAACTACACCAAATTTTTCTTTCAAAAACATATCTGTAGATATAAACATTAAGTACAACATGTCCAATATTTTGTAGATATACATAGTAATTACACCATATTTTTCTTTCAAAACCATATATGCAGATATAAACATTAAGTACAACATGTCCAATATTTTTTTAGATATACACAAAAAAATCAATGACAATACAAGTATAAGTAATTCCTATGAAGAAGGATCATATTAGATAATACAGGGTAATTTGATCAAAATAGGGTACCGACAATGGTAATTGTCAGATTTGTCTTCCTCAAGCAAGGAAAATGTAGGAATGGAAGAAGAAAGTGAGACATTTAGTATGTCTAAATCAAGGAGATCGACTCAAGGTCAAAATATCATAAATAAATTCAATAAGCACATGAAAATTTTTCCTTGCTCAAAGGGGGTCATGTTCTTATAATGAGAGTAAAGGTGTCTCCAATGTGCCCTTTAGGTACAATCATCTACAAAAACAATGGGTCCCCAATGAACTTCCTCCAATAAACATTGATTTTGGTGTTGGAGAGAGGATATATCACATAGCACCATCCTCATAACATGGTTTGGAACTATATTCCATGGATGGCATAAAGGTCTCTTACAACAAAGTTGTTAAATTGATGGATTATGTTGGACCTTGCTATGATTACAATAGTTGGATGCAGATTGTTAGATTTAAAAAAAGTATGTGTAGGTATGCACTCGCAGAAAATTATATACAACAAAAAGTTAGTGAACAAAGTAAAACTATAGCTATGTACATTGATGGAAGGTCAAAAGTATCAAGGAATATTGTAGGTTTTATAAATAGTATATGACCTATGTCAACTAAGAAGTGACCCATTCAGATATTTGAGGCACACAATGGAAATCATGTATTTGTATGTGTGATAAAATCAATACATGGAGGCAAAGAGCTTCTTATTGATTACAATTTGAATCACATAGATACAAACAAAACCATTATCATGGGTGAGGTGGTATGTACTATGCACATTTAAAATCAACTCCAATCAATGAGTCCAACACACAATTTATTTATTTTTTATATTTTTTCTAACTTGGAATAATAACACATGTGTTTTAACATGTCTTAATGATTGTATTTTGAAATACAAGGGATCAACGGCCATAGGATATGCACAGTGGTGATGGTTCTTCTTCTCGACAGGTAAAACTCATTGTTGTTGTACAAATTAGATACAAGAAATATGTTAATGCATTTTTATTATTATGTTTTATTCTTCACTACTATTTTGGATTGATTTTAAATATAGAGCTAATAAGATTTCTCTCGCAACCGAGTGCTGAGCAGGATAAGGGAAAGGAAAAAGTAGTTCATGAAGAGGAGCCACAAGATGAGTTGGATGAATTTATTATTGATTTTGTGTCAGTCATTGATCCTATGGCTGCAACAAAAAAGGTGATTCATGCCTATAGGAAGAAGGATAATGCAATTGGCATCAACTCAACCTCAGACTCCTAAATTAAAAAAGCTGAAGGATAGGTTGATGAACCTAGTTTGTACAAATATAATAAGTATTAGTGTAGTTTTTAATTATAAAAAAAGTTCAATAAAGGTTTTTATAGTATACTCTTTAATTTATTTCATTAAATAAAATGCATGTGTTATTTTTATAGAGGATTTTGAGAATGTACAGGGACTATCCCCCGAGAGGATGACACTTAAGGTTGTTCAAGTACATCGCATGTTCTTTCCTACAGTTGTGTTTTTCTTGAACAAACAATCTTGTTTTATTGTGCTCTAATAATCTCATTTCTCAGCTCCTACCATTGATCCTCTATTCACTACGTCGCCTTCTACAAGGAACAGAACCAAAGAGGCACCACCGACTGCAAATTCAAAAACACATACCACGATGACAGATGCGGTGGTAGGGCCTATTGGTCAGTATATTCCTCTTTCTCTCTCTCATTTTCTGTGTTTATTTCACTTGAACTATTATTTCTTAGGGGGCATTTTGTAATATTGGATTCATTTTATGTAGGAGGCGATGAGGACCTTCCTAGCTAGTTAGAAATGTAGATGGTCTTCCCCTAAAAGTACCTCAACTTCTAAGTACTTTAAAGATTGTTCCTTTCTTTCACTATATAATATTATACTCATAATCAAATGCACTAACCTCTTGTGCAATCCCTTGCAATAACTACTAATCCCATTAATACTTTGTAGGGAATAATATATTTTATGAAAAACTTAATGATGAATGTTTACATATATTTGGGCCGACCATATGCACAGGGTATCATATTTTAATTTCATTGCTAGATCATGTTTCCTTTGGTCAATTTCTTCAAGTAAATTAGAAGGTACCTTCAGTTCATTTATGAATCTAACAGTTTTTTTCTTTTCTTAAAAGGTGGAATTTGCAAACGAAAAAATTAAAGAACCAACTCATTGATGCCATGACAACACTTTTTGGACCTAACGTCTTTCAAAGACTTAGGCTCCTTCAGAAAGTGGGCCAAGCTTTGAAGTATATTAGGCACAACTACACTATCCAAATGAAAAAACCATGTTATGAGCGGCCCTCCTATATTCCTATTATTGAGTGGGAGAATCTTTAAAAGGATGTAATTGAGATAAAAGCAATAGATGATGGAGAAATGGTACCACTAGAGAAAAGAAGGTATGTCATAATATTAAGAATGAAATTATGTAACAATTACTCTTAATACTTATGTGATCTAGCATATTTCAAATTTCACATAGGTTATCTGAAATGTCAAAGGAAACCAAAGCAAGAAAATAAAAGCATGGCCAACACAAGCTCGGCTCGGGTGGATATTCAAAACTTGCTAAACGAATTGCAAGTATAAGTAAATGAAAAATTATATGCAAATATTTCTAAATTATAAACAATTTGGTCTTGATGAAATTGATTAGAAAATAATTCATGATACCAAGCAAAAATATAAGCCATGGATTTATAAAAAACAACTTCTCAAGAGGACAAGAAATTAGGCTACACAAAAGGTTATATAGTCATGGTTGAATGACTTTGAGCAATGAGCGTGCAAGTTTCTTCTGCTAGATCCATCAATTAGGTAAATAAATCAATTGATTTTTACTAAAAATTGAATACTTCAGCAATTATTGTATTTGATATTGAGTTCCAAAAATATAAGTCATTATGTTTGTTTTAAGTGAGGATTATATGTTTGTTTAAAACTTTAAAGTGAATATATTTATATGTATCAAAATCAATGATTAAGATTTCTCGCTATTTATCTTGTACACACACACACACACACACACACACACACACACACACACACACATAGTTGATAAATGCACTAATTATTTACATTGGATTGCAGTCTGCAATTCCTGATACATCAGTTGAGCACTGTGGAGGCGGCGATTCGAATGTGGATCCTAGTACTCAAGGTATATATTTTCTATTCAAATTTTGATTTTTGAATTAGTAGTGCAAGTAAACATTTTAAATTTAATTTGGTGTAGTAATAAAAATTTAACTATGTTATGTGTTGGGATTAAGAAAACATCTTTTATTGTAGTTGCAGGGGATGTAGAGGTTGTTCCTGATGAGCATGTTGAGGTCCAAGACAATAGGCAAGATGATGTGGTTGGACAAGGTAAAGAGCACTACAATGTTCTTTAAAATCTTTAAAGTCTCAACTTCTAAAAATTTAACCCTTTTATTTGTTATTGCAGAGGACCCACCTTTGCAAAGGATAGCGAGATCACATCCACGAGTGAGAAGAAATATCAATGACGACATGGATATGCCTTTGAAACAATATAGGGAAGGACAAAAAAAGAAAAAGAAAATGATTCATGTGAACTTATGTAACTTATTTGATAATGACTGATGTTTATGTCTAGATATTTTATTTACATTCTATTGAATGTTCATGTGAAATTTTTAATGAATCTTATGTTTTAATGTTAATTTGAATTTTCTAATGAAACTTATGTGTTAATGAATGTTCTCATGTGATAATTCATGAATGTTACATTTTATTAATAGAATGAATGAATTTTAGATGTTAAAAAGGAATTTAGATGTTAGGGGGTGGGGGTGGGGGAGGGGGTGGGGGCCAAATGAGCTTCCACCTTCATGTGGATGACCGTGATTAATAAAGAATATTAAACTATTCTCTAAACCAAGTGAAACTCAACATTAACCTATGATTGCATGACAACTAACTATGTGAATGTCTTGGTTTCAGGCAATGCAGAAGGATGCCATAGTCAAGCTCAATACATAGAAAGATCATGTTCATAGCTTCTCATGAGACACCATTAATGTGGAGCTTGGAAATAGATGAGATTGGAACTAGTCATTGTGCTTCAAAGGTAGAATTTTTTTCTTGTATATTTAGATCAAATGGATCTATTTTTCTAATGGAAAGAAAATTAAATGATCTTATCCTTTCTTATTTTGATGCAAGGGAAGGTTCTTCTTATATGTCAAGAGGTAGTAGACTTAAAGGTTGAAACTATATCATCTTAAAATGGAAGCCCTTCCATGTTAAGAACATTTATTCCTATGAGTAAGTGGTCTGGGGTCATGTCAAGTGCCTTGAATTGGTCTTTGCATGGATCTAATTGTTTTCCCCCTATTCTGCTTCTCTCTCTATTTACAGCCTATTTATGATAAAGTACTCTATGAAACTAAGGACTTTGGCCCCTGGGTCAAGGTCAACTTCAACCTTGACCTAGGTTAAGGATGACCTCAGCCTTGACCTAGGGCAAGGTTGACCTCATCCCTTACCCTAGGTCCTATTTTTAATTTCTAGAATTTTCAGGATCTCAAGCTTTAGAAAGTTGCTTTTCCTGCTTCTGGGTCACTTGTTTTGGGTTTTAGAATGGTGGAACCTTAAATTACATTTAATCTAGGTCTATTCCTAGGGGTTAAGGTTAAATGGGATTTACCCTCATTTTGAATCTATTCATACACACATATTGAAAAGTTATCTGATTATAATGTGAGCATCTACCATTCAAGTGTTCAAGCATCCAATTCATCAAGGATATCCATTGTTAGCCATTGAGCGATTCAATCTCTATAGAGCCCTCTTGTTGAAGATTTCTTTATCGACATTAATCCAAGCTTTCTTCTATGCAAAGATAAATTCGAGATTGGTGTTGAAGATCTAATGACATTGATTTGAGACATCCCCCATACTTTTGGAGCATTTGTACTTGTGGATTCAAGGATTTGAATCCTCCACAAGAATTTCCACAGAAGCAAGGTAAATAGTTCCATTTACTTTGTTTTTGCATATATATTGTTTCAATTATATTTCAAAGTTAATTCCAAACTGGGGTTTGACTAAGGCAAACACTGCCCCCCCCAACAAACAAACCCTTTTTCTTGCAGATATAGGTGTGGAACAACGAATTGGAGAGAAGATTCAGATACCCTTTTTGTTGAACTTGTGAATTCTATGAACAAAAAATTCATTGAAGAAGTACAAGTCGAGGTCAACTTTTCGGGGTACAATTGTGCTCCAAGGTAATAGTGTGCCCCACCAACAGGGTCAAGGTCAACCTCCCTTAAAAAATAGAAAATATTTCTAGATTTTCTCTATCTTGACATTTTCAATCGGGATATGGATGCAAATTTTCTAGAAACTTCATACAAACATTAGAAATCAGCATTTTCAAGATTCAAGGTGAGTATTTGTCTTTTATTTATTTTAGGTCTTTGGCATATACTCTCCCATAATAGAAAGATTACACACACCCGCCCCCCCCGCTTCCCTGCCCTTTCTCCCTATTTTTCATCACTTGATCCATTTCTACGTTGAACACCTTCTTGTGTTTAATCAATTTGGATCTTTCCTTTTGAAAATTATAGTTGTGAAGAGGGTTCCCATTTTCTTTCTATTTAGAAACAAACCTTCTAGGGTATATGAATACACCATAATTCATGTGTTTGTGCATTCTATTGTTTCACAGTGTTCTCATGAACTATTCTCATTATTTCTTTTGAGTGTGGTGATATGTTGAGTAACATTACAGGGAGGAAGTAGAGGATCCTAAAGTATGGTCAAAGAGTTGTCTTCAAAACATGGCCAAATTAACAAAGGAGGCCACCACATTATGTTGTGTACTTGAACCTATGTTTCATTTTTTTGATAGTGGGAAACATTGGTCCCTTCATAATGGACTCACACTATGTGTTCTATATGACATGCAACACTTAATGGAGAAAGCAGGTAACATTTATAATTTCACAATTTATAATCCTTGTTGCAAATTACAATATGCAAAATTCAAACTTCATTAGCTACATCTCTAGGTTTATATATGATATCTACTTATTTAAATTTTGAATTTTACTTTCAAAATACTTTGGTTAAATTATAATTTATATGTGAATATTTCAATTACTATTTCCAAATGCCAAGTTCACCTTTTCATTTTAATATTTTATGATATTTCATGCTTTTCTACTAGTCAATTTGTAGGCCATTCTACTCATTTTCTATTGTTCATTCTCATTAAACATCTTGATCACAATAATGTGGTGCAACAACCTCAAATGCAAATTAATATTATTGAAATTTCTACTATCCTTGCACAATAGTCAAAATCACAAGCTTCTACAACAATGGTTGGTGCCATGTCTGATCTGGCAAGGCATTTATGCAAGAGCATGCATTGCAATTACAAAGCTTCCAATCTCAATGATGATATAAACAAGTGGAACAAGTATTTTTAGGCTAAATAGGAGTGTCTAGTGCAATTTGCAAAAAAGGTGATAAACTTAATAGTTCTTTTCCTTTCTTGAATGTAGATGTTTTTAGACACATATGAAATTAGTATTATATATCCACTAATATGTAGAGTTGGTCAATATAATTGCAAAGTTCAACTTGTTTAGATACAATCCTAAAGAGGTGCCAAGAAATTGTTTAAAAGAATATTTCTCTACAGGAACCTACCATGGCATCTTTGATTAAATTTTGGGTTTTCAAGTTGGTGATGCTGGTCCAATTCTTGACATGATGGTTGTCTCATTGGAGAATCTTTCTACAACCACTGTTGTAGCCAGAAAACAATTGCAAAAACATATCTTATTGCACATATTATATCATATATACCAAATCAGTCATATTATGATAAGGCGTGTCTTTGTTTCTTATATTCCTAGTTATTGCTAGCATCACTAGATAATTACTCAAATTTTTGGTCTTTTCTTTTTTTAGCATTTGAGGCACAAGGGTTCTCTAGACATAGGATCTCTCTTGTCTGAGCTTTTTCAAGAAAAAAGCTCTCTAAGGTTGAGCACACATCAAATGGTGCTTTTACTTTCCTCACTATTTACTTAGGCAATATACCTTGAAAATACACCATCAAATTTTGAGGTAGTTAGAATACTTATAGTCTTGCATTATTGTTCTCTTGTGTCAAGGTAATCTATGGTTTAACTTTTAAGTTATATGCCTAACTTGCTTTTTAATTGTGTCAATGCTTTGTTTGAGGAATATTGCTTACTTAAAATGATCATGTTTTCCTTTACAAGTTATTTCCTAAGTATATTGTGCATTTCTTTACTTGGACATAAAAGTTGGATTATGGAAAGTGCTTTCCTTGGGAGTTACATTATTTATCACAACCTTGTAAAGGTAGGGTCAAAATTGGTAAGTTGAAGAAAATGGATATCTATTTGTTTATACTAATTGATGTTAGATTCTAAATGTGTGACAATGATTACAATGGGTGGGATTCATCAATAAAGCTATACTTATATTCTTGTTGACCTATAACTTTAGTACAACATATACGTATAAGTTAGAGGAAGAGATGTACAACACTGTACTTGTGCCCTTTCCATATGATAATTTAGACATTTTCAGTCCTTGGGATACCACTTCCTCCATTGGCACAATTAAGTACTGAAATAAGAGTATTGCATTTTGATTAATTTTTATGATTTGATTTCAATTAGCCTTTGTTGAATATTAGTTTGATCTATATTCATTCACTAGGGCAAAGACATTTTTATATTGCTTAATGAGGTGTGGATGTACATGGAACTATTTTGAATGAACTATTATAAATTTATGACATATAAAAGATAGCCATACGTATGGAGACCAAGAAATCATTTCTTGAGGTGAGTGATTTTGAGGATGGGGTGAACACTATTTTGGGAAAGCCCGAGGATTCTTGTGTTGTATTTTATTTGCCAAAGTGAGGCCATGCTCATGTGGAGAACAGAGCTTATGATTATGTCATTCAAGGCCTTAGTTGTAATGTTGATAGGCATGTAAGGCTTAGGAATAGTAGGTTGAATGTGGGTAAGGATTATGTGTAGCCTTCTTTGGACTGGTTAACCAGGGATGAACCTTCTCTTGCTCTTTCTCTCAAGTTGGATTACCAACAGGTTCTATCTTAGTGGTCTAGCCAAGGTTCTCTTTATATTGATGATGCCCACTACCACAAGTTTGAAGATGATCAAGACTATCATGCTGTGAGTTATTTTTCAATGTTTTTTCGAAGCTTATTGAATTAAAATGTTAAGAGTTTTTTCATACAAAGATTCAAATGGATATTTAATATATAATTCATATTTTATTATAGTTAGTTTCTATGTGGAGATGGTTTTTAAATAAGTGAATTTTTAAGTTGTCATTCTGGCCTTTTATAGATGATTTTCATTTTTAAAAATGATTTAGATATTGGATGTTGTTTTCACAAGAGTATGGATTAGTTTCATGTTGATGCTCATTGATGCCCATTTGAGGAGATAGTTGGCTTCTAATATTTAGTTGATTTTTTATTTCTAATATTTTTTATCAAACATATAAATACATACATACATACATATATACATATAAACATATATAGATATACATGTATGTATGTATGTGTGTGTGTGTGTGTGTGTATGTATGTATAAAAGAGCTCTTTTTTAAGGTGCTAAGTGACTTACCTCAAAATCCTACACAAAAATAATTTTGACTAGGAAAAATGGGCAGATTTCACAAGAAATTTTATAAAAACATGTCATAGTAGATATTTTTAGAAAGAAACAAGTCATAACCCAGTTAAATGGGTCTAGTTGTTAATTAGTTGATTTTATTACAAATTTCTGTAGAGTTGTCATCAGATTAACTACAATAAAACAAATGAGATGCAGAGATCACAAGGTTAGGACAAAAAAATCCTAGATCTCCATTGATATATACATAAATACATACATACATACATACATACATACATATACATACATACATATAGATATACATACATACATATACATGTATATGTATGTATGCATGTATGTATACAAATAGATCCATTTTAAAGTGCTTATTACATCTTAGCACAACAAAAAAATTGATCCAACTGCATACATATTCCAAAATCCAAATAATAAAACAATAAAACTCACTCAACCCGTGCTAAGTGACTTACCTCAAAATCTTGCACACAAATAATGCAGTGTTAATGGGCAATCTATGTGTGTGTGAGAGGGAAATATAATTCCCATTAACAATGACATTAACTCAACCCATTTTTCTTGGTCTGTATATCTATGTTTATACATACATACATACACACACACACATACATACATACATCTGCATCCTTTGCATGGTTTAAAGGTAATGTCATTGTGGAAGCAACTTTTGCAAGGGAAGGTGCCTCATGATTAGGGCATTTACACAAAACAAATGGAGAATGATTAATGTTGTGTTTTCTTTTCTTTTTTGTTTATTTTATGTAGTCATCCATATGGCATTTACATAGAAGTGGAACTTGCTTCTTCAACTCCTTACACTCAACTCTTCACTGAAGTTATTCTTCTAGCAGTAAGAAGAGCTACTACAAATTCCTAGGAGCCAAGGGCCCTTGAACCTATGCTACATTTTCTAGAGACATGGGAGGAGTTTTCATAAAATTCTGGATCATATAGTGATGCTCATATTAACAGCAACAATAGATACTCAAGATCCTTACAAGGAGAGCATGCCAATACATACATGGTTACATTCTTGGCTTCCACTATTGGGCCAATGTATGGAGCCTTTATTTCTATATACATATATACATACATACATTTTTTTTATAATATTTTTTTTGGTAAAGCTAAGAGTTGTCACAATTGCGATGTCTTGCTTGACGGGAAGCCATCACTCTTATAACATTGTCATCGCACACCATCGCACCTAAGATGGTAACTATCGTTGGATGATTGTCACTCGAACAACATTGTCATCCCATGTTGATGTTGTTGTGACATCCCATAACAACAAATCTGTCACATGTACAACAAAATACTGAAAGTGTAGGTCATCATAATTGCCACTGTTAGCTGTCCAAATTACAATAGCATGAAGATGTACTCTTCCCCTTTCTATTTTCCAAATTGTAATGGCTTTAGGTGTCCTAATTGCAATGAACTAGCTTTCCATCACAATTTGTTACAACAAAAGTTTGATGTCTGTCTGACAAGGGCCAATTTATGCTACCATCGCTCAGGCGATGGTAGCAACAGGTAGCCATCGCAATTTGAGCCAAAATGTGCCAGTGAACATTTTTCTATGGAGAATGTTAAAGCTGTCAACACACTTTTACCTGGTCATTTGAAGTTGACTAAGGAGATGTGTCCAAAGACATAAGAAAAGGAGGATAAGATGTATGAGGAACCTTATGCTTTAGCTACAAGAAGCTTGATGTATGTTATGGTATGTACAAGGCAAGATATTTCACATGTAGTGGGAGTTGTTAGAGGTATATGAGTCATCCAGGAATTGAGCATTGGAATGCAGTCAAATGGAATCTTAGATATTTGAGAGAAACATCTAGTAAATGTTTATACTTTGGGGGATCTACTATTGACTTAGAGGCCTATGTTGACTCAAATTTGGCAAGGGATATTGATACTAGACAGAGCACAATAGGTTATTTATTTATTGTTTGTGGGGTAGTAGTGAGTTGGGTTTCTCAGTCGTAGAAGGTTAAAGCTTTATCTACTACAGAGGCAGAGTATGTTGTTGCTATAGAAGCAACCAAGGAGATGATATGGTTTTAGTTCTTCATGAAAGAATTGGGACATCCACATAAGGGTAATTATTTTTCACAAATAGTTAGAGTGTCATTCATCTTGCCAAGAATTGAGCTCTTCATTTAAAGACAAAACACATATAGTTGCGATACCATTTCATTTGGTTAGTTTTGGATGATGGACAGTTAAAGCTAGAGAAGATACATATAGATGATAATCTAATGAATATGTTTACCAAGGCAGTGACAAGGGAGAAGCTAAACTCCTCTTCAGCTTTGGTTGGTCTTCTACACTAGACGGGATAAAAGACAAGTAGAGTCTAGGATGGTTTGATGTTTGAGTGAGAGCTACAGGTTTAATGGTGCTATGATCAGTCTCTAAGTGGGTGGTTATTGTTGTGGAATCTGATCAGTCTCCAAATGGGAGATTATTGTGAAATGGAGCCTAATTAGACTCAAAGGTTTATTCAAGAAAAGCTTGTATAAAAAGGTTTAGGGTTAGGGATTTCATAATGTATGGCGATATTGTAGCTTCTTGCGATAGTATTGAGTTGTAAGAGATTGTGGATTGTAATCATTGGATAGTAATAATATTGGACTTGTTGTTGTTGGCTTAAGCCCAGGGATTGGGTGAACCACTTTAAATCTTTGTGTCTTGTGTTCTCTTATGTGCAATCTATTATTTTATGATATTCGTTATATTTACATGTAACTTTTATTTATGTTTGTGGTCAATCCTAACACAATCTTGATAGAAATCTATCTCAAAGGTACCAAGACACAAGTAATACATAATTCTAGAGGCAAGAAAGACACATAGGAAACCTACTATGCATGAGGGCAAGTGTCATCACATGAGCCAACTCTAAGGTTTCCCTAGAAACCTCTCTAGACTTCAACCCCCTAGTGACTCTAGGTGGCTTCAGTATCCTTTCATATAGACAAGGCATACTAATGAGGCAATGTCGCAACCAAGCATCCTCTCTACTCCCATCCTAGCATGTACTAGCACTCAAGGCATGGGCAAGGTAAAAAATTGACTCTTGTCAATTCATTTTAACCCATTTAATGAAATTTTATCGCTTATTAAAATGACTTAAAATGAATTACCCAAGCAACCTCTTTGGGGCTCTAGGCTCCATTGCAATACACTTCCCAACATACATATAGATAACCTACCCTAAGCTCGTAAAAGTTCAACTTGTAAAATCACAATATTCACCTTAGTCATATAAAAGGAACTAGAAAGCACCAAAAGATAATTAATTGAAACATCATAGGTTACATCAAGAAAAACACAATATTCACCTTAGTCCTATACAAGCAACTAGAAAACACTAGCAAGTATCTATTCAAAATGCATCACAAAATAATGTGAATGCATCACAATGGTTGGGAATAAAAGATCATGACTAGAATAATAAACATAACATCATCATAGATCAAACAACTCCCAAGCCTCTGGCATACATACCTAAATTGATCAACGTATTGTTAGTGAACAGATTGTCCTTCAAGAGAATATGTGGAAATCTGACCCTGAATGCCCAAGTGAAAGGACAAACCAGCACCAACAGTTGGATAGGTTATCATGGATTGATAACCTTCCTCTGATTTTTTTCGGGTATAGCTTCCCGTGGAAGATTTACAGTGAATTAAATGTGAGTGCTTTTACCAGAAAGCACGAAAGGATATCTAACATCTACCTGTAAACACAGAGTAGATGCGAAACCTAAGAACCAAAAAGAAAGGAGACAGAATAAAATAGATTACACAAAGTTAACCTGCTATATAATGCATTTCAAAGGATAAAAGTTAAAGAACAATTTCCATTCTCCTGAGGAAAAATGAATCAAAGCTTCCAGAAGATCCTGATATCAAATGCATATAGAAAACAACAAATCTGATCCACTTAAAGAAAACTAAAAGTTACAGCAACATAACCATCAGTGGAAAGAAAACTACATGGACTCAAAGTTCCAATTTGTAGATTTCTTTCAAACCTCCCTTCTTTAAGATGTAAAAGACTACAAAGATACTTTTACACATGCAACAGAAAATGAAAACCATCTCTCCTACATTACATTTCAAAATCAAAAGCCTCTTTAATCACTAACACAAAGTTTAGCAAATAAGCTCTGTTATGTATTCCTTTCCCTCAGGATTGAAAAATCTCCCTCTGCCCACAGCACACAGTCTGTAGCTTTCGGAAGCCAAAAAATGGAACCCTCTTTAACTGTATTCACAGTTCTCCCAATCCTACTGCTGCTCAAAGTCTCGTAGCAAAACTCTGAAAAACTGGAACCCCCTTGCTAACAGCACACAGTCTGTAGCTGCTGGAAGAAAAAGTGGAACCCTCTTTAACTATATTCATAGTTCTCCCAATCCTACTGCTGCTCAAAGTCTTGCAGCAAAACTCAGAAAAACTGGAACCCAGAAGATGAAACTATTCTGTCAAAATTTCCTCCTTCCTTGCCTGAAGCCCAAAGTCTGCAATTTTGGAAGTTGGAAGAATTCGAAACCCCCTCCTTCACTTTTTGTTGCTTATTTATTCTTTCTCTGTCAGTTGTGAAAGTTGTTTCATTCCTCCCTCTTCCGTTATGAAAACCGATTCTTTTATTTATCATTCTTTCATCATAAATTCCTTAGGAAATAAGCAAATGTAACTGATAACACTTGCCACATGGAAATTCTTTATGACTTCCTGCAGATATACGTTGTCCTTATTTCCCCATATTACATGCACAACCTATTACATTATGAGCCCGAGTAGCCTTATGACATGCTATGGACAGGTGGCATCTAACTGTCGTGTTTGCAAGGTTCGCATAACTGATATTGAGTATCAATATCCATTAATCTTATATATGTTTAAGATACTCAAATTTTGGCATAAGAGAAAGCAATGCCAGTTCCACATTATAACATGCCTCTATCTTTTCTGGATAATCAACATTGTTGATTGCAGATATCACGGTCAATAACTTGATGCGGTTTAAAGTAGGGTCTCCATTCCGTTATGTAACATCAGGTGTCCATTATCTTTTTCTATATGCAGTTTCCTTGTAAACTAGACCACAGAGTGTACACAATATTAAGATTGTTGGTTTTATTTCCTTGAATGGAGCTTGCTTTTGTTGGTTGTGCACAATCCTCTAGAAGGGATTCAATCATATCATCTATTATCTTTCCCTCACGTATTCTCACATCTACGTGTGTTGAAGATAGCTTATCCACATGGAACCAAATATCCTCCGTAATGCCATATTTGATGAGCTCTTCATTTTTATGTTTATCGAGACCCATGTAAACATTGTAATCTCCTACCTTGGGCTTGGTCTTGAAGCATATGAAACTTTTAGATCATCACCCGATGAAGACATGAAAATCTTTGTCAATGCCTTGCGCTTTGCCAACTCTATGTTCTCCTCCATTATCATTTTGTTCATTCCATAGCAACTAATGCACCAATCTGCACATGTTAGTTAAACATTTCAAAGCACTCGTGGGCTTATTTTCTTCAAAGATTTATTCAATGATTGCACTGCTGCTTTTGATCTGAAAGTTGTGGTTTTTAATTACGATATTTCCTATAGTGGGATCCTCTAATCTTTATTTGAATTGGATCTTTCAATGAAGATATATCTTTTTCAACTTCCCACGCACATTCATTGTATTGAAGCTCTATTCATTTGACCACATATTCCCATATTTTATCAATCATTCTATTATTAATAATTCTACCCACAGTTATCCACAAAGGTCAAATTGGAAACCAATCATTTTCATAGGGTCCATTTGCCGATGATTGATAATGAATCATTCTAGTAGTATTTTGTGTTTTTCCTCATCTTTGTGGAATGACTGGGGTTTTTTATTATTTCCGTTCACCATCTGAATTGTGCATATTTGATGTTCATCATTAACCATGACTTTATTAATGTCACTACATTCCCTCAATGACAGATGTGAAGCTGAAATATGTGAACTCGAAAAAAGGATCTCGAATCTTCGATTATCTGAATCAACATGACCTTTGAATGAAACCTAAAACTTGAATGAGGAATAGAATCACCAGGCAATAAGACAATCTGCTTAGGACCATTATGAACCATTGAACCAGTTATACCCCTGCATCGGATCATCAAACTTGAAGAGCCTAAATCTTTTTTCTTGTTTCTCGATCTGCATGAGCATATTGAATCATTTCAAACCTCTGAAAAGAACTTTGAAGATTCACTATAATGGTACTTTATTCCTTGACCAAGGAACATCTCCAAAACATGGCCTCTGAATCTCTATACTGAACCATTGAACTTTCTAACCAATCTGTGTTTTGAACCCATTTGAACTGCTTTGAAGCACTTTGAACTAATTCAAACTTCAGTTCGAAGTGGTTCAAAAACTCTAAACTTGAAGTTTTGAAACTGTGACCATATCAGGTACTAACAGGGGCTCTAACTGTGGGACTGATTTTGATGCAAAATTAGAGAACTCCAGCAATCTCTGGGAAAAGAACAGTGCCTTATCCATTGGGCAAATAGAGTCAGCAAGAGAATACCGGGAGCTGCTTGCAGAGAGGGCGGAGGGGAGCAGGGAAAAACCAGCAAACTCAAACCAACCATAAACCAAAACTACCAGCAAACCTGAAGCTTGCGCATTATTCCAACTACCGCTATGCACCACAAAACTTATTTACAAAATGTATACAAAGGTAGGAAGAGAACCTACCATGAGAACCAGAAGAAAGGAAAGGGATCATGCAAATCCATTTACCGGTTGGGAGAAGTAGCATCCTTTCCGGAACAGCAAGTCATGTCTCATTGGAATAGCTCCAAACCATAGCGTGTTGACGACTCTTTCAATGCCAAACTTCAAACTAACTGAGTGCATGCATATGCTGATCCAACCTTCTTTTCTGAACAGCCACAATTCATCATACTATTCTCCTTCACCTAAAAATGGATCTTTCATGCTAGCAAAATTTGATTCCACCTCAAGCTGAAAAACATGATATAAAAAATCCTCACCAAAAGATGATATGCAATCCTCAGAAACATTGTCATGTAGATTCAACTCTAGTGTATGGTCATGATCATCTCGCAGCCATAATGACGCCTCCTTCAACATAGGATCAATCCCTGGATATATGTTTTCTCTATTTCTTCCAAGGAACCAACTATCATCAAACGTGTCGCAAATTCTATTCTTTTCTTTTCCCAAAATGTCATCAAACTTTTCAGCATTTCTGCCACAATCCCAATCAATAACAATATGCGTAGATGGATGAAGAGGAAAGATATCAAGAAGTGTTTCATTCTGAAACTAATAAAAATAGGTACCTACGATATTATTAAAGTACCCTGGATTGAGTGATGACAAAAATGTGTTTACGACCTCCTCTTCTTCATCAAGAATTGCATTCTTTAACGCATATGCAGAATCACTGCTAGATTGAAGGTCAGCTTCATATTTTTCTATCTCAGCGAGAAATTCAGCAAAGGTGTCTTCATCTAGAGGTATCTTTTTCTCGTCTCTATGGAAGAATGAGTTGCCATCAAAAGGACTATTTTGAGAGAAATCTTCCGGCTGAAGATATAACAAGAATTTGGCAATGGTTTCTTCTTGCTGATCAAGTGACATTCCTCTCCATGCTTCAGCAAGGTAGTTTTCAAACTGAATACTTATTTCAGTATCTTCATGCATTTTCACCTTGTCATAGTTACATATTTCATCATCAAATAAAAAAAATCTTTGCAAGAACTCATCACTGGTTTGTAAGCACAAGGAATCATCTTCATTCTTTATAATGATAGGAAGTTCATTTTCAGATTGCATGTTATTCTGGATTCTTTCATCAAGAAGACTTTTCAAAGAAAGATGATCAATATCAAAGGTGAAAGATTGAAAATATAGAGGCAAGTTGTCTAGTTCCTCATCAATAGGAGCTTCTGAAATAGGGAGACTGTCAACATAGTTAAAATTAAAACTCTCAAGATGTGGAGAAAAAGATTTGAATATACCTCCATGAAAATCAGCATCATCCACAGGGCTTGCTGCTGTAAAATCTTCAGAAGGAAAAGTTTCAAGGATATGATCTCTTCTAGCGTTTTCATTCAAAGAGCCAATGTTTTCACAATTCCTCATGACATCTAAAGATTCATTTACGAGTAAAGCATCACTAGACAACATTCCAACAGAATCATGAAGCAAAGAACGAACACCGTGTTCTTTTACTAAAAAACTTTCTACATGGGATGAAGACAAATCTTGAGATAAGATTTCATCATTATTGCTTAACCCTGTTCCACATATATTTTCATCTATTGAAACTGGATCAGCATGAGGCTGGAGTCGCTCTGGCTATACTTCTTGATTACTCATGACAAGAAGGTTGAGATACATGGGTGAGATTGAAATAACGGGAGGTCCATCATCATCTTCTTTCAAATGCTCCTTTAACCAAGCCACTTCTTCTTCGAGGTTTTGCAAGTGTTTCAGCTTATGAAATCTTTCACAGAGGCCTTTCCATAGCAGCCAAGAACTTGTATCATCTTCAAAACTCAGATTTTTCTGGATACCTTTGGAAATACTCTTTCTGAAACTATCCATAAAATCATGTAACACTTTATCATCAATTTGACAAAGCTCTAAGAGAGAAGGATCTGGCCTTTGTTTTCTCATGACTTCCATGTCCGGCATGGTCTTCGCATAGAGTCACCAATCTCCTGCACACGGAGATAATTATAAAATTGAGGAAATAAAGGTAGGCACTTAGATCTTTACTTTGATTCCCAAGCAGAGTCGCCAAAAATCTGTTAGTGAACAGATTGTCCTTCAAGAGAATATGTGGAAATTCGACCCTGAATGCCCAACTAAAAGGACAAACCAGCACCAACAGTCATGATAACCTTCCTCTGAATTTTTATCGGGTACAGCTTCCCGTGCAAGATTTACAGTGAATTAAATGTGAGTTCTTTTACCAGAAAGCACAAAAGGATATCTAACATCTACCTATAAACGCAGAGTAGATGCGAAACCTAAGAACCAAAAAGAAGGAGACATAATAAAACAGATTACACAAAGTTAACCTGCTATATACTGCATTTCAAAGGATAAAAGTTAAAGAACAATTTCCATTCTCCTGAGGAAAAATGAATCAAAGCTTCCAGAAGATCCTGATATCAAATGCATATAGAAAACAACAAATCTGATGCACTTAAAGAAAATTGAAAGTTACAGCAACATAACCATCAGTGGAAAGAAAAACTACATGGACTCAAAGTTCCAATTTGCAGATTTCTTTCAAACGTCCCTTCTTTAAGATGTAAAAGACTACAAAGATACTTTTACACATGCAACAGAAAATGAAAACCATCTCTCCTACATTACATTTCAAAATCAAAAGCCTCTTTAATCACTAACACAAAGTTTAGCAAACAAAGCTCTGTTATGTATTCCTTTTCCTCAGGATTGAAAAATCTCCCTCTACCCACAGCACACAGTCAGTAGCTTTCGAAAGCCAAAAAATGGAACCCTCTTTAACTGTATTCACAGTTCTCCCAATTCTATTGCTGCTCAAAGTCTCGCAGCAAAACTCTGAAAAATTGGAACCCCCTTGCTAATAGCACACAGTTTGTAGCTACTGGAAGAAAAAGTGGAAACCTCTTTAACTGTATTCACAGTTCTCCCAATCCTACTGCTGCTCAAAGTCTCGCAACAAAACTAAGAAAAATTGGAACCCAGAAGATGAAACTATTCTGTCAAAATTTCCTCCTTCCTTGCTTGAAGCCCAAAGTCTGCAGTTTTGGAAGTTGGAAGAATTTGGAACCCCCTCCTTCACTTTTTGTTGCTTATTTATTCTTTCTCTGTCAGTTGTGAAAGTTGTTTCGTTCCCCCCTCTTCCGTTATGAAAACCGATTCTTTTATTTATCATTCTTTCCTCATAAATTCCTTAGGAAATAAGCAAATGTAACTGATAACACTTGCCACGTGAAAATTCTTTATGACTTCCTACAGATATACGTTGTCCTTATTTCCCCATATTACATGCACAACCTATTACATTATGAGCCCGAGTAGCCTTATGACATGTTGTGGATAGGTGGCATCTAACTATCATGTTTGCAAGGTTCACATAACTAATACTGAGTATCAATATCCATTAATCTTATATATGTTTAAGATACTCAAATTTTGGGATAAGAGAAAGCAATGCAGGTTCCACATTATAACATGCCTCTATCTTTTTCGGATAATCAACATTGTTGATTGCAGATATCACGGTCAATAAATTGATGCGGTTTAAAGTAGGGTCTCCATTCTGTTATGTAACATCAGGTGTCCATTATCTTTTTCTATATGCAGTTTCCTTGTAAACTAGACCATGGAGTGTACACAATATTAAGATTGTTGGTTTTATTTCCTTGAATGGAGCTTGCTTTTCCTGGTTGTGCACAATCCTCTAGAAGGGATTCAATCATATCATCTATTGTCTTTCCCTCACGTATTCTCACATATACGTGTGCTAAAGATAGCTTATCCACATGGAACCAAATATCCTCCGTAATACCATATTCGATGAGCTCTTCATTTTTATGTTTATCGAGACCCATGTAAACATTGTAATCTCCTGCCTCGGGCTTGGTCTTGAAGCATATGAAACTTTTAGATCATCACCCGATGAAGACATGCAAATCTTTGTCAGTGCCCTGCGCTTTGCCAACTCTATGTTCTCCTCCATTATCATTTTGTTCATTCCATAGTAACTGATGCACCAATCTGCACACGTTAGTTAAACATTTCAAAGCACTCGCGGGCTTATTTTCTTCAAAGATTTATTCAATGATTGCACTGCTGCTTTTGATCTGAAAGTTATGGTTTTTAATTATGATATTTCCTGTAGTGGGATCCTCTAATCTTTATTTGAATTGGATCTTTCAATGAAGATATATCTTTTTCAACTTCCCACACACATTCATTGTATTGAAGCTCTCTTCATTTGACCACATATTCCCGTATTTTATCAATCATTTTATTATTAATAAGTCTACCCACAATTATCCACAAAGGTCAAATTGGAAACCAATCATTTTCATAGGGTCCATTTGCCGATGATTGATAATGAATCATTCTAGTAGTATTTTGTGTTTTTCCTCATCTTTGTGGAATGACTGGGGTTTTTGATTATTTTCGTTCACCATCTGAATTGTGCATATTTGATCTTCGTCATTAACCATGACTTTATTAATGTCACTACATTCCCTCAATGATAGATGTGAAGCTGAAATATGTGAACTCGAAAAAAGAATCCCGAATCTTCGATTATCTGAATCAACATGACCTTTGAATGAAACCTAAAACTTGAATGAGGAATAGAATCACCAGGCAATAAGAAAATCTACTTAGGACCATTTTGAACCATTGAACCAGTTATACCCCTGCATCAGATCATCAAACTTGAAGAGCCTAAATCTTGTTTCTTGTTTCTCAATCTGCATCAGCATATTGAATCATTTCAAAACTCTGAAAAGAACTTTGAAGATTCACTATAATGGTACTTTATTCCTTGACCAAGGAACATCTCCAAAACATGGCCTCTGAATCTCTATACTTAACCATTGAACTTTCTAACCAATCTGTGTTTTGAACCCATTTGAACTACTTCAAACTTCAGTTCGAAGTGGTTCAAAAACTCTAAACTTGAAGTTTTGAAACTGTGACCATATCGAGTACTAACACGTACTAAGTTAAACCCAAGCCCCCCACAAAAATAAATCGTACATCTCATCAAGCATTTAATAAGTGTAGTTTCATAGTTCATTTGATTTGAAATGATAAAAGTTTGATTTTACAAATGGGTTCAAGTTTTTGCTTTCAGAGTGTCATATTTGATAAAGTTTTTGAGTTCAAGAGTGTTTCAAAACTAAACCATGTAAACAATTTTGAGTTTTATTAAAATAATCAAACTCCCTCAATTAAAAAATAATTGAAATACAATTTCCAAATTGTGTGTGTGTGTGTGTAAAAAAATTCACAAAACTATATTTTTAAATAAAATATTGTTAAAATTTACTAATAACTAATTCTAGAGGCAACAAAGACACGTAGGAAATCTCCTATGCTTGATGGCAAGTGCCATCACATGAGCCAACTCTAAGGTTTCCCTGGCAACCTCTTTGGACTTCAGCCCTCTAGTGACTCTATGTGGCATCAATATCCTTTCATATAGACAAGGCATATTAATAAGCCAAGGTCACAACCAAACATCCTCTCTGCTCCCATCCTAGTCTATACTAGCACTCAAGGCATGCCCAAAGTAAAACATTGGCTCTTGTTAATTTATTTTAACCCATTTAATGAAATATTATCACTTACTAAAACAACTTACAATGGGTTACCCAAGCAGCCTCTTTAGGGCTTTGGGCTCCATTGCAAGCCACTTCATAGGATACATATAGATAAACTATCCTAAGCTCATAAAATTATAGCTCGTAAAATCACAATATTCACCTCAGTCTTATACAAATAATTAGAAAGCACCAAAAGATAATTGATCAAAATCTTATAGGTTACACCAAGAAAAACACAAATATTCACCTCAATCTCATACAAGCAACTAGAAAACACTGGCAAGTATCTGATCAAAATGCATCACAGAACTACGTGACTGCATCATAATGGTTGGGAATAAAAGATTGTGACCAAAATAATAAACATAACATCATCATAGATCAAACACCTTCCAAGCCTCTGGTAGACATACCTAAACTGATCAACATACTAAGTTAAACCCAACCCCCACACAAAAATAAATCATACATCTCATCAAGCATTTAACAAGTGTAGTTTCATAGTTCATTTGATTTGAAATCATAAAAGTTTGATTTTACAAATGGGTCCAAGTTTTCATTTTCAAAGTGTCATATTTGATAAAGTTTCAAGTTCATGAGTTTTTCAAAACTAAACCATGTAAACAATTCCAAGATTTATTAAAACAATCAAATTCCCTCGATTAAAAAAAATTGAAATACAATTTCCAATATATATATATATATATATATATATATATATATATATATATTCACAAAACTAGATGTTTTAATAAAATATTATTAAAATCTACTAATAACTAATAAATTACTAATAATAACAATTATTAAATTATTAATAATTAATAATTATTTATTTTTAATAATAATAATTACTGATAAATTTATTATTATTATTAAATCTTGATTTAATAAAATTATTATTAAATAAATTAAATATAAACATACTAAATTAAAAATTAACTTACCTTACCATATATTTTTCAAGCTTGTAAGTTGCTCGACTGTCGTGATAGGTCTACTGAAGCAATAGTAGAGTACTAACTACAACAATGCCTGTTGCTACGGTAGAGAGTTTGTCATGTAGTAGGCTTGAAGCCCGCTAGTAGCTCATGTGGCTGAGCATGGAGAGACAGAAGGAGAGGGGGTGGGGGTGGTGGCCCTACTTGCCCAAAACATATATTATTATTTTTTATAGTATTTTTTTAAAGAAAAGCAAAGCCTCCAAACAAAAAATGAAATCATTATATATTTAAATACAATTACTACTGTACTTTTTCAATTACCACAATAATTTTTCAATTACTATGGTATATATATATATATATATACATGCATGCATGCATACATACATACATACATATATATATATGTGATAATTGAAAAAGTATCATGGTATACACACACACATGCGCATATATATATATATAATAGATTTGATAGGGAAACATAATTGAAACAGTCAAAACTAATAAATTAAATCTGGTTTTTCTTTCTTTTTTTCAAATGCTATCCTGATCTTAATTTTATAAAGCAATCCAATTTTCCAATAAGAATTTCAATTGATTTCTCTCACAGTCAATTCAATATAAATAACTAAATTTTTCAAACAAGGGTTTCATCGAGAATTGATCTCTGAAAACAAGATCTACAATCAAATATGAAGTAGACAGACATGAAATTCATTGTAATCTATTGTAAAAATTTTGACAAAACTCCTACCTCAATCTGATGCTAACCAAACGAACTTTTGGAAGTTACTGGAATTTTTGTCTTTTGAAATGCTTTCCAAAAATTTGCTCCTCCAAACTTGTGTATGGAGAAATAAGCTCTAATTTCCTATTAAAGAGATTTCTCCATTAGGGTTTCAGTTTTACAAACACAAGAAGCCTTTTCTTTTATTATTTGAAGTTATTCTAATTTCATGTGCAATTTTTTTGCATTTTAATTAAGATAAACTTTATTTAATTTAGTCTCTCTTGCATTTATTAAATAACAAGATGTGTTTTAAAAGTATATTTATTAATTTAACTAATAATAATATTTAGAGTTCATTATTAAAATGGAACTCCCAAATAAATTATTATTAAATCAAATAAATATAATTACGCCAAATTTGGAACATTAATTAAATTTTTTAAATTTAATTCTTCTATTTAATGAATTTCAAAATTAATTAATTAAAATTAAATTTTGATTTTCCTTCATAAATATTTTGTTAAATTAAATCATTTATTATTCTCCTAATTTGATTTAATTATAATTGAAAATCACAACAAACCCACAAAACTAAATAAGAAAACTCATTTTAAAGACAATACATATTCAAACTCAAGGGTCAAAATCTAACGTCACTTTAACAAATTCGGAAGAGTGAATAACCCTGATACTTGTCCTATTTTTAGGACAATTGGCTTAGGTTTAGAATTTTGAATCAAGAACTATCTTCCCTCTTTACCATTGAGCTACTATGATAGGGCACACTCATACTGGCGATTCAGGGAAGTTGATGTTTGGTATTTGCAATCTGCATAAAATTTGAGCATGTATATATGCATATAAATCTAAACTAAACATGCAATGACAAGGAGTGATGCATCATGTAAACCTCGGCTAGCAAGTGACTATGACTCCCTCCCTCAACCACATCAAAAATGTCAAATATAAAGTAAAACATACATGTACACCATACACATACAAGTATGGGGTAAGTAACCATAGAAAACTGCACATAATTCATCTAATTACAACCATGAAATAACTAAAATCACTATATGAACATACGAATCATCATCATCGAAAGAATAAACATGAACAAATGAAATAACCGAGTATCAAGTAACTCATTAAATATATAAATTGAGTATGAAATAATGTCCAATCAAATTAGGTAACCAATTACCACTAAATCATAAAACATAATAATAAAGCTTGCCTAAAAGAATTCAACAAAACAACATGAAAAGTAAACTAGGGGTAGGCAATACACTCTAGGTCTATCTCTCTCTTATTGTTTAGCTATGTTGCTAACTGATTGTGCATTTAGGTCTAGTTATCTTGATGTGCTTTGTTCTTCAAAGTTAGATTTGTCTATCTGTTGCTTGCTTTGACTCTTCATTCTTTGACTTAATGTGTTCCTAGATTGATCACACATTAATAAGTAGGAACAACAATTACAATACAATCTTAGATATATGTTTTTAAGAGCCTTCACACTATTAAAGGATTTAAAAATAATTCTAATGGAATAACAATGTCTCTCATAATCTTAAACATGTCATACAAAATGAACTACGACACCATACAACTATAAAGCTCAATATGAAGCAGTAGGCTCCCATAATTTTAAAAATCAACTTTAATGCCTAAGAGGTAGTTTGTGTAAAAGACAAAACTATTTTCAATTCTGTGGCATGTTGCACATAGAACATTTCTAAAGATCTAACACCTATCTCATGCAAAATGGTTATCATGCTAGATGCAATACACACTTAACATATAATCCCCCATAACCAAAAATAGGCACATTCCTTACTTGCACCACTTGTCAAAAGTGGACTCAACTATAATACCAACTAATAAGATACCACTCCATTCCAAAATAGAAAATGAAAACTTAGACTCTTTAGTCAAATTAGGAAATTGCTAAATCAATTTCTATTTCAAAATTATATATATGACACCATATTCCAAAATTGTAGAATCTTCCAAGTGGACACCAATAATCTAAAAGATGATTATGCCATGCCATGAAGGATGTCACCTCATTAAGAGTTCCCACAAAGTGAATGACAACTTAGGAAATTTATGCAACAAAATTAAATTAATTAAAATCAAATAACTAATGTTAGGAATCCAAGGTTAAGATACCTTAATCCAAACATTCTTCTACTTTTCGAAGAGTTGTAAAGAGTCTTCATTATATACTACCTATGTGCTAAGGCTCATAGGAATGGTACCCCATATGAACTTCTTAGCAACTACTAGCTTTCTCAGTGCATCTACACTATTCACCAAAAGATCATCATTTCTCCTACTTCATCTTCCATCTTTGACCATATGAAAAGAAAAATGAAATTGTACATAAATATGCTTTGTATTGGCATGAACAGTGGGATTCTTAAATAAGGTAATGGTAGTATAAATTTCAAAAAAAAAAAAAAAAACAATCTATCATACATTAAAATCAATATCATAACACAACCTCTTAAACCAAATGGCTTCCATACAAGCATGATCTTCTTCCACATGCTCTAACTTTTAGTAACTTTAACTTATCACTTTCTCATCCAACTTCAATAGCACTATTAAATATTGTTAAAAACATATACACTGGTGGATCTTCTATTGTTAGATGTTACATAAACAATTTGGATCCAAAAACCATGAATACAAATGGAATGTTAAGGTTCGCTAGATAACTATCAAAATTTATGAAATGCTTGAAGTACCTCACAAATATTTGAACTCTCTTAACTACATCCCAATGTACTCATCCAATATTGGCCATAAAATAACTCAAGAGTTCCACTACTTTGGAAATGTTTAGTCTAATACAACCCATGAAATATATATCACATTTCTTACAAAACTTGCATTTGGTACTTTGGGCATGTCCTCTATCTTGATAGGAGATTTTGGGTAATCCTCAACTGATAGCTTTGTTCCTTGCAAATCAGAAACTACCAAGGATTCACAAGTGACATATGAATCTTTTGAGTGATAAGCTCACATATTTTCTTCAACTCAACCAAATCTTTGTATTAGATCTTATATGGATCTAATATATATCCCCTTGATATCGTTTGCTACACTGATCGTTAATATCAAATTGTGTTAACAACTAATAACTTCAAATCTGAAATTAAATTACAATTCCCAAAATATAGCAAATCATCTATGTATAATGCAATAATGATAACGTGACCATTTCTACTTTTGAAATGCACACAATGGTAAAAGTTAGATATCTAAAATCCCAAATTCAAAATATAGGTGTCAATTTTTTTGGTACTACATCATAGGTGATTATTTCAAACCATACAAATATTTCTTCAACTTACATACCAAATTTTATTTACCTTCAACCAAAAAATGCTTAAGTTGTGACATGAACCTCTTCATCTCAATCATTATCAAGGAATGTTGTCTTCACATGCACATGCTAAATTTGTAAATCATATGTTGTTGCAAATGATAGTAGAAAATGAATTGATATCACCTTTTCTATGAGAGAGAAAATCTCACCAACATTAATTTTCTCCTTTTGTGAATAACTTATCTTGAGTAACCATGCCTTTTTCTTTTCAACACTATTGCCAAGACCTAGCTTCTTTTTGAATAGTCATTTACAACCTATATAGTATAAATCGTGAGTAATTCTAGGAGGTAGATCACTCTTCAAATTTATCTAACTAATAAAAAAATTCATACTGTTACTATCACTATTAAATTTTATACTATCACTACCAAAGACAAATTTTATAATCCCTTGTATCTAGAGAGTGGGATAAATGAATGAAAAAGTGTCAATAGTATCCAAAAATAATCAAGAACTTATACTAGAAACTTAAAAACCTATAATTAAAACAAATAATTTGAGTTTAGTAATAGCCTCCCAATTTCTTGGTGACGAGCTGCAGGTCCTCTTTCCACTTTTCAACTTCTTCCTCCTCTTGTTCTGAGTCCATCTCTTGTTGATTTTTTTTTTCAAGCACTTCCTTATCTTGCTTTTACCTTTGAGCACTTCACCAAAATTTTTTGCATGATGACATAAAATAACTTATATAGAAAGGAAACTTCTATATTCAATTCTTCTAAACTAACAATAAGGAGAACCAACTTCCCAAAGGCCAAGATTCTATTCTAGAGAGTTTCTATGTAGCCTTGCATAGTTGCTTCATTAAACTAACATTCCTTGGCATGCTTGGGGCTTCTCTTTCCAGTACTAGAAGCTATATTAATGGGGATGTGTAACCAAAGTTATGCATCTCTTGCATGCCATCCTCGCTTATCCCTATTTCCACTAGTTTTTTCTCTTTAGTGTCCTCAACCTCCTCCTCCTTATTTATGTACTCCTCATCCTCAACATTGTCTCTATCCTCACAATCACTAACTTCATATTCTTGGTCCATTTTCATGACCACTTCTTCTTCCTGGGCCTTTTCTTTTTCCTTTTTGTCTTTGATCCTAGAGGATCGTCTCTCCCCAAAATTACCCTCCAACTTATTTTCCTTATAGTGTGTCCTCGTTGTAGTCTCTTTTGATGACTCCTCATCTATCAAGTCATCTTAATGCATTTTAGTGTAACTTATACCTTTATTGTTGGTCTTTCTAGCTTTGATAGAGGAAGTTTTTTTTAACAAGGGCCTTTCTTCTACGAGAGGTGGTATGCAACAATGTTCTTGAAAGAAAAAATATACATGGTTTCCTTTAAATGGCTCGCTATTGATGAGCTCATTTTTTATGGAGCTCTGGGGGTTCTAAGAGGCTTGGGGGTAAGTCAAGTAGTGGACAATAGAATTCCTTGGTTTAAAGTATGTTGGTAAAGAGGATGATTTTACCCCTTATCAATATTATTACAAATGAAAGAAAAGAGGAAGAAGAAAAAACATTGATTTTTTCTTCTTGTCAAATGTGGTCCAGCAATGAAAAGTGATATCCATGGAAAGTAGTAAAACAACCCTCTAGACTAAAAAAGTCATCACAAAGAGGGAGTTGACTAGTGAATTAGATGGAGGAGGAAGGGAAGAACTATCATATCCATTTCTCATAGGAAAATCCACAAGTTTCTCATCATACTCATTGAATTTTTGGTGGATTTTATAATAACTGTCGACACTTTTCTTTTCAACGCATTCTTTGGAGCAATTCAACCTAGTGGCTTTCACTATCAACTATAGAGTAACCATTAACTTAGCACTACCATTAGGAACATAACCTTTATGCTATAAATTAATGAATTTCATGGACACTCGGCTATGAAATACCCTCATTGCCAATATGTAGGAAGACAAACCAGCCCTTTCAAAGATATCCTAGATGTTTTCATTCTTAGAAAGCTCTTTGTAGTCGCTTGATTCAACTTTCTTAAGTAGACCCCCATGATTCTAGATTCTAACCAAATTAAAGGTAGAATCTAATGCAGATTTCAACATAACCATGCTCACCTTAACAAAAATTTGACACAATATTGAGTGGTAAAATGGAAGTGCACAATAGGATAGGGCCTCCAATTACCACTAACATTCAATATGCTTCCAAAAATAATTGTCTATATAACCCAAATTAGATCAGCAAAACCCAAGGAAATAAAGGGATGTTAATGCTAAACCCAAATTATATTAAGAAAATATGCAACCAAGTCCTCTTTTATAGAATGTAAATTTGATTAAGGATGTATAAATGTAGAAGTGCAATTGACCTAATTTATTAAATGAGAAGTGTGAGATAGGTTTAGGTGCAAAATGTAAGCAACCAACCCAATTAAGATACGAAAATAGGTCTAAACTAAAAGATGAAATAAATGATAAATTATAAACCTCAAAATGTGTAGAGGAATATGCCTTTTCAATCCAAAAATTGTGGACCTTAATTTGTGAGGAAACTTTCAATTGCACAACATAGAAGCCCATAAGAGAAATACAAATAAAATCCCATAAGAATGTCACAAAATTTACTCTCCCTTAAAGATGTCAATAAATTTACTTGAATTATAAAGAACAATCTAGTGATTATTTATTATCTTTTAACATAGTAAACCCCTCATACGGTATATCATCAAAAGTGATCAAAATTGTAGCCCTAACATGCACTTTATTGTTGCAGTAGTGAAGATTTTGTGGATATCATCCCCGTTGTAGTTTTACTTTCACCTTGGATGGTTTCTGCGTTACCAATTCTTGTATTATGCATTGATCAATTGTTTATGTATTTTATTCATGAAAGTAGAAATTAGATCTAATATTGCATAATGTTTAATGATTAAGGTTAACAAGGAGTTGGTGAATTATTGTTGAGTATGGATTAAGTTTGACATGGATTATTGTGAATTATTGTTGAGTACATATTAAGGTGAATTAAAGTTTATAGAGATCCTAATTCACCCCTTCCCCCCCCCCCCCCCACCACCCCCCCCCCCCCCCCCCCCCTCCACACACTCTCAACATCTCACCTTCCAATTAGATATCTTGTTTTTCTTCAACAAGTGATACATCTAAGGTTATTGGTATCCCACCGATGTAAAAAATAGGTTGCTTTATTCTACTTACAAATTGTTTTGTCTCCTCATCTTCGTCTATCTTTATTGTTGGCTCATTGATGGTTATACCAATTGGTCTCTTCTTAGGTTTTTTATTTTGTGGGTTTGGGACATTTAGCACATATGTGCTTTTTTTATGTTTCTAATTCTACCTCCTTATGCAATTCTACCATTATCTTGATATTTCTCATTTTAGTTCTCAATTTTGGCTTGACTTGCTAAAGAACATTTTGACTATCTTTATAGTTGATTAGAGCACAAAGTTCTCCAACTTTTCCTCCCTTATCTTTATGTCTTCTTCTATTGCTCTTAGCTTCTTCTCTTTAATCTTATTATATAAATGGTTTGGAATGTTTCCTTTTAATTCTATCGAACTCTTGCTAAAGTTCAATAAATGTTTAATCAATGATGCTTCAAGCATACCTTGTTCATCCTCATTGTATCTGCAATAAATTTTTTGTAGTTGATCAATATATCCATCATGCTCCACTCTTGTTGTTACCTTTTCAATATCTAGTTTCAACTTCCTTCCTTTTGCTTCCAAGATTATCTTTGGTCCCTCTACAATTGGTTGCTCTGCTTCTGATTCATATCCTTCTTTTTGTCCTTCACTTTCTGGCTCTTCTTTTATATTGTGATCTTTGGTTTTTTTTTTTGCTAGGCCCATGTGCCTTAGCTTTTGGCCTTTTAGCCTTCTTTGGCTCCTCTTGGACTCTACTATCTTTGTTTCTTGTGTAGCCTTAATAGGTTTCTTTGGTTGATCTTCTTTATTCATAGCATAAGAAGACCTTGTAGACCTTTTAGGTGTGATGCAAACATTAGTTACAACATGAACTCTTGTAATCTAAACTTCATCTTTCTTGATGTCCTTTGCTTGTGTTTCTATACCAATAGCCTTTTTTTTAGGCTCCTTTACCAGGGTATGTCTCGATGGTTCAAGATTTCCCTTAGCATGTAATTCACTTGCCATTTTCTTTACTTCCTTCCATTAATCTTTACTCATCCCTCCTATATCCATTCCATCTTTTCTACTTTCCTCTTTCTAGTCCCAATATATGATTATTCTCTAACTACACTAGACTTCTCTTGACATGTTCCCCCATTTTTTTCCATATTATAACTATAGGTGAATCCAATTTTACCTTGTCATCTCCTTCTAGCATCTCTATAGTGAATGCATATCCCACAAGATGAATAAATACTTGTCTAGGTTTCACTACCTCCATGCAAGTTAATTTAGTTTCCACCATAAAACAAATAGTCTTGGCATATTTCTCAATAATCCCTCTAGGTATCCTCATTCTTTGTTTCATCTTCATCATAAAACCTTTAAGAATTCCATACATATCTATATTAATGTGTGTTCTCATCTGCATGTTGTAATAGTCAAAGATGATTTCCATAGTACACTTGTTTGTAATCCATGTTGAATGTGGCATATTGGGAAATTTATGCATAATGTGGAAGAATAGATACATAACTAATGATCCTAATTCAGAATACATGATTTTTTTCATGCTTTATCCTCCTTATATTATCAAGAACTTACTATCTTAGGATCACACAAACATCAAATTGTTCTTTATCTATCACCATTTTGCATGCAGTCTGAACTACATTAGCTTGCACATAGTTATTCCTTATGTTGTAATGCATTTTACAGCCCATTATTTTAGGGATTAACCTGAGATCTATTTGCCTATCATTTGACATGGTCATGATCTTCTCATTGAAATAAAAGGGTTGAATCTATACATATTCTAGGTTTGAATCTATATCATGATAATGTGGTCTATCATTGATGTATACACCCCCCCCCCCCCCCCCCCCCCCTCTCTCTCTCTCATGGTGAAGAATGCATCTAATTTTGCCCTTAGATGTATACACCACCACCCCCACACCCCTCCCTCATGGTGAAGAATGCATCTAATTTTGCCCTTATATTCTTCTCAAAAGACTGACATTAATTACATGTCACAAGTACAAAAAATTGATAAACAACTTCTAGTAAGCATATACATCCTTAGCAATCATCAATATCTTTTAGTAAGCATCTGTGATCTTAGATTTAGAGTCCATAATTCTTGACAATACTAATTCCAACTTCACATACCTTAACTCATTCATTCAGGGGTCTGGAAATTTACTAGTTAGGTTTTCACCTTTTTTATGTGAAGGTGAATAATTCAAGCTGAAGTAGAGGGCTCAGTGTTGAGCACTGATTGCACATTTCTCTCAATGTTCTCCTATATCTCTTCCCTCCATACTTTCATGTTCACTGATGATCCTTCTCTCACAAATTTCATCAATACTTTCAATCTGTACTCTTCTTATATTAACATTGTTTCTTTCTCCAAAGTTCTTTCTTCTTATATTAGGAGTTGTTGTATTGTTATTGAATCCATTGAGATCTTATTGTATGTCCTAAGTTATTGTAAATGTGAGATGAAATAACTCCATTCACATACCTTGGTCCAAATTGATTAATCTACAATTTCCAATCTCTAGCAATATGTACAATGTTGTTGCATTTGTAACACATAACTCCATTATTGATAATGTTACTCACTCTCATAGATCTACTTGCTATCATGTTAGTCCTTCCATTTTTCCTCACATTTGATCTTTGATTACAATTTTTGCATTCATATGATTTGTGTCCATAAAGAAAGAAATGTAGCAATATCCATCAAAAGGTTTAGTATTCATGGTACCTTTACAATCCTTCTTCATGTGCTCATACTTGTTGCATGTAAAACATTGGACTATTACATCCATATATTGTGTATGTCCTTGTTAGAGGCCTCGACCTTGTTAGGAGTTGTATTACAAATTTACAATGATATACAACTTTACATGTGGTATGTTACCAATAGTGCGACTATGATGATATTCCAAATATTTGATCAGTCTTTGTTCCTTACATTTGTTCATGCATATAACCTTTTCTCTATTTTAATCACCAAAATAGCATCTTTATACATTAATATGACTCCTATGTACCAATCATAACCTCGCAAAAGCATTGACATCTTCATATTATCTGGAAGTTTACCTTTATACATTTTCCCCTTAACTCTCATGTCTTATTAGACTTGCCTTAATCCAACATGTTACCAAAACTCAATATCCCATGTTACGGTGATGAATTGTAACATATTGGATTAAGGAAATGTAACTTTTTAAAATTCTAATGACAAGATTTTTTTATGTTTTTCCATTTTTCATTGCGTAATAAATAATTTGTATATTGGGTCAAACAAAAGCTATAATCTCTATTTTCATGGTAAGGCTATATTCATGCTTTGAATAAAACTATAGAATCTTAGTGTAGGTCCCCATTCGTCTCCTTGGCTTATTTTGTCCTTTTTAGGAGTAAATTGTAGAGCTAGTGGGCCCAAGATCTATATATAAGGGTCCGAACATAATTTTAGAGAATAAAATGTATTGGGAAAGTAGATTTTTCTCCTTGGCTTATTTTGTCCTTTTTAGGAATAAATTGTAGAGCTTGTATGCCCACAATCGTTATATTTTATCCTTTTTAGGAGTAAATTGTAGAGCTTGTGGGCCCACGATCTATATATAAGGGTACGAACATAATTTTAGAGAATAAAATGCATTGGGAAAGTAGAAGCAGGCTAAATGTTTTAGTTCACAAATAACAAGCTCTACAATTTACTCCTAAAAAGGACAAAATAAGCCAAGGAGACAAATGGGGACCTGCACTAACATTCGTCTCCTTGGCTTATTTTGTCCTTTTTAGGAGTAAATTGTAGAGCTTGTGGGCCCATGATCGTTATATTCTGTCCTTTTTAGGAGTAAATTGTAGAACTTGTGGGCCCACAATCTATATATAAGGGTCAGAACATAATTTTAGAGAATAAAATGTATTGGGAAAGTAGATTTGTCTCCTTGGCTTATTTTGTTCTTTTTAGGAGTAAATTGTAGAGCTTGTGGGCCCACGATCGTTATATTTTGTCCTTTTTAGGAGTAAATTGTAGAGCTTGTGGGCCTACGATCGTTATATTTCATTTAAACATATCATTTATGGTAGCCACCAAAATATAACAATCATGGGCCCACAAGCTCTACAATTTACTCCTAAAAAGGACAAATTTAGAGCTCTACAATTGTCCTTTTTAGGAGTAAATTGTAGAGCTTGTGGGCCCACGATTGTTATATTTCATTTAAACATATATAATGATAGCCAACAAAATAAAACGATCATGGGCAATGAAACATAACAATCATGGGGCCACAATCTCTACAATTTACTCCTAAAAAGGACAAAATAAGCCAAGGAGAAGGACAAAATAAGCCGAGGAGACTTGGCTTATTTTGTCCTTTTAAGGAGTAAATTGTAGAGCTTGTAGGCCCACAATCATTATATTTTGTTGGCTATCATAAATGATATGTTTAAATGAAATTATTGATCATAAATCTTAAAATTAAAATTTAGGGAGAAAAATAAAGAACAGGATAAAAGAGAAATCGGTTTGGAAAGCCATGTGCAATTTCGTGTTGATCACGCCCCTTAAAATAGAATTTATACAGCATGGGAACATGAGATTAGGAAATTATTAGAAAAGGTATGGAATATTAAAGATGTTTTAGTCATGAAATATTTTGTACACGTGATCAATTTAAAATGTCTAAGAAAGGTAAGGGGCGGACAGTCGATGATATTTTTTTGTTCAGGCTGCACGGCTTTCCTCTTTTGTCAACAATTATGGGGAGGCCGTGTTCATGTTCTCATTTAAAATGATAACTCCACTGGCGGCAATGTGCACCGATTTTTCAAATAAACCTATTTAAAAGTCATCCACTCACAAGTTTGATGTAGTCTGAATTTGAATTGTACGGACTGCTGTCTTGTCATTCATTTTCATGGACAGACATGCCGTCGCGTTTTTTGAGTCAGGGTACAGCTTCAGGTACTAAACTACACGCACGGTTGATATTTTGGGCCCCAGATGATATTTTAAAATATTCTTTAGCAGACGAGGACAATGAGTAAAGAGTTACTAACCTATGGCAATGGCAGTGGGAGTGGCAGCATGCATGGCAACAAGCACCTCAAGACAATTTGCAGCAATCATCAATAAGAAAGGCACTCAAATTCTGAGGAGGATTAGTACTTGTGCATATAGAAAAGCCAACGTGAACAACGAATCTTCTTCTGGTACTCAGTTATTTGAGGTCTCTTCCCAAAAAGGCTTTCTGCCAGCCGTGAATCCTCTGTTTCGTCTCTCACACCCACAATTCAGTCCATGGGAGGAAACTCTGCACGACCTCCCCAAGTTGCTTGCTGCCTTCGACCATGGCCAAAAGCTCCGCAAAACCATAGAGAAATTGCCTCCATTTTCTTACCAACAATTGTCAGTAGAAGATGATTCAGAGATTTGGAGAGGAATGTTGGTTTTGGCGTTCATCGCACACGCTTATGTATGGGGCGCTCCATCTCCGGTAAGTGTGCTGCCAAGTAAATTGGCAATTCCATTCTGCAAAGTTTCTTCAAGCCTGGGCATGCCTCCTGTTCTCACATATGCCACTTATAATCTCTTGAATTGGCGGGTTTTGGACGAGAATTCTGCAATCGAGCTGGGAAACATAGTCTGTCTTCATAATTTCTATGGTGGTTTGGACGAAGAGTGGTTTCGTCTTGTCCATGTTGATATTGAGGCCAAGGCAGCTGTGGGATTGAAGGCCATGGCGGATGCCCAAGATGCTATTGCCCATCAAGACGTGGCTCAAGTAAGGGAATCTCCTGTATCATTTGTTTATAATTACATGTCAAATCTTTATTTTTCTTGCTGTGGGCCGCTTGTTCAGTCCTTTATAAACAGAATACATGAATACAATACATGTTTATCAATTTTTTGTCGAAAATAATCACACAATCGAATCCACAAGCATAATGTATACAATACATGTTTATCAAATTTTTGCCAAAAATAATCACACAATCGAATCCACAAGCATAATGTTTGATAATTTCATATGAATTGTTCTTATTCTTATAAAACACATGTTTACCTTTTTTTCATTTTTATTTTTAGAATCACACGTTGGATTGCAAATAATCCGTAAGTGATAGAGCACTTCTCTGTGCAAATGGGAGGTTCTAGGTTCAGTGATGATCTATATATAAGGGTCCGAACATAATTTTAGAGAATAAAATGTATTGGGAAAGGAGAAGCAGGTTAAATGTTTTATGTTTTAGTTCACGGATAACAAGCTCTACAAATTGCTGTTTAAAAAATTGAACAATGACAACTAATCAAGATAACTAACCAGTAGCATGAAGACCAATCCTTACTGGCAATGCATCTTAAGCAAATGCATTCAATTAAATGTAATATCAAATATCGATGTGAAGTCAACTGATTGGTACAGAGGTAAGACTACTGTATTTCTAGGATCCTCTATGATGGCAGTTGGATCCATTAATAGTTTCTACTTCAAATGACCTAATAAGTTTGGGCTCCACAATCTCATCAAGGGGACTACAGGACTTCTTTTACAAGGTGTTACTTAATGACTTCAAGAGTGTTTTTGTACAAAAATTGTCCATGTGCCACTCTGAGAAAATATACAAAGTAATCAACCGTAAACAATGTCTGCTAAGAGTAGTTCTCCATGTTCAATTGAAACTTATGTTTAGTGTGTTCTAATAATTAGCTTGTATGGTACCTTTGCTTTTAAAAAATCTGGCCATTCCAATTTGCATCGCAGATATAGCGAGACTGCGAGGCCAAGTATTACAACTCATTTATGTGATATATCAAAGATACACTCGCTTTAGCAAGATCTGGAATTTCATTCAGAATAGTGTTCATATATGGATATGGATATGCACACAGTTTCCTCGATTCAATGATTAATAGGCAAGTAATAGAGTAATTTTTTTCAGAACATCTATGCTTACATCACTGTTTATGCCCTTCTCCTTCCCTGTACTTGAAGGCGGAAAATATTAAAATAAAGTTTCAGAGGGGTAAGCAAGAAATATTCTTTTTTTCTTTGTCTTCAAACGTGAATCTTGTAGGAATTAATTCAAACGTTAAGGCAAAGTAGGGTAAGGCAACGTAATGTAGGATAGGTGACAACTATTTGTTTGGTAAACAAGAGAAAGTTATTATTAGAAAATAATTCTTATACGGTGGTGAAAGTAGGCTTTCATGGAAGGAGGCTTCTTAAAAAGTAGAGTTTGAGCTGCTTACTATCTTTTAGGAATATTTTATATGTAGTGGTTTCATGAATTATGTGGCTACTTCAGCTTAAATTTTTTTAAGGACACTCGTGGTCTCACGAAAATAATAACATTTGTCTTCTCTATTTTGTGCAAAAAAAAAACTTAAAAAGTCAATTTCCTTTGTATTCTTAAGTTGGTGGAGTGATTTCCCGCCCCCAAAACCCCCTCCACCCCCATTTTCACCCCTTTCTAAAAATTAGAGGCTCTTATTTTTTAGGAGAAGATTCCAAATAATGCCACATCAAAATGAAATTTTACTAATGAGACCATCCTCTTCCTAAAATATAGAACTTAAGCCCCTCATGACACTTGGGCCTAAGGAACCAAGGGATGGTAGTGTAGAATATACAAAAGCCCCAAAAGATTTAGAATAAGGGATTTTGCACAAGAAGCGAAAAGACCCTTCACTAATAAATAACTTTTTGAAACAGGAAAGGAAAGTTGTAGACAGAAAACAATGCAGAGACTTGGTCACTCGCTCCTCCAGTGGAGTTCTCAAAAGGAGTAACATGATTTTCAGATTTGTTTTTACCATAGAATACACAAAGAAAGAATAAGAATCAAAAATTTATGGGAAGCCACTAGGGTCTTGACATGAACTTGAAATTACGTAACCCAGAAGACCTTACAACTGGGCATGTTGGATATAAATCTTATGATTATATTGTGAGAAATAACATTATTTTGGATCTAAATCTCTGTGTTATTGTTATTCTTTCATTGTGTGGTTATTTGTTGGGGGCCACGACATCTCCTTTGGGGATTCTCCTACCTTGCACTGCATTAGGAACATACCATTGAGGGAACTTGTTTCATCCTCTGAGCATTCTCCTAGTCATAGAATGCCTTCATCTAGCTTGCCTCCTTCGCCATCTTCTCGCTGTGTGTCTGAATTGGATGTGACTTCCTAACTTATAGTTTGGTTCTTCAAGTCATTTGTATACTTCCATCCTTCTACTTTGATGGAAATGCTATTTATTTTCCAATTGTGATTTTCCTTCGTTGTGACCATCCATCCTCTCCCTAATAATGCATCATATCCTTTCTTTTCTAGAGTGATCACCACAAAGTCTAGGAAAAACTGTTGTGTGCCAATAACTACTTTATGTCCAATTAGGGTCCCTATAAGCTTAATTCCATGTTGATCTACTACTACCAACTGGAATGTGGGTGGCCAAAGAGTTGGTTTCCCTTGTTCCAAGTCTCCCCAGGGAGGACATTAACACCCAAGCCTCCATCCACAATAGTATTTGTCAACTTGCACCCAATTATCTCCATTTCTACCACAACAAGTGTCCTCCCCGTTCCTATGGCAAATAAATTGTTTATGTCCTTCCCTATTTTTTCTTCCTCCTTGGAATGTTCTTCCTTATTGCTTTCTCCTTGTGTTATTGCCACCCTTAGGTGAGGTAATGTTTCCAATAGGTCAGCAATCATCACTGGTACGATGGCCTCTAGTACTTGCTGCATGATGCTAGTTTCTAGTATGGACCTTGTGGAGGGTGGTTTAGAAGTATCTTGGATATCCCTCCTACCTTCCTTAAATCTCACTTTCTTCATGCTTGCATTAGGATATGTGAGTTTCTTGGTTTGCATTCTTGTGATAGCTAATACTTCCCTCCCTAGGTCTGCAATCTCTAGCATGTTCACACCTTTTTTTCTGGGGTAGTTCGCATCCCCATGGTTACTAGGTCCACACCACTTGCAGAACATTCCTGCATTTTGTTCTCCACTCAGACAGTCCTGAGAAAAATGCCCCCATTCATTACACCTCCTGCATTGTACCATGGGACTTCCCCTCAAATCATACTTGATTTGGCTACTTGGTGTATAATTATTGCTATCGTTATTACATTCCCTCCTGTTATTTTTTATATCCTCTGGGTGATGCCTCTATGTTTGTGTTTCGTGGGGGAGTGAAAATTGGTGTGGATTATTCTCCTTACATGATGAATACTTGAGCATTTTGTGCCTTCAAATTATAGGAGCAATCCTTAATTAAATGACCTAGTACCTGACATATGTCACAGAAGGCCTTTCTAGGGCAACATTTTTTTGTGTCCTTCCTTTTCATAGTCAGTACACCATAATTCTTTCCCTTCTTTCTTCTCCACTTTGCTTTCTGCCATTTCTTTCATCATCCTCATCATATCTTTCCTTAATGCTTGGATTGTTTAGACTTGTCTCCACTCTCTTTGGAACTCTTGCTTTTATTTCCATGCCTCCTCCCTTTTGAGATTTTTCTCTCACTTTCTATATCCTTAGCACAATAACAAGTGTCCATAACAGATGACTATGGTACTACTTTCATCTTTTTACGTAAGGACATAGTTAGCCCCTCGATAAACTGTATCTTCTTTAATCCGTCTACTGGCTTTTTTTCAAGTTTCTTGATCAATTCTTTCATTCTCCTACTATAGGCTCTTACATATTCAGTTTTCCCTTGTTTTGTGTTGTATATTTTTGTTACTATCTTATCATCGTCTCGTAAGAATCTAAATTCTTCCTCAAAGGTTGTATGGAGATCCTTACATGTCCCTTTCTTCTTAGCCTCCGAATCTTCGTACCAATCAATGGTGATGCCCCATAGGGCAGTGAGAAATGCCTTTAGCCACTCGTCTTCATTGTTCTCTCCATTATCCTGTCATATTGTTATGCATGTTTTACAATGTCATGTTGGCGTTGGACTATCTACCAACGTTCCTCTTCGAAATTCATGATATAGCTTAACCACCTCCTATGTTGTATAAGTCTAGTAGTTGTATCGGGCATTGATAGGTCAATCTTTTGGTGTAATGGCAACCCTACTCTAACAAGTGGTATCAGAGCTTGGTCATAGGTTCAAATCTCTTCGGGTAGCACTAAGGGGGGGATTGTTGGACTAGCCACCAATATTCCCTTTCGAGATTCATGACATGGCAACAACAACCCTAGCTTGTAACAGTTGGATCTTCCAATCCTTAACCTATGAATCTAGGAATTTTTTGCTTGTTTGTGGTCATTCGAGTTCTTCCACTCCTCCCTTGTGTGTTCCCCCCTGATAGGATAATGTTTCTTCCTAACGGGATAGTGTTTCCTCTTGATGAGACTATTCTTTGCATACTAATTCTAGTATTCCCTTCTCACACAAGTGCTCCTTGAGTACTTGACCCAGTTACTTCTCCTTCCTAATGTTCTCCCTCTTGACTAGAGCTTTATTCTTGGGTAGGACGATGCTCTCTTCATCCTAGGGCTTTTGAGTTCGTCTACCCCTCCTTCCTTCATCATCCTTCCAAAATTGCCAAATTGGCTATTCCCCTTATAGTGTTTCAATCAAAGTTTCTTTTGTTTGGTTTGGTACTTAAGTCTAATTAATAGCCCCTCTAAGAGAGTGATGCCTTTCTTCCTGCTCCCTAGTACCTAGGATCCATCGTAGGGCAATTTCCCCTTCAATTTCTTCTTCTAGTACTCATCTTAGGTCCTTATTAGGAATTAAGGGCATGAATTATTTTATTGCCTAGTTGTCCTCCTAGGATTTTATCGTTCTTGAACTTCAAGTTTACTTTCGGCAAACTGTTGGAGTACTTGGTGCCTTCTTTGCTCTCTTTTTACTTTGGCTCTTCTTCCTCCACTGTATCAAGTTTCTCGTGAGTAACTGAGGTATTTGTTCAAGGAGTTCATACATTGCTAGCATAACCGAAAGTTTGTCCAGTATTGTGCTCTCTGGAACTACTCTCTCTTGAGCTTCCCTTTGCACATACAAATATTCCAAGCTACCACAAAGCCTCATGTCACTTGATCTTCCCTTGTTATTTCTTCTTCCTCCCCATCACTATTTGTGACTTGCACTTGTGGTAGGAATGGTCTACCCAATACTCCATCCCATTTGTCATATGACTTCCAGGTTGTTACAGTGCACTCAATTATGAATTTAATATTATCAATATCAACATAAGAAACCATTACCAATGATAAGCATACGAAATATTGTGAGGGAAAATAGTTTTCTTTATTCATTATCGAAAATAACTAGTACATCATTCATGTTGCAATGTTCTTAAATATTGCTTGGTTGGTTAGGGAGACCAACCGTCACATCCCCTTGCTAGCTAACTACCCAAACCCAATACTAGCTATCTTTAATTTACATTATTATTTTATTACACTCTCCAACGGTGCCATACAACTATTGATTAGGCACAAATAATAATGTAAAATAGTGCTTTGAGAGTATACAATAAATCTTGACGTTGAAAGACAAACTTCTATGAAAATTGATGCCAAGACAAAGAACGCTCATGCTGAGAGGAAGAAGCAGGTACAATCACTAATTCACAATAACACTAGAGAAACTTAGGTAAATAGTACATCTTGCAACTACCCAAGTTCAACAATAGATGAGGTGAAGTGCATATACTAAGTTCACCTTCATTCTAACCAAAGGTATTGATCCCTTCTTCCTTGTCCTTGAGAAACTTCAAGTAATTTGATTTCATTATTTCCAATGCCCTCTTAAGAGTGAAGGTTTGCACTATTGATTCTATTCATTATTCCCTTCTTTTCAATACTATTAATTTTCCACAAGGTTTCTTCAATGTTTTATGGGTGTTATCAAAATGCACTAAGGTTGCAATGATCATATCATCTGAGATACTTTCAGCTTATCCTCCAAATTATACACTCCATCCTTCAAATCAGCCCCTATACTAGCTTCATTTTTCTCTATCTCTTATATTCTAGATTTGAGAACCCCTTGGTTGGAAGGATTATCATTTTCAGCTGCAACCTTTTCAAAATTATTCTCCAACTCAAAATGCGCTGTCTCATCAACTATGACATTATGGTTTTCAAATAATTCTTTTTTATGGAAAGGGTCAATCTCATTTTTGGAAATATCTTGTAGATGGACATTCTCATGAAAAGGCTTGTCAATAACCATTTCTAATTCACCAAATAAGACACTAGTATAGTCCTTACCATCATCCACAACGGGTTCCCTCTCATGGTCTTCATCATGTTGAAGTTGGATTAACGAGTCATTAACTTGCTCAATGTTGATTTGCACTTCTTGAGCTGACTCTTCTCCCATTTGGTTCTTGCTCATTTCTTGGGATCGTACAACCTGTAATTCCCTTACATCTAGCTCTTCTTTAGTCCGTCTTTGTTTGTATTTCTCAATTTCGTGCTTACATTGTTTCAACACCTTGTTGACCAACTTACAAGCAATTTTTGAAGCATCTTGTTCTTGCCTAGACATTGCTATCAACATATGCAAAGAGTCTGAAAATAACACCTATTTGAATGGAATTGCAAAACTCCATTTTTGAGCAAAAATTAGAATACGTATTCATATTTTACTTTGTGTTCCAATTCTAATTTAATGCATCCAAACGAAAAATTCAAAATTTTAGAAATTTACATATGCCTATTCCGCTCGTGTTTCCATTGACAAATGAACCCTAAAACCTCCGCTAAAATTTTCAGTACAAATCCAATATTTCAAAAAATCTTCATCTAAGACTGGGTGTGAGCCCTCCTCACATGCACTTGTGTAGCTCCCTTCTCCACACGCACGACAATTCTCACAAAAATCCGCTCCAATGTGGTCACTATGCAATTGTGTAACGCTCATAGTAACAAAGTTAGTCACTTCCAAATCTTGCCCCCGATATATTGAACAAGACTATAAAGGTGCTACACAAAAATACAGGAGCCCCCATATTATTATGTTTGTGTTTTGGGTTTTGCCAAGGAGATTAGTGTTGGTTACCATGTATCGATAGGCTTCCTGAAAAAAACTTCAAACTGAGGATAACATCCGTAACGATGCCCAGGAACTCCAGATAAATACCTATATGTTTGGAACCTATATGCCAACCCTTTGAAATCAACCGATGTGACTCAATATCTGAGATTTCAACAACAATCTGCAACCTAGTGCTTGACAACAATGAGCTTCAATACCAAATCCACAGTAGTTGTACAACAAATGGGTTAATGATCACCGATAACTTCTGAGAAGGGCCGCTAATGTTTTGTTCTAATACTTCCTCTTAATTCTATCCAAACTCCCTTGGAAAATATTGCAGCAACGTTTGAACCAAATTTAAGTTCCAATCATAAGCTACTCAACCTCTTAGGATTATTATTTCTCTATTAGATTAAACAAGGACCACAACTGATGTAATGTCCCGTTTTAGGATTTAAAATTGTACTGTGCATATATTTTAAAACTATATTTTGATTTGACAAGTCATTGTAAGATCAAATTTCGGTGTATTTTCTAAACTATAAATATATTGTTAGGGGATTGATATAAAGAAATCTTAAAAGGAAAAATTTATATATAAATGGGTAGTAATGGTTTTTTTGTAGTTGTAGGTTCACAATCAAGGAATTGCATAACGTGTGTATTGTGTGTCTGCATCGTGTATGCTTTGTTTTTTCATTTGTCTGCATCGTGTTTGTTTCGTGTTTTTATTTGTTTGCATCGTGTTTTATCTGTTTGCATCATGTTTGCTTCGTGTTTTTATCTATCTGCATCGTGTTTGCTTTATGTTTTCATCTGTCTACATCGTGTATGCTTCGTGCTTTTATGTATTCATGTGACTACTTTTGTCCGCTTCATGTTCTCATTCATTAAGATGTATATCTTATAAATCTTTTAGGCCTTTTGTATGCAAATGCGTTTTGTATTTATGAAAGAGTTTGTGTATGAATGATTTTGCTTGAGGAAAAACAAATTCTAAAGAGGGGAGGACTATGATATCCCTATTTTGACATATAATTTAATAATAAATAAGTATTATACATAAAGTTTATAATATTAAAATAATGAATAATGTACATATAAAATATTATAATTATACTATATCTATATAATTAGATATTTAAATACTATACTATAGATAATTAATCTATATCAACTATTTTAAGAACTACAGTATATAGTAATTACATCCTGATTATATATTAATAATATTATTATAAATAATTAAAACGATTCATATAATTAATATTATATATAATCATATATAATTAATATAATATATATTTTTAATTACCTTATTAATATAATTAATATTAATGAAAGAACAGACTCTATGAATACACTTTTATATATATATATATATATATATATATATATATATATATTTCAATGCCATTGGAAAAGGATATAGGAGAAAAACGAAAATATATGCATAGTACATTTTAAAAATCTAATGTCCTAAAATGGGACATTACAATTGATATAAGAGCATGATCTTGCCATTCTATGAATAAAAATGAATATGTCAGCATCAACATTGGAGTTACTACATTGCCAACCGTCTCTATCAATAGTGAAAGAAATATTGAACGATAAGTTTTACATTCAACATAAGAAAATCATAAAGATTATTTTTGTTAGGAAAGAAATTATTCTCCAATAAAAAATATAGAATCAAAGAATGATTTACCATTGCAACAAAAGAATATTGCTGCCTCCAGACTTTATAATTCTGGGCAATAATTGGAGGAACTGCAATTATAATTTAGAATTCATAGCACAAGCATTGAACATCGAAGGAATTGGAAAGATTCGAATGGAATCGGATTAAGTTTGGCAGATCAAGTTGAGGAATCGATTTCCTATTAATGGTGAAAACGTCCAAGTTCCTGCCAACCTGAGGGACAATAAATATAAGATTAAATCAGGAGTGGCTGAAATGATGAGGGAAAGACAGAGAAAAAAATTGGATTTTATACATGATCATATAAAGGAGGGAGGCCACATAATAAAAATTGGAGAGAAACTACTACTTTCTGATCATTTGAGTTCTTCTTCAGCCTATGACATATGGAGTTTTTGTCTACCATCAAAGTTGGGATTTTACATTATATATTGGGCGCTATTTCAAAACAGAAAAGTTTATAAATGTCTAAAGTTTTATTCAAATATTTCATAGCCGCTAATGATTATCAATAGTATGGCCAGCTATCATTGAATTTTGTGAGATGGGATGCATCATATCAGCAAATAATATTACAAATAACAACAACAAATAAACTTGGTATAATAATCAGCATTTCTACAATACTAGAATATGGAAGAAATACAACATTTGAACATCAATATCTGATCTTACATTGTGGCTTTCAGACATTTAATAGTCTTCAATCCATAACATTGCATTGATTGAAAATACTTGAGGAATGAGAAATCATTCCCAACAAACATCAATACAGACTTAAGTGACCAATAGATCAGAATAGTTGATTAGAAGTTAAATCAGCCAGCTAATAGAATTGAGAGAAGTGATATTCTATCATATTTATAATACATAAATGAAAGAGTTTTTGTGAGTGTCTCGGGTTGCAAGACCATAAATGAAAGGATTCACTATGCAATATGTTTGATCTTGAAGAGCAATTTTGATGACATGACATTTTCCTTTTGATCTTGGCACGATGTCCCATATATCACTTTTTACAATGGAATGATATTCCTTTGACATAGCATCTTTCTATACTTGATATTTGAGAGCTTCTTCGACACAGGATTGGTTCTGATTTTATGATCTCACTCATCAAGGCAACATAACTAGAGAATCTATGAGGTCTCTTTCTTTCCTTGAAGGTTCGCTTTTGTGCTGCATACTTCTCTACTTCTTGAATCATCTTCTTAGCCCAAAGTGGTCTCTTTTGATTATTGTTGGGTTTATCTACAGGAGTAGTTTGAGCTTTATTTTCAATCTCTTTGGGAGTCTCCCTCTGAGCCTCAAGAACATGATCCTCTTCCACATCTTTGGGAGGATCTTGATCTTCTATCTCATTAGAGCTGTTGGATCCTCTTACGGCAACGTCTTCCTAAAAAAATGACATCTCTGTTGAGTTCAATTCATTTTTGTCTAGGTATATGTATATTCTATAGAATTTAGATGTTTCACTCTAACCTACAAATACTCTTTTCCTACCTGAGGGTTCTGATGTAGACCTCTTTTCTTTAGACACATGAATGTAGATAGGACAACCAAAGATTCTTAGATGACTTATATCAAGTTTGATGTCGTTCAAAGCTTCTTCAGGGGTTTTATTATCTAGGAGTGAATGAGGACATCTATTTTGGATGTAGACAACTATCCTAGAGGCTTCAACCTAAAATGAAGTTTTTATGTTTTGATCATACAACATAGCTTTAGTAGCTTCTACAACAATCCTATTTTTTCTTTCTATTACCCCATTTTGTTGGGTATTGTAAGGTGCAATAAAATCCCTCTTAATCCCAACAGTTACACAACTCTTTAAAGATGTCTGAAGTATATTCCCTCCCATTATCCACCCTTAATGTTTTGATTGTCTTCCCAGACATTTTTTCTACAAGAGCTTTGAGTTCCTTTGACCTCATAAGAACTTTTTTAGAATCTTTACATTTAAGGAAGTATATCTAGGTTTTCCTCGAGAAATCATCTATAAAAATTATGTAGTACATGAATCTTTCTATAGAAATTACAAACATGGGTCCACATAAATCAGAATGAATGAGTTCTAGTACATTTTTAGATTTGCTAGCACTATTTTGGAAAGTTCCTTTTGTATTATTTTCTAGGGCACAACCCTTGCATGTTGCTTCACGAGTTTGATTTAGTTTGGGCAAACCAGTCACCATTTTTTTATCAAAGATAGAGCATGAAAATGGAGATGCCCTAATTTTCTGTGCTAGATCTTGTTTGAGTATAAAGTCGCATGAATTGCTGCATAGTTTGTAAAGATATCCATGTCTAATTCCTATCGTATAAGCCTTCTTGATAGTGTAGTTCTTTGGCCATGCCATAACTTTTCCTTCCATAAATGTTATTCTATACCCTTTGTCTTCAAGTGCAGAAATGGAGACTAAATTTATTTTTATTTTTGGCACAAGTAATACTCCTATGAGTTGAAGAGATATGCCTAATTTCAAATTTATGGTACAAGTTCCAATCCCTTTGATTGGGTAGTTTAAATCATCGCCAATAGCTACTTCCTCATCAAAAACTTCTAACAGAGTGTCCAGGTGTCCTTTGAATCCGGTAATATGGTGTGAGGATTCACTATCAATCACCAAGGTCTTGAGTTTGTTTGAAACTTGACTTGATAATGTTGAATAGAAGACAAGTTTACTGAATCATTTTCCATGCTAGCTTTTCCAACTTCAGCAAAGGAGGCTTGTTATTTTGTCCTATCAAGACACTTTATGGCATAATGTCCATACTTATCACATCCAAAACATTGTATTTGAGATATGTCTTTCCTCTTCTTGGGAGAACCTTTTCCATAGGTGGTTTTGTCCTTCTTTCTTTTGAAGTTCTTTTTCTTTCTTTTCTTATGAGAGTTAGAGTTCAATACATGAATGTCTTTATTGATGGTATTTTGATTAAATCATTAATCCCCCTGGTAATCAATCTGGATTCTTCTTGAACACAATATATTTTTGACCGATCAAACTTAGCGAGTTTTGAACATGCACTTGTTCCTTGAATGAATGATTCCCATGGTGATGGGAGTCCACCTGGAGCCATCAATGTTAACTCCTTATTATCAATTTGATGACCAATTGTAGAAAGTTGGTCTCTCAATTCAGTGATCCTCATAAAGTATGCTGTGACAGTTTCTCCCTTATTCATCTTCACATGATGAAGTTGTCTTTTCAATGTGAGAGCTCTATTGGTATCGTTTATTTCATATGTATCTTCAAGTGATTTGAACATGTAGTATGCTATGTCACATTTCGATATAAATTGAACTATATGGTCCCTAAGTACATCCACAATCATTTTCATAGTCTTTTCATTATTCTTGATCCATTGAATTTTTTCTCAACATTATTTTTTCGTTCAGGTATGTTTACTTTTACAAATGAATCTAGTTCATTTTCCTTCAAGATTAGCATAACCCTGAACTTCCACGATACAAAGTTTGACACTCCTTCAAGATTATCTTCGAATTTGATTCTGCTTGTCATTATGAAGAATGGAATGCGATTTCTCTTTTAAGAGAAAAATGATATTCTAGATAATCTGTTATCTCAAATCTAATTGGATCTTCCTTAACTGGGCTATGATACCATGTTAAAATAGATTAAATTTATTGTTGATTAGGAATATAGTTATTTTTAATTTTATTATCTCTAAAATAATGCTCTTACTAACATCATAATTCTTTGCAGGTTGCTGCCAGAATAAGGAGACAATGATATGTCACAAGAAACGTAGATAATTCTGATATCGATAACACTTTAATTATTTCTGAATTTGTATCACAAATTTCTGAGTATAAAAAAGAGAGATCGAACTCCAAATGACTTGCACAAATGATATTGGTACTTGACATTTCATCAAAATCTGATTTGGAATATATATATTTGTTTGAAGAGACATGTCTCCACATATGTGAAGACATGCCTCTCCACCACCATGGCTGCATACCTTTTCATAATTGGTATCTCTAATCAAACTAACATTAACCGATTGTTATCGGTGATACAGAAAACATAATCATATACGAATCTGATATAAATTCGATGCAATTTATACATTATCGGTGGCAGTAATTTATGTCCAATATCGATTAAATTGATACTCATTTAAATAGCAAAGATAATGATATTCAATATTGACTTAATGCAGATGGATAAATACAGATTTATACTTGGCAAATGATAATCATTTATCAGGTTGATTATCATGAATGGTAGTTTAATTCTCAAATAATCAATATATTAATCTATCGTTTAATATTTAATTAAATATGTACATATATCAATATATTCAATGTATATTGGTATACATACATATATACAATCATAAATCATTCTATTGATAATTATCATTCATGTTTATCTGGCCGAAGTTATTAACAGAAACATTCCTAAAGTGGCCTTAGCTGCATGAAAACCCTAACCTTGCCCTAAGAATTTCCTTAAATTCGTGCAAATTCATCTGGACAGAAACTTTATTGTGTAATCTAGTAGAGGGATTTTCCCAATTCTAATCACCATTCACTGAGAGTGGAGAGATTTACACATCACCTAGTTTGCAGACCACTAACCTCGCCATCTAGACTAGCATTGTTCACCTCCTAGAGTTTAATTTTTGGCAGACCTTGAAGAGGAGTGCAGGACAGGCTTTATACAGCTGTGAGCCCAGGAGAGAAATGATCTGGAGGAACAACCAGACCTAGTCAAGAAAATGGCAAGTTTCCAGAGTTGTGTGAGCTGAGTGAAGAGGCAAATTGCATTAACAACCAGATTTTGTCAAGGTTGCATGGGTATTCGCACCCACATCCCTGCTATTCATACCCACGTACCCAAGTACTGGGTACTCGGTGGAGAGCATCATAGCTAAGAACCTTGATTAAGATTTATGTTTTTTTTTCGATTTTTTGTTTGCATATCAGCTTGTTGTTTATCAAGCTTGATGGAATACCTAGTCAGTTTGAAACTTTGATACAATATTGATTAACATTAAACTTTATCACTGTTCAAGTCAGAAGTTTATCATTTGCAATATGTCATTGTCATATGATTTATGATCTTCTTGTTCATGTTTAAAGTCTGCCTTCTTTGTCATGCATCTAATTATTTATCATTTATTATCATTACAAATATATGGCAAATCTGAAACTGAAAATAATACATTACATTTGCAAACTTTATCACAGTTCTTGTTTTGAAAAACCATTGTCGTGACTCTTAATTTCAAATTTTCTATAAATATAAAAGTATAAATAAAAATAAAGTTTTACATACCCAAATACCCCTGTCCCCTATTATGAAAAATAGTCGTACCAGTACCCCAAGTACCCCTGTCTCCGTGCAACCTTGGATTTTGTTGAATATTGTAATGATCCCATCTTTTGGCCTTCACGTTCTTTTAGGAGTTGACCAAGTGTGTGTGCGTTAGCCTTGTTCTACATGGTCCCGAGGGCTAACGAAGGGTTTAATGGGATCTGGAGTGTTTTGGCCTAGTCATTTCCAATTTGGGCCAAAACGAAGTTGATTTACTCAGTTTCAAGCATACTTACTATTTTTAGTAAGTCGGCAGGACACAGTGCAGGTCAATTTTGGTGATTGGATTCAATACTCCTCGGTGAGAGCTTTCCGATGAGCTATCACTCGCATTATTCGGAGTCCGATTGCTAATACATTTTAATGCCTGAAGTTTTATTAAAGTAACGTCTAATTTAATTGTAAAATATTAAAGTGTTACTTTAATATTTATTTTATGGTGATGTGTACCCAAGGGAGACATAAGGGGTATTTTAATATATGTTTTATATATTACACATCTTTTATCCCACATTGCCCATATGAGTTGAGCGGACCCTTGGAAATAGAATAAAAGGAAGCATTTGTGGCTTCATTAGGCAGGTTGAATATGAGAAGAAATTGGTGTGTGAGTTGCAGCTCTATTCTTGGCATTTGAGGACGTCTATCCTCTCTTGTAACATTCTAGACGTCATTCCCTTGGGGTTTGGCCTTTGGAATTCTTTGTTATTGGCTTCATTATCAGGCAGTTTAGTTGCATTTCCGGCTACAGGCAGATTTGGTATTTTGCTCATATCTTCTTCACTACTTGTCCGACACTTATGCCGCTTGGAGGGAATGGTATTATGAAGGCAGTGGAATGATTGGAGGACAAAGTATTGTAGCAGCAAGTTCATAAGCATGGGCTCGAGTATTATGACAATATTGCTGAAGTAATTAGTGAGTTGATAAATCCGCCATGTATTTTGATTCTGAAAATAACATTTTATTAGCAGCAGTTCATTTCCACTTTGCATATTGTTGTAGTTTCTTTCTTGTTTATGTTGTATGATACCAATTCCATGCATGAAACACAACAAACAAATAAACGTTTGATTTCCAGAGTTATAAGGGGTTTTAAGAAGTTGAATGCAAACTGTTTGACATAATTCCTTTCAGCAATTTGGTTTATGTCCCAAGGGTGTCCATTACAGTGGTATCAGAGCTATAAGTCCTGCCATCCTATGGAGATCATATTGATAGCCGGATAAAGATGTATATTAGTCCAGATCAAGATGTGATGTTCAAACAGTTATTGGGTACATTAGAGAAGAGGCAACGTATGCAACAGGAGCAGAATAGGCAAATGGATATGATGTTGCAGCTTATGGCTAGACAGATGGGCATCAACATTGATGATTTGTACGTTGCTCCAGAGCAGAAGGTAGTCGATTTCTCAAGTGGGATCGAGACACGTATAGAGCCAGCCAGCTATGATGTTGGTGATGTGGGCATTTCGACAGAGTCAGTAGAGACATGCGTGCAAAGTCAGGAGACCACATATGAAGCCTTGTCAGGGGATAATGATGTAGCAATAGTGGAATTAGGAGAATGCAAAGGAACTATCATTAGATGGTTCAACTGACATAGAAGTGGTTGTTGATATGACAGTTCCCTTGCATTCTCCTAATTCCACTATTGCTACATCATTATCCCCTGACAAGGCTTCATATGTGGTCTCCTGACTTTGCACGCATGTCTCTACTGACTCTATTGAAATGCCCACATCACCAACATCATAGCTGGTTGGCTCTATACGTGTCTCGATCCCACCTGAGAAATCGACTACCTTTTGCTCTGGAGCAACGTACAAATCATCAATGTTGATGCCCATCTGTCTAGCCATAAGCTGCAACATCATATCCATTTGCCTATTCTGCTCCTGTTGCATACGTTGCCTCTTCTCTAATGTACCCAATAACTGTTTGAACATCACATCTTGATCTGGACTAATATACATCTTTATCCGGCTATCAATATGATCTCCACAGGATGGCAGGACTTATAGCTCTGATACCACTGTAATGGACACCCTTGGGACATAAACCAAATTGCTAAAAGGAATTATGTCAAACAGTTTGCATTCAACTTCTTAAAACCCCTTATAACTCTGGAAATCAAACGTTTATTTGTTTGTTGTGTTTCATGCATGGAATTGGTATCATACAACATAAACAAGAAAGAAACTACAACAATATGCAAAGTGGAAATGAACTGCTGCTAATAAAATGTTATTTTCAGAATCAAAATACATGGCAGATTTATCAACTCACTAATTACTTCAGCAATATTGTCATAATACTCGAGCCCATGCTTACGAACTTGCTGCTACAATACTTTGTCCTCCAATCAGTCCACTACCTTCATAATACCATTCCCTCCAAGCGGCATAAGTGTCGGACAAGTAGTGAAGAAGATATGAGCAAAATACCAAATTTGCCTGTAGCCGAAAATGCAACTAAACTGCCTGATAATGAAGCCAATAACAAAGAATTCCAAAGGCCAAACCCCAAGGGAATGACGTCTAGAATGTTACAAGAGAGGATAGACGTCCTCAAATGCCAAGAACAGAGCTGCAACTCACACACCAATTTCTTCTCATATTCAACCTGCCTAATGAAGCCGCAAATGTTTCCTTTTATTCTATTTCCAAGGGTCCGCTCAACTCATATGGGCAATGTGGGATAAAAGATGTGTAATATATAAAACATATATTAAAATACCCCTTATGTCTCCCTTGGGTACACATCACCATAAAATAAATATTAAAGTAACACTTTAATATTTTACAATTAAATTAGACGTTACTTTAATAAAACTTCAGGCATTAAAATGTATTAGCAATCGGACTCCAAATAATGCGAGTGATAGCTCATCGGAAAGCTCTCACCGAGGAGTATTGAATCCAATCACCAAAATTGACCTGCATTGTGTCCTGCCGACTTACTAAAAATAGTAAGTATGCTTGAAACTGAGTAAATCAACTTCGTTTTGGCCCAAATTGGAAATGACTAGGCCAAAACACTCCAGGATCCCATTAAACCCTTCGTTAGCCCTCGGGACCATATAGAACAAGGCTAACGCACACACACTTGGTCAACTGCTAAAAGAACGTGAAGGCTAAAAGATGGGATCATTACAAATCCGCCCTCCTTGAAATTGCTTGTCCTCAAGCAATTAAGTAACATAATGAACTCCAACCTCCACCTGGATCCCAATTGAAGTAATGTGTGATATCCATATAGACATTAAACAAACTGCAAATGAACATCATTAGGACCAACCACATGTCCTGCAAGTTAGCTCCCAAAACTTGTGCTAATGAAGTATAAGTCTAGATGTCACCAGAAGGCGGCTCCATAGAAGATCTATGAAACCTCTTCCTCTCAACTGCTGCAACACAAAACTGAATTTTTGTAGATAGTGAAAACTGAGCCCAACTCCACTCAGGTGAATGATTAACATCAACCTCAAACATCAGATTGTCATAAGACAATGTTGCATCCATGTTGAACATAGTACTATCCCAAGAGTGAACATTAACACTTTGTTGATTGATAGTATAATATGACTCTGTCACTATATTGCTCACCTCATTAGCAACACTCCAGGATCCCATTAAACCCTTCGTTAGCCTTCGGGACCATGTAGAACAAGGCTAACGCACACACACTTGGTCAACTGCTAAAAGATGGGATCATTACAAATATACAACAACATTGGCAACAGCAGAGTTTGAAGGTCATAATTTCAAGGGCGACTGCAGCGATCCCATGCCCAAGTTTGTAGCAGACTCATACAAGTAGTTCTCAGGAGGAATCACATTGAAGGTTTTGTTGAATAAACAGAAACATTAGCAAATCCGGGGTTTAAAGGTCATAATTTCAAGGGCAACTGCAGTGATCCCATAACGGGGCTCGTAGCGGATCCATTCTACTGGACCTCAGGAGGAATAAGGTTGATAGGATTTGGAGATCAGATTTAGCAAGCCCCTCTTCAAGCAATAGTGGATTTCCAGATATATGGGATATCCGGATTGAACAAGACCTACAAGAAACCCAGATAACACTACAGTTTGACCCAGCAATCAGGAATGAGGGAAACTGACCAGAGTCACTGCTGATTATACTCAGAACTGGGTGCAGCAGGAGACATATAAAGGGGTTTGGTCACAACCAGGTTGCATTCAATCTGTATTTGCACCTGGTATTTGATTCTGTAATAAATCACACTGAAATTTGATTGAAATGAACATATATTTTGTTTTGGAGATGATCATTCAGTTAAAACCATGGTTACCGTTTCAAATGCTGGTACAATAACCTCGTATGTAAATGCATGGAAAATTTGTTTTGGGAGTTTGGATGCATTTGGGTACGCATGTGTTTTATTATACACAAAAAAAAGATTCAAAGAAATATGGACACTAAATATACAAAACAATTAAAGAAACATACAGTCCGGGATGTTCATCCACGTGCATCTAGAATCTAGATGATGCATCCTAGCTGGTATGCATCTGGACCAGATGAACAGGGGCAGCGAATGCATCCCGAAACTGAGGTTAAAACCCTTAAACAATTCAGCTCATTAAATAAAATTAGTTTGTTGAATTTTTAATGAAAATTTTGTATTGGTGAATTCTTATCAACTGAAGGTAGAACTCAGATTTTTCTTAGGGCTCGTACATTAGCCCAATTAATTAATTTATCAGAAGTCTTTGAAAAAAAATTCTTTACAAAAAGTAATATGTAAAATACAGACTTCTCAATTTTGTTTGAACAAATTAGTAAGAAATACATTTGTTTATAAACAACCTATAAGTTTAGTTTTGGCGAGAATTTTAATTTGCCAGCTTGATTTAAATATGGTACAATTTTTGTTGACTGAACAGTGGTTGCACAAAACCATTCTCTCAAGTATGCAATGTATGGATGGTAAAATGATGCATTACAAATCGAAATGTGGTTGAGGCTTCACCTCCCATGATTTCCTGCTAGCCATAGTTTGGTAATTTTGTTGACTCAATTTTTAATACAAAAAAATAGTCAAAAAAGGAACGTTGGTTGTTATTTTATGTAATATATTCATCATGTGTGTTCTTTTCAAATTGAATTAATGATCAGTTTTAAAAATGCTGAATTTATAATGAGGGGAAATTCAAAGTCCTCTGTACAGTCCTCTGATAAGTTAAATTTTTTTTCAAAGTGTGTTGAATTTAATGCTTACTGCAGGTTCATTCAAGCTTGACAAAAATGGCCCATACCTTGAAAATGATGCAGCAGACAATAAGCCGGGTGGGAGAGAAATGTGATCCTCACATATATTACCATCGGGTTAGGAAGTTCATGTCAGGCTGGCGAGGTAATCCAGCACTTCCGAATGGAATGTTTTATGAGGGTGTGTGGAGTGACTGCAAATTTTTCTATGGAGCAACAGGTGCTCAGTCATCTATCATTCCAGCCTTTGATGCTTCTTTAAGGGTAACTCATGCTAGTGGTCCTCTCTCCGATTATTTACAGGTATCATGAATTTGATGTCAAGGAAATTACTGTCTTACTGATCAAATTGCTGCTGCCCTTTTTGATTGGGCAATTTATCTTGACCAAAATCAATACGAGATTTATTTGTGTCTAAAACGTCAATTATTCAGTTGCTTCATCTTTTTAAATGGATTACTTCAATCATTATGATCTAAGTCTGGTCATTTCTTCAGGTCATGCATTTGCACATGCCCCTACCCCATCGTTCTTACATTCAACAGATTGAGAATGGCCCTTCAATACGATTATTTGTCACTGCTCATATGTCAGAGCTGGGTGAGTGCTATGATACATGCTTGACTGAGCTTTTCAGGTTTAGGACTCTTCACATGAAGTATGCCTCAGCATATATCACCCAACCAGGTAAAAAATCTCAAAAAGAGGAAAAAGGAACTGGTGGAACAGATTTTATTCCTTACTTGCTTCAAAATGCAACAACTACAAAAAAACATCTTATCAATGCTAATGAAGCTTGAAGGATGGTTCCTTGTCTGGTTAGCTTTGATGACTTCTACAAAGAAGAAACTGGATTACAAACCAAAGTATCAAACAAGTGTATGCATATTGATTGATTCTTAGTAACTATAACCTGTTACTCTCAAATAATCTACTTAGTATCCTGATCATTCAGACACTCACTATTTAATGTTCTCATTCCTTATTTGGATCTTCAAAGAAGAATGAGTTGAAAATAAATTTTTCACTCATGGTATCAATATCTTGCTTTACAAAGTTTAAGAGACAAGTTCCTATGAATGCAAAAGTTTAGATTATATGATAAATTAACATTTGACAATTAAGGATGAACTGTTCAGATCAGTAAAATTTGTGGAGATCACTAATTCAGAAATTACGGCACATCCCAATTGTGAAATATTTCGTGTGTACTTTAAGGTCCACTGTTTTGCCTCCATAATGACAGAATTCAGAGAATCTTATTGTGCAGAAATGATCCCCACATAATCCAAGGTAAGGCATGCCTTGGCATCTCCAAGTTGGGCGTAGACTCGCAATTCAAGATATTATGAAGAGAAGTCTAGACTTTGCTCCTTGCACTTGGATAGGGAGTTTAGATTCATCATAGGGTCACCTGTAATCAGATTTTTTCTGATCTAGTATTGGAAAAACTGGTTACTGTAGTTCCTTTATGCTCTCAAATTGATGTGTGCAAAGGAAAACTCCAGCAATTGGTCCAAAGTAGAACTACAATTTTATCATGTTTCTCTCAGCGAAATATTTCTTCAGGGGACGCTTAAATCTTGTCCTTTTGCACAACTTCTCAACTTTCAGTTCTATGCTTGTGTCTAGTTAGAACTATTGTTAATTCTTGTATTTTAAAAACTTATTCTACATCCCCTGACTCTATGTTTCCTAGATGAGATTAATTCTGAATTTGGTACCAATCTTGTTCAAAGGAGCTTGCGCCTCTAGCTGCATCAGTATACCCTTGTTCAGGAAGCATGTCAGTTTTTCATATTCTTTCCATATATAATCACATTTCAATGATCCCTTGTAGACAGTTTATTACCAGTTGCCATTCGTAATCTATCCTCGCTGCATTGTTGAATATACATCAATAGTGTTAGTTGTCCATTTCTCTATAGAATCCTTTTCCAATTTCATTTTTTGACGGTATCCCTTAATATTTAGTTGTGATCTTTTGCAGTTTGCTATCATGAAAAGCATATATTGCCAGGCCGGTGTATTTTCATAAGTAAACTTTATCAAATCCACGTAAGTTGTTTGAAGATACAAGTCTAGAGCTTAGTTAGAAATTTGTGTCTACTGATTGGTTTATGACATTTCAAGGATCTTCTGTCGCATCATTTTCCAATAATATTTTGTCCATACTGCCTACATTTGATCTCTTATTGTGTCTATTGGTCTGGATCCTGGGAATTACCATGGGGATAGCTCTATGAATTGATTCAGATGTCATAAGGTAATCAAAATAATTAAAGATGACATTCATTGGCACACCAGAAAATAAAATTAGAATGCAGAATTTTTTTGTTTCTCCACATGGTTTGTACATGGCATTCTCTCTAAGAGAAGAAATAACCATCCTAACTTGAACATCAGGTGGCTTTCCGTTTTTTCAATTTACTTTTCTATTTTATTCTCCCAATTCATGGTTTGGTTTGCACATTGGATTGCACTTGCATAATTTATATTACGCTTTCTGCACACTTTCTCAATGTGATCTTTCATATTCCTTTGTGATTTTGCAGCAGCTAGCGTTCATTTCCCTTCCCTTTTGCGGTCTTCACAAAAGTTCTTTTTAATTTATAATTTTTGAGACAATAATAAACAGAACAGCGTTCCTGATCAAGGTAAAAACTTGAATTTGAATTAGAACAGAGAAGGCGATGTTTCCTTTTCAAGTGAAAATTAGCATAAACATTGAAAGAATAGTTTATGGACAAACTTAAAGATTAAAAAGTATTGAGTTTATCATGACCACCGCATTGATTTTCGCATAAAATTACATTGACTATAAAGCTTCATTTTCCCTTTACTACAAAACTACATTATTAGTTCATAATATTAAAAACTAACACCTATTTATAAATGACCATTAACATGCTGATTTATTATTTATTATCTAATCCGTGCTATTGATGTAATATATTTCCATCATTCATCCCTTTGACATCAATCTGAAAAAGGACAAAACACTACATGGACTAAACATAGTAAATCCGTTTGGAGATTAAGAGTATCTCCATCGATTTTTTCACTCATCAACACACTGAGTAAATGCCTTGATTGTAGAACTTTGTAAACCTTTGTAGCAAATGTGAGAACAAACTTCAATCTGAGCATGTTAAAATCCCTCTAGTGCCTACACGTGAGAGAAGAACTCTCCTTTGAGAGTCCAATTTCCTTTGATGTCAATATCTCTCCCTTTGTTGTGGGGAACAAATCCCTCCTTTCTTATTCAATGAAGAACAATTCTTGCTCTGATAATTCTTCAAAGGTTGATGATGACTCTCCCTAGGGCGATGCTTTTGTTGTTTTGGCAGACCCGGTGGACCCATCTTCACCTCTTGCTGATGGTGCAATCCCCTCTAGCCACGCAAACCATCCTCTAATTGTTGCTCCTTATATTCTCTAACCTTTGGCTGTGGAGGAACAACATTGCCAACATTTTGTCCCTAGTGTTGTTATTGGAATAGCCATTGCTATTCCCAATATTACATGCCTATTCTCCATTCCTATGCCCACGACCAAACGGACCTTAAACTTGTCAACCCTCAGCTTACCCTCATCTACCATCGCTACCACTCAACCGTGAGAATTTCCTACAGACGATAAACTAAAAACGAACCTTGCTCTGATACCACTTGTTAGGATTAAGCCACAGACAGAATTAACAATTACATGTAAATATAAACAATATCATAAAATAGTAGATCACACAGAAAAGAACCAAAAACATCAAGATTTAATGTGGTTCACACAAACCTTGGGTTACATCCACCAAACAACAAGTCCAATATTTTTATGATCTAGTGATTACAATCTGTAACCCCTTACAGCTCAATACCACCGCAAGAACCAATTTTCCTTTATAGCTCAATACTGCTTCCAGAACCAATTTTTGCATCACCTTATGAAACAATCCCTAACCCCGAGCCCTTTTATGCAAGTATTAAACCACTTTAGGGTTATAATTAATAATTATATGTCAGCCCAAAATCTCAGTAAAATAGGGAATTTATGAAGTATGTACAGTACTTCTTTGATCAGTCACCACAAACTAACACTTACTCAACATCCACTAACATTCCATTTGTGCAACATCTTCTAGCATTTTACTCGGCACACATAGAAAATATTTCATACTCGATAGAGACATGAAAAAATTAAAGATTTTTCTTGAATTCATAACAACATCTTGCATCTTTGTTCATGCTTCTATGATCTTTTCAGTACTAAATTCCTTTGGAACTGATGTACAATATAACCTTTAGATATCAGTTCCACATACCTCTTGATTGCTTAGTTTGATGTGGTGTGATCACCTGACCCTTTAGGTAAAGTGGTCCCTTCGTCATTTGATGTGTTGCAATCATCTTTTTTCTTCCATGTCTTCTTCATCTCATCTCTGATGTTTTCAACATCTACCTTGCCTTTACCTTTATCAAACTCACAACTTGGTGCCTTTGACCTTGTTGGAAAATATCTACTGATGTGACTAGTCTTCAAACAACTAAAACATGTGGTTTGACTCAACCACCTCTTGTAGTCACCTCTGAAGTGTGTCCTAATACAATTTTCTGGAACATGTCTATATTCTTGACAATAATGACAGTTATATCTTGTATTATAATCCTAGTTATAAGAGTTGCCATTGTTCCTTATCTTTGTTTGCTTGTTTGATGTTCACATGGGTTTGGATTTGCATTCAAAAGCTCTATGTCCATACTTCTAACAGTTATAGCAATATCCTTCGAATCTTTGTGTATGCATGGTTTTGGTTCTGCATTCATGTGCTTGATGACCTTGCTTTTTGCAATTATGGCAATGAACCATGCTCTTCTGCTTGACATTTTGATTTACAGTCTTGCTCCTACACACATTAGTAGTATGTCCTTTTTTGCCACAATTATGACAAGTAGGTTTGGAATTCTTACCTTTGTTGTTCCTTTCTTCATCATTTTTGGATGTCTCTCTTTCTTTAGTGCTTGTACATCCTCGTCTAGATGTATCATTATTGGATCTAGGGGGTCTCAGTAATTTCTCAAAGTATTTGATGGCTTCATTTGGTTCATTGAAACTTTCAGCAAATTCATCTTCCCTCTTTAGGTCATTTTGTAGTTGTTCATTCTACAACTTCAATGTTGTTATCTCAATGTCCTTGACATTTAGTTCATAATTGGTGCATTCATCATTTGACTTAGAGTATCCAATTACATGTTGGAAATCTTGGTTAGCTCTGTTGACTTCTCTTCCAGTCTATTGGCCAAATTTTTTTATCTTCTTCAATCATGGCTTTGTCTTACATAGCTTTTTTATTCTATTCAGTCATCTCACATAGCAGTATGGCTTGTGATTCTTGCTCTAATTTGAGATTTTTGATTTCTTCTGCTTAGGCTCTATTTCTTTCCATTAGATCTGTAACTACTACATCAAATTCATTAGAGTCTCCATTAGCAAATAGCTTAGTATTGTCCATTTCTCTGTATTGTGTATCATTCTCTGCAATAGCAATTTCTTTCCTTCTCTTCAAAGATTTCTTTAGTTATTCTCTTGCTTCATCTAGTTGATGTAGAATGAGTTGTATTTCAATTCCCTAATTCTCAATAATCTTTCCCAACTTGTAGACTTCATTTTCTAATATCTTTCCTCAAAGCCAAAAAGCTTCTCTTTCAGAGAATAAGGCTCTAATACTAATTGTTCGAATTACAATAGGAAAGGTAAATTTATGAAGGGTGGTGGGGGGGTGAATCAATAGTTTAAACTTGGACCCATAAAAACTTTTACCACACATCCATCTCATACATTTACTAAGTAAAGTAAAAAATCATGTAAAGCATGGACATCTAAAACGTGTAAGCAAGTAAACATTCACACACATATAACACTAGATATGATTAGCCAGAAACCCTCCAATGAGAAGGTAAAACTGGGGTAGGGATGACACCCACAAATCTTCACTACTACAGTAATAAAGTGTATCCAATGAAGGTTACAATATTTTGACCATGAAACATGATTTACCCTACGAAAGGTATGTCCTATTAAAGGCTTACAAAAAATGTTAGGTATCACCCTATTAAAGGATTTTAACACCCTGTTAGAAGTGTGCCTTGCTAAAAGACTTCAACTCACAATTAAGTAAGCACCATGTTAGAGAATTTCAATACAGCTTGTTAGGACTACTTTGTTAGGAGATTTGACTGATTCACCTACTAGAATGATTCACCAATGATCCTGCGATTAGCACTTGATTGCTTGATAAAAGATCACCTCTAAACTGGTGTATTCTCGATCCTTCTTGATCAACTATCTCTCTGTTGTATGGTCTTCCCTTCCTCTGTTCTCCTTTAACTGATTATGTAATGCAATTTCAACTCATAACTCCTTAGCCGCTATGAATTCTCTTCTTGCGCATGCAAACTTTTCTCTTACTCCTTTTCACGCTAGAAAGTTTTGGGTTTGTCCTCCTTAAGAAGACTTAGGTGACTTTGAGTTAGGTATGAATCAACAGTTGTGATTCATCCATTTTTCCACTTAAACCTTCCCTTTTTCTGATTGGCTGCATGCAATGCATTTGGAATTCAAATTAAGATTCATCCTTAACTCAAAATATTGTAATTCTGTAATGAACCTGAATTGATGTGTTTTACTCTATCAAGAATGTTATGTATTAAGCTCAAATAATTATTGATATAATAAATTTTATTTTAAAATATATATATATAATTGTTTTAATCAAATGACTCATAAATTGTAATAAATATTATTATTATTACAGAGAAGTTTCGTACAAACATTAAACATATTATTGTTATTATTAAATATATTAATATTGTCAACTTTCAAAATATTCATTTTACTATTCCAAAATGTTTTCCCTAAATTTCATTACTAAAAATGTTCTTTTAAATTGTAAACCCTAAAATTACGAGAATATGATGATAGCATAAAAATTGGTACATCGATATAATATTAAATAAGTATTGATTTATGAAAAACTATACTAAACTTGATAGTCACAACTTTTCATTCGCACTATGCATGATATATATATATATATCATGATTAGGGTTAGGGAAAAGGCACGGAGATACAAGATATATTACGTTAAGAAAAACAAGCAAGGCGCGAGCAGATAGAAGACCTAATAAAGAAGGAGAAATAAGAATAACACTCCCTGCGTGCAAGTCCATTGCTCGGTGCCTGAACAACAACATTATTACAAAATACAACAAAACCTCCATCTGCGGATATCGCACTGCCATCTATGCAATTAGTACAGCAATTCAGATATACGCACGGTGGATTTCGTGAGCTTGAGGTAATATGTATTACATAATCTCTTAATTGAATATAACATTTTTCTTTCACCGATATGTGAATACATATATTGAATGTAAACAAATCAACTTATGTTATAAAGCAATATAAATGTAGGAATTACATATATGTAGACATCCACCATGATAGTTATTTCAAACAATCAATAATAGATAGGTACAAGCATTAATCATTTACGGGTTCCACTGCTTATATCATTCCTTTCATCAAGCAGGATTGACTATTAAGCTCCATTAAAATAACTCGCATAAATATTGTGTGTACATTAAATTAAATAAGAATATTATATGTTTTAAGGCATTTGTAATATATATATATATATATATATATATATATATATATATATATATATATATGCTATGTTAAATATTTCTATAATGTGTACAACAATATTGAAATATCGTTACATTATACAATCTTAAGGATTACCAATAAAGATGTATTTTTCCTCAACTATAGTCCAGGAAGCTTGCTCTCTTCGGAGTTATGGCATCTTCAGTTAGGGAGTGGGTGGAGGGAGAGACGGAGTAAATTTGAGCACCTGACGGTATCCTCCAGGGAGCCGCTTGTAGCTTGTTTCACGCGCCCTTTGCATCGTCAATCTACCGTCTCCAGATAGTCATAACCCTGAGAGAATAGCTTGCCTGGTGCTATTTAGTGAAACTTTATAAATCAATTGAATTAATTAATCATTGCTCAATCCCTCTATTTTGAATAATAATAAGGATCTAAGGCTATTAACTGGAATGACGTCCTAAAATTATTAAATTTTGAATGATAGGTTAAAGTTTTAAAAAGGGGTCATTACAAATTCATCCTTAAGTCAGCTCAAAAATGGTTTACATAGTTGTTTGTGCCATTACAAACAAATATGTCAAAACTGTGTCACTTGACATCTAAAGTCTGTGATGCTCAGCATATATTATCTTCTATACTATTTCTTGGCATTTGTATCACTTGGCATCCACTGTTTACTCAGCTCTTATGTCACTCGGCATATATTGTTTGCTCAGCACATGAGTGGCTTGAATCTCACTATGAACTCAACATACTCTAATATATACATGTTGTACTTGGCATGTACTACTTGTTTAGCATGAACTAAGTAAATAAATTAAGTATGTTGACACTCACTTGTCAAAACCAATTTGAGATCAACAAGGTCGGCAATATCTAATTGGTCAAAGAGGCTAACTATGCCAAGTGAGATTTGTTTGGTTGTGACTGTCAGATCTCAGTAGATTGAGGGCTATCGTGTTCTCATATTCTAAAGTTGTAAGAAGTTTAATGAAAGAGAGAATGTGACATGTCGATGCATGGAAGTTGGTGGGTCCTATTTCAACCTTAGGGCCGCCAATAGTTCCCTTACTTGAAGGTCCATGGGCTAGTGTTATATCACCTATAGTAGAATTTTTTTCATTATGCTCTGTCGAGTCTCCTCCAATTTGATCGTGTTCATAATAAATCTTCTCTTCTCCAATACTTTGATTTCCTTGTCCCTCTTGAGGTAGTTGAGCCTTTTGCTTGGTTTCTTCTTCAGTTTGTTATTTCTTGGTACTCACAGTGGTGTCTCCTTGCTGTAGGAGCATCTTAAGTGTAAGGGAAATCTTGCATCACTAAAAATATTTCTAGTTTGTCATTTTCAATAAGGGTTATTTCTATATAGAGTTACTATTTATGAAAACTTACTATTTTTAGTAAGTTGGTCATGTATGATATCAAAATGTTTTGATTTTGTACGATATCAAAATGTTTTGATTTCACAGATGGAGGTTTATCTTAGTCCTATCATCTTGATAAGGGAGTTGCATTGTCACACTATATGTATTGTAGAAGTTATTGAGGTTTTTGGGTAAAAAACCCTTGAGCTAAAATTTGAAGGCCTTAGAGGATCCATAACCTTCTTGGTGCACAAATTCACACTACAAATCTTTTACACAGAATTATTGTCACAAATTGTTCAAACTCTTTCTCTTTGATTTTTGAATGTAGAAAATAAAAAAGCCAATATTTATGCAAAAAGGTTTTTTTTTTTACCATTAGGGCACAATAAATGAATTGTACTCCACATTTTTTCATATTTAATGAGTTCAATTACCTTTGGTAGCTCAGTAACTTTAAACTTCCATCATCACTCAGGTGATTTAGAAAACCTGACTCAAACTCAGATATGACATCATCAAACCTTTAGTATTACTTTCTTGGTTGCCACTGGTAGTACTAAGTTATCAAGATACTTGGTAATACTATCTAATTGCAATATTTACCAACTTCATGTAATGTCCTTTTGCATCATGTATTATGTATATATGGACTTCCATTTAATTCTAGGAACTGATGTAGGATTTTTCAATGAGAGTACAATTCCTTACATCCTTATGTGACTTAGTTAGAGGTGGAGGAGTCACCTGATCCACTGGATGAGGTGCCCCCATTTGTTGCACTTGACGTCTAATGTTCTTCTATCTTCCTTGCCCACTTCTTATTCATCTGATAACCAATTTCATCTACACCTACTTTTCCTTTACCTTCAGGATTTTCATCATTGGGTACTAACACTTGGTTTCTAAAATTCTACTTAGATGACTAACCTTGTGAAAATGATAGCATGTCATTCCAAAATTCCTCTAGTTGCTTCTTTCTCCAAAGTATAATTTCATGCAATTTGCAATAATATGTCCATATTTTCTACATGCAATACATTAATACCATATGTTGTCATCCCAATTAATAGCATGACCCTTTTACCTCGATTTCTAGTTAGAGTTCATCTATAATCTGCAATCTTGAGACTTGTGTCCAAATGTTTTGTAAGTATAACATGAACCATTAAATGCATACCTCTTAGGTGTTTGGCTAAACTTGTATTTGCACTCAAATTGTTGATATCCATACTTATTACAATGATAGTAGTAACCATCAGGTTTGGGTGGAACATTGTTCTTACCAATTTTCCTTTTACACACATTTGTTGTCTATCTAGGCTTTCCACAGTGATAGCATGTAGGTTTCTTGAGCTTTAGACTAGTGCACACATTTATTTTCTCTCCTTTCTTTGATGATTCACCTTGCTTGGTTGTGGAGTGCTTGGTATAGGCTAAGCTACATGTTTCTTTTGGTCACCTTTGTCCTCTAAGCTACTCATCCAATAACCTTACACTTTCTTGTGATCTATTCATTCTCTCTATCATTTCTTTCTCAAATGACGATTCATTGTTTAGGCTTTCATTTTTAGTCCTTAATTCAACAATTTCTTCCATCTTCCTTCCAATTTCATTATTTGCATTGAGTAGTTGATTTGTCAAGTCATAGTGATTTTGTCTCAATCTTGAGATATCTTTATCTTTTATATCAAGTCTTGCAACAATTAGTCTTTTATCTTATGCAATCATGTCCCTGTTATCTTCGGCTTTTCTCTTCTACTCCATTAATTCACAATACCTTATAGATTCATCTTCATGTTCATTTTTAGCAATTTCACTTGCTTAGTGAGGCTATGATTCTTCTCAAGTAGATCAATAATAACAACATTAGTCTCACCAAAATTATTTCCATCAGACAATTCTTCAATGACTTTCTCCTAGTAGGTTGTCTCATTGGTTTGCTAAGCGACTTCCTTTCTCCTATTCAAGGATAGCTTCAAGTTATTCTTCGATTCACTAATTTTATTCATATCCATGATCCTCAATTCCAATATATTATTCTTATTGGTCCTATCCAATCTATACTTCGCCATGATTCTGATCTTTTACTCTTAGGTGACAAAGCCTTCAATAAGAGAACAAAGCTCTAATATCTATTTTTGTAATACAAGATAGGAATGATGTTGAGAGTGAGGAGGTGAATCAACATCCTCTAAAACTTTTCTTTTTGATAGACTTAATTCTTTCTTTGCTTCTTCCATTTCTAGGTTAACATTAACATATAATAGTTTACTTATAAAAGAAAGCAAAACTACTAATTCATGATTAACACATAAACTTATAAAAGATAACACATAACACAATCATTTGGTATCATAGAAGCCTTTGGTTAGAGGGGAAAATGTGGTGCCTAGATGGTACCCACAAATCTATCACTATTATAGTAAGAGGTTGCCTTGTTAGGGAGATAATTTTTTGTCACTTTTGATGACTTACTTAGTTAGGAGTATATAACAAGATCTGTAATGATCTATCTTTTATAAGGATTTCACAACACTCATCACTAAGATGGTACCCACAAATCCATCACTATTATAGTAAGAGGTTGCCTTGTTAGGGAGATAATTTTTTGTCACTTTTGATGACTTACTTACTTAGGAGTATATAACGAGATCTGTAATGATCTATCTTTTATAAGGATTTCACAACACTCATCAAGTGTGTACCTGTGATGGGGACACAACCCAAGAACAGAATGGACACAACAGAAAAGGGAAATTATATTAACTGAGAAAATAAGCTAGTACAAATAGTACAGAGAAAATAAACTTTAGAACATGCCCTAAGGGCTTACAATAGCATAAATCTGGAGAATATTTCTCCTTTTAGCACCTCCTCTCAAACTCCACTCCGAACTGCCTTTTACAATGCCAGAAATCTCCTTAAATAGACCCCGGAGGGTTAAGGACTAGGAGTACATTGTAGAAAGTGCTAGTAGGCATCCACTGACGAAATAGAAGGTTTCGGAAGTTGCGTTAGAAGTCGGTGCAAATCTAGAAGAATCCAGAAACGGTAACCAAACTTTCGGGAGGCATAACTTTTGAACCGTAGCTCCGATTGACGAACCGTTTACATTTTCAGAAAGTTCTCGAAGCGCTCTATAGCCCTATGGACGAGCTTTGCTCATCCCCCATTTTTTGACCCTTTTTGAGGTCATTTAATGCCCCAAACCTGACTTTGAAGCATTCTTAGGAGGTCTCCAAAACTCGAAAAACTGCAATAACTTTCAAACCATGGGGCCTATTGACCTGATTCTTTTTCTGGAATGCTCTAAATCATGATTACATTCATCTGGCCAATTCACACCTTCTAGTTTACCGAAATGATGGCCCAAATACATGCTCCTATTTTTTTGAGATTTTCAAACGCACTGATAGTTGAACTATGAGAGTTGGAACCTTTACTTGAGCCAAATGGGTATCCAAAAATGTAAAGACATGAAACAGAAACTAAGTCTAAGTACATTTTTTTGGGTGACACAGGATTGCCCTTATACCTCTGGATGCTCCTGCATCAGACACCCAGGGTAGATTGAAAAGTGACCCTGTCACTTTATGGATGGTAGAGGAAATCCCAAATGGGAAACCTCAGCTGCTGAAATCCAAGTTGAGTCCTCAATCGGCCGTCCTTTCCATTTGACCAAATACTCTTCATACTGCCTATTTCTGGTACTCCTACCCACACGATGATCTAGAATGTCTTCTATCTCCTCCTTCTTAGAAGCAGGAATTCGACATGGCTCTAGAACCAGCTCCTCATCTGCACCATCATCATGATACTCTATTAAATCTGCAATGTTGAAAATGGGAGAAATGTGAATACCATCTGGCAGCTCCACCTCATATGCATTTCCTGAGTCATGTTTCTTCAAAACTTTGCAGGGGCCAAATTTCTTCATTTTTAGCTTGTTGTAAGTACCAACTGGAAATCTTTCTTTTCGTAAGTGCACCATGACTAGATCCCCTACTTGGAATTCCTTATGTCTTCTCCTTTGATCAGCCCTAGCTTTATACTCTTGATTCATCTTGATAATGTGTGCTTGAACCTCCTCATGTAGACGATTGATGTGTTCAGCAAATTCCTCAGCTTCAGCACTTGTCCTCTCCCATTGTTCTATCTTCCTCAATTCTGGTGCAGTCCTTGGGCTATTCCCATATACAATTTGAAATGGTGATTTTCCAGTACTCCTATTTACAAAGTTATTATAAGAAAACTCTGCCTGTGGTAGAATCAAATCCCATCCCTTGGGCTTATCTCCAACTAAACATCTCAGCAAATTGCCCAGACTTCTATTTACCACTTCTGTTTGGCCATCAGTCTGTGGGTGATGCGTGGAACTGAATTTCAAGTCTGTTCTCAACTTCTTCCACAATGTCCTCCAGAAATACCCCACAAATTTAGTATCTCTGTCAGAAACTATACTCCTTGGAAGACCATGTAGTCTTACCACCTCTTTGAAAAACAAGTCTGCAATATGGACAGCATCATGAGTATTGTGGCATGGAATGAAATGTGCCATTTTGGAGAACCTATTAACCACCACGAATACTGAGTCATTACCCCTTTGTGTCCTTGGCAATCCAAGAACAAAATAAATACTTATGTCCTCCCATGGCCTTGATGGAACAGGCAATGGCTGATATAGGCCAGTATTTTGACTAAACCCCTTGGCAACTTGACAAACCTGGCAACTTTGTACAAACTTCTTCACATCCTATGTAATTTGAGGCCAAAAATAATGTTCTCTAAGAATGGCAATGGTCTTATCCCGACCAAAATGTCCTGCCATCCCTCCACTGTGTTTCTCCTTAATCAGATTTTCCCTCATGGAACTCCTTGGAATGCACAATTGACTACCTTTGAACAACATGCCATCCTGAATCAAATAGTCTAACCACTTGGTTCTATCTATAGCAACAGGTTCTTTACAAGCTTTCCATGCTTCAGCAAAATCAGGATCCTCGGGGTACAAATTCTTGAGTTCATCAAACCCAACTACTTCAACCTGCATTGTTGTAAGAAACAACTGTCTCCTACTTAGTGCATCTACAACCCTGTTAGATTTTCCACTTCTATGCTTCAACACAAATGTATAACTCTGCAAGAATTCTACCCACTTCATATGCCTCTGATTCAATTTACCTTGGCTATTTAGGTACTGTAATGCCTGATGATCAGTATACAAAACAAATTCCTTTGGCAATAAATAATACCTCCATTTCTTTAAGGCCTGAACTATTGCATAGAACTCTTGATCATAAACAAAATACTTCTTCTTTGCATCATTCAATTTTTCACTAAAATATGCAATAGGCTTACCTTCTTGGCTTAATACAGCCCCAATAGCGCTACCACTAGCATCACAATCCACCTGGAATACTTTTCTAAAATCTAGAAGTGCCAACACAGACTATTCAGTCACCTTCTTCTTCAGCAATTCAAAACTTCTCGCAGCTACTGCAGTCCATTTGAACTCTTTTCTATCCCCTCTTATTGTATTAGTTAGGGGTGCACGTATGCCACTGAAATTCTTAATAAACTTCCTATAAAAACTAACCAAACCATGAAATGATCTTACCTTAGTAGCAGACCTTGGAGTAGGCCATTCCAAGATGGCTTTTACCTTCTCTGGATCCATTTTGAGACCTTCAGGTGATATAACAAATCCCAAATAGACTAACTCCCTTTTTGCAAAGACACACTTCTTTAGATTAATTAACAGTTTCTCTTCCCTTAGCCTTTCAAGGACACTACGAATATGAAGTAAATGTTCTTCCAAAGTCTTGCTAAAAATTAAAATACCATCCAAATAGACAATAACAAATTTTCCCAAGAACTTCTTAAGTACCTCATTCATGAGCCACATGAAGGTGCTTGGGGCGTTCGTCAATCCAAAGGGCATGACTAACCACTCATAAAGACCCTCCTTGGTCTTGAAGGTTGTTGTCCACTCATCTCCTTCTCGAATCCATATCTGATAATAGCCACTCTTCAGATCTATCTTTTTGAAGTACTGAGCTCCACTCAAGCAGTCCATAAGATCATCCATCCTTGGTAAAGGAAATCGGTACTTGATGGTTATCCTATTTATAGCTCGAGAATCTGTACACATCCTCCACTCTCCATCCTTCTTTGGTGCAAGTACTGCAGGTACTGCACATGGACTCAGGCTCTCTCGAATCAAGCCCTTCCTCAACAACTCTTGAACCTGTCTATTTAGCTCCTCTATTTCAGTAGGAGTCATCCTGTGAGCAGCCTTGTTAGGCAAACTATCTCCTGGAATCAGATCTATCTGATGACTGATTTGCCTTACTGGTGGCAATCCATCTGGAAAATTATCAAAGATAATATCTCCAAATTCCCCTAGTAAATCTGAAACTTCAAATGGTATTTCACTACTACCTTCTTTATCTTTCCTAGGAATCAAAGCATAGCACATATGCTGATGTTTCATGCCATCTAAAAACTTCCTTCCATCAACAAGACAAATCCTAGCACTGCTACATACCTTTTCACCTTCCTTTTTCATGGGCTTCAATTTGTGGCGAACTCCATCCTTTGTCAGAGAGTATGTGTTTGCATGTCCATCATGTATTGCATGTCTATCAAACTGCCATGGTCTACCCAACAATAGATGGCAAACATCCATCGAAATAACATCACAGAGAACTTCATCATGGTAACTCCCAATTTTGAATTTTACTAAACATTGTTCACTTACCAGGACCTTATGATCATCTTTTACCCAAGAAATCTGATAGGGTTGGGGATGTTTCTCCCTCTTGAGCTTTAGCTTAGAGACCATCTCTTCTTATACCAGGTTATCAGTGCTACCACCATCAATGATCACGTCACAACATTTATCCTCACACTTGCATCTGGTACGAAACAAACTCCTTCGTTGTCCTGGTTCATTCTCGCCACTTAGTAGGACTCTTTAATTTACCAAGGTCTCTCCTCTTTCTGCATCCTCTGAATGTGATGATTGTGCATCCTCATCCACATGAGCAACCCTAGCTTGGCCCTCAGCTCTCCTATCTATCCTTCCTTGTCATTGAGGGCATTCAAAGGCACGATGACCTTCTTCATTGCAATGGAAATAGGTACCACGAAAGCCTCCTCTTCCTTGTCCACGTCCTCTACCTCTTCCTCTTTGATTTCCAAAGTCTTGACCATGGGAGTGGTTGAAACCCTCATTCCTCTGGTTTCTGCTAGTACCCACATCTTCATTTTTCTTTTGGGTTTCATTGCGGCCTCCAGATGATCTACCGCTTCCCCTTCCTCCTTGATCATGCCCTCTTTGTCTTCCTTCAAACCTTTTATTCAGCTTCTCTTCAACTCGTAGGGCAAACTGGTATGCCTCTTCAACACTGGTCATTCTTACCAGACTTAATTTCTCCTGGATGCTAGGTCGCAACCCAATGATATAACGAGCAACCTTCTCCTTATTTGCTTCTGCATGCCCTGCTCTAATCAAGAGTCGGTAAAACTCCTCTATATTCTTGGACTGATCTTCCTGCTTGCTTTAACCCATGCATCTTCTTAAATAGATCAAGCTCGTAATCCACAGGAATGAACTGCTTCTTCAATTTGTCCACCATGCGATCCCATCTTGTGATCTTCTCCTTTCCTCTTCTAATTCTTTCCAGTTGAACCTCTTGCCACCAGATTTTGGCATGGCCTTTCAGTTTGGCCTTTGCAAACTTAACCCTATCTGGGTCCCTTATATCCTCATACTCAAAGTATTCTTCCAGTTCATTGATCCAATCGATCAACTCATCTGGTTTCAGATTTCCTGAAAATATACCCACTTCAATTGTAGGTCTTTTCCCAAACTTAGTAATGGCCCTAAAAAGCCTTTTCTCTACAGGATTCAGAACTTCCCTGTCAACTTCCTCTTTTGGTCCCATTACTTCCTCTTCATTGTCATCCTCACTATTGTCACCTGCGGCAACATTTGCTCCTCTACGAAGCTCCTCTTGCAATGCTTTTACCTGCCTCTGGAGGGCTCTAACCTCCTTAGGATCAATAGCTCTGGCCCTTCTACCACGCTCTCTTCATGGAGGCATCTTCTAACTCGAACCCACAACCACACAGTCCTGGTGCAAACTGCCTCACAGTCTGCGCTCTGTCTACACACTTAGGAAAACCCGCTCTGATACCACTTGATGGGGACACAACCCAAGAACAGAATGGACACAACAGAAAAGGGAAATTATATTAACTGAGAAAATAAGCTAGTACAAATAGTACAGAGAAAATAAACTTCAGAACATGCCCTAAGGGCTTACAATAGCATAAATCTTGAGAATATTTCTCCTTTTAGCACCTCCTCTCAAACTCCACTCCAAACTGCCTTTTACAATGCCAAAAATCTCCTTAAATAGACCCCGGAGGGTTAAGGACTAGGAGTACATTCTAGAAAGTTCTAGTAGGCATCCACCGATGAAATAGAAGGTTCCGAAAGCTGCGTTAGAAGTCGGTGCAAATCTAGAAGAATCCAGAAACGGTAACCGAACTTTCGGGAGGCATAACTTTTGTACCATAGCTCTGATTGACGAACCATTTACATTTTCGAAAAGCTCTCGAAGCACTCTATAGCCCTATGGATGAGCTTTGCTTGTCCTCCATTTTTGACCCTTTTCGAGGTCATTTAATGCCCCAAACCTGACTTTGAAGCATTCTTAGGAGGTCTCCAAAACTTGAAAAACTGCAATAACTTCCAAACCGGGGGGCCTATTGACCTGATTCTTTTTTTGGAATGATCTAAATTATGATTACATTCATCTGGCCAATTCACACCTTCTAGTTTACCGAAATGATGGCCCAAATACATGCTCCTATTTTTTTGGGATTTTCAAACGCATTGATAGTTGAACTATGAGAATTGGAACCTTTATTTGAGCCAAATGGGTATCCAAAAATGTAAAGACATGAAACAGAAACTAAGTCTAAGTACATTTTTTTGGGTGACACAAGATTGCCCTTATACCTCTGGATGCTCCTACATCAACCTGGTAAAGAGATTTACATATAATACTATTAAGTTCACCTTTGTCAAGGATTTAGAAAACTACTATATGATTAGAAAGTAGCAACTTACTTTTCTTGATTAGATCCCTGTTCTACTCAATAATTATCACCTTCCTATGATAGATCTGCAATTCCTCTTTGTTATGTTCTTAATGCTGAAAATAGATTGATACAAGTATAAGAATGTGTTTCAATAATTGTTTTGTCACTAATGACAAACATGCTACTTTTTGATAAGATAATTGCTTAGATGATTTGAGTATTATCATTTGTTTTATTGATAAAAAGGTTGTCAGTGTGAGAACCTAAGGAAGACAATGAGTCTAAGGTATTGCTTGATTCAGTGACCAAACAGAAAAAACTACTATTGGCAAGTAGAGAAAGAAGGCTTAAGGGTATGGATGCTTGGAGGGTGAACAAGCTACTGGAGCTGACATGTGTGAAAGCCAAGAAAAATGGAGGACTGAAATAAAGATATGTAATATGCAAAATGAGTTGTAAGTTGTTATCAGATGAAGCCTTAATGTTACTTTCTAATCACTGTACCAGTCTAGGGTAAATCCTTTGGATTAAGGTTGACCTAACAGTCATTTGTAAATCCTTTAACTGGTTCACATTCCAAGTGAATGATCTAAAGTCCTCTAACAATGCTCACTTCTAACAGGGTGATTGAAATCCTCTAACTAGGTCACAATTAACAATGTGCATTGTAACCTTTAATAGGGTTGGCCTTTCATAGGGCATCACTTCAGAAGAGTGAGAATGAGTAGTATGTTATTGGTGGTTTTTCCCAAATTGGGTTTCCATATAAAATCATTGTGTCAAATGTGTTATTGAATCTGTTATGTTTCATGGTTACATTTTTGCAAAGTTGATTTGACAGTAACCTACAAGTTTAAGTGATTATATGACCTAATGCATGCATGATGAATATGTTTTATGGATATGGTTTCACTAAGCTATGAAAAGTTCCATTTGTGCATCTTGACTTTGGATAACTGATTCACCTCCCCACCCTTCCAAGTCATTCTAAAGAATTTCAACACTTAACTATGATCTCTCACCTCTATTATGTATTGTTGCATCAATTCATTACCTGGTAATATTCATTACTTGGTAGTATTCACATATTCACAAAATCACCTCAACCATACTATCAACAATAACAACTTTAAACTATTCTCAACTACTCCTTTTATATTATTCTTTTACTATTTTGTAGCTTTACCTAATTAGGGTTTTTGAACCTTTTGGAATGGTCCTCTAATTTTGATCAACGATTCTAGAATCATCCATAATTCCTTCCTTCCTTTTTATTGGTTTTTGTTGCCTTTAAATCATTAACAATCACTTCCCATTCTTCAAGAAAGTCTTATCAAATATTTACCTTAATTCATGTAAACCATTTTCCTTTCTCGGTATAGTCGTGTGACATCATATTTCATGAAAATTAAAACTTTAATGGCATCTCTATGTCACTCGGTAAATACACTATTCTTTAATGTTGACACTTGGTGTAAACTTTTCTTGGTGTCTTCTAACTTGACTTTGGTGATGCTTATGCTAGATATATATATATATATATATTCACTTGGTTTGAACTTGAGCTTGGGTATAATTGTAACGTTCTTTTATCTCCTCCTTCATAGCTCAGGCACTAAAGTGACTTTGATTACTATGCATATTTTGACACTAACTAGTAAAATAATACTCTACAGGAGTAATAACATAACCATGTATTTCCTCAGTGAATCTCACCGAACAAAATAGTATACCTATGGCCAATCTTCTAGCCTTTTACTTAGAAAAATTTCTAATTATCCTTGTACAAAACTTAACCTTTAACTTATGTTGTCTTAATACTTAATTATGATTCCATTAATGACAACTCTAAATATGCTACCTTAGCCAAATTTCCAACAATCTCCCCCTTTGGCATTGATGGCAACATAGGGAAAAATTGGCTAAGTATAATACACTTTTACAAAAACTTCAAAACTTGAGTCCATAACAAAAAAAATTTAGAAAGTGTGGATCATTAAGTATAAACCATCTTAATCATTATCTTCCAAAATCCCCTTGTGATTACTTATTATATAAAATTTCTCCTCTTACTATACTTAGTGAGTTTTACATACCTTTCATATTTATCTCCCCTATTGTTATATGCTTAGTATATTTTCACTGATCATACTTTAGTTTTCCACAATATTCTCCCCCTTTGACATCATTGACAAAGGTGAGTCAAAATTTCTATGTACATGTCAAAATTCATCCTTCTCATTTCTTAAACCAAGTTACTTGTAAAAAGTGTCATACAATTTACAAATTTTTCCTTCAAAGTTACAAACTCTTTATCACATGTAGATTTTACAATCTCTCCAACAATTTATTGTGCACAGTCCATATGATGCATTTAATGCTTCATTAAGGTCAATGAATGGAAATTTCTTATAAGATTTCTTTGCATCTAGTTTGTGTGCCCAATTGATTCTATAGTATATCCATCCTTGGGGACAAGTGGTCTCTTAATAGGTTTAATAATTTCAAGTTCTTATCTTTGTCATGTTCTAAGAGTCTAAAATCATCAAGTACCTTTCTCACTTTCTAATCTATCTCAATAATAATAACATCAGTATTCTTTATTTCTTTTACCAACTTGTCTATGTTTGATTCCTTATCCTTGATGGCCTTTGAGATCTCAGAAGTATATTTGTGTGCCCTTACACATTCAACATATACGTTCTTTCCTCTAAAATACATTTCCTTAAATCTTTTATGCAAGTATCACATATTGTTAAATCATTTTTTATATTTTTATATACTTAATTAAATAACTTGGAATCATAGCTAGTTTGCACCTTTACCTTAGTTGTTTCCTCAAGTGTTGTAAAATGTGCATCAAACTCTTCAATAATGTTCTCTATTTTTTCTACTTCTATGCATTGTAAACTAAATTTGGAATGGTATAGACTTTTGAAGTCTATCAAATGCTAGCTCCAATATCTTTTGAGATTTCTCATCCTTCCTTTATGATTCCTATACTTCCTTAAAAAATGCAAAATATGACAACTATATATACCTCTTAGGATTCATATCTCCTTTTACAAGCTTTGAAATGACTCCTCCAAATATTATTTCCAATGAAGGTACATAAGTACTTGTACTATCTTTGTATTTTATCAACATATTGTGTAGGAGATTGAATCAGCTCAATCTATGTTTCTTTATTGATTTCCTCTATCCTCTACTCTTTTTCAGGCCTCTACTCTATCATTTATTCCTTCTTAGTCTATACTAACATTTCTTGTTGCCTAGTTTTAACCCTTAGTTCTATCATAGTTTGATCTACAATGTCAAGTAATTATGGTACTGATGTTGCTTTCAATGTGGATGTTTTGAAATTTTAAGTATCCTTTGATTCCTTACCTCACTAAATATCTTGAGCTTGTGATTCATCTTTTCCTTTCTCACTAGTCACCTCTACACTTATTGTTGCCTGATTATCAATGACTTCATCCAGTGTATCCATATGATCTTCATCCTCATCATCACTATGCTCACTTATTTATTTTTACCTCATTGTCCAAATTTCCAAAAAAAAAAAATTAATCTTTAAAGGGGTCTTCAATTGATGTGTCTAATGAAATTGGCATTCCTCCTATGAATACATTAGGTTTGTGAATTGTGATCACAAATTATTGTGTGGCTTCGCCTTTATCAGTTAGAATTTAAGGCTCTGTTTTATTAACTTTAGTTAGAGTTGTCATTACCTATAGGTATTATAAATATTGGTGTACTACTTTCTCTATTTCATCAAGTAACTTAATATACTCACTTCCCATGATTTGTGTAGGTCTCATCTTTCTTCTTAATGGTGGCTCTATCTTCTTAAGAATTCTCTTCATTTTATTGTGACTGATTATTGAGAAAAAGAATTCTCACTAAATTCTTCCTTATCTTCTTATCTATAGTATTTTCCTTCTTAGGGCCATGACCTTGAGCAATTTCCTTTGGCCTTTTAGTTCTTTGCAGAGTCTCTTCCTTCTTTTTAATATTTACCTTTCTTAAAAAAAAATTGACAGTGACGGTGAAGTTCTAGTATCTCTTCTTGTGCCCATAGACTAAGGAGTCTATTGTACATGAATAATGTATACTTATTTTTCTACTAGTACTTCCTCTATTGTTGCTGATGATGTTGGTACTATTGATCACTTGTATGAATTAGTTAGAAACTAAAGTACATTGATATAACTAAGAGGGGGGTGAATCAATTATGAACTTTAAACACCTTTCTACCCAACCATGGATATCATTTATAAATATTAAACTTGCATATATGAGAAAATTGAAAACTAAAACCATGCACAACATAAAGAAGATCATAAGACCATGTTTTGTTAACTAGGAAAACCTTGACCAAGGGAAAACCTCGATGTGGATGGTACCCACAAAATGATCCACTAATCAAAAGTATATTGTGAAAGATATTGACCCTATTAGTAGTCTATTACATACATATAGTGTATTTTTCCTTATGAGAGGACTAAGCCTCGTTAGAAGCCTCAACCTTGCTAGGAGATGTAAGTACAATACAACATATAAGTTGAGCCCACTACCTAAACATCCATGTACAACTTTACAAGTTATATAAATAGATACAAAATCCTAACTATGTTGATATTTCTTATATTTGATTATTCCTTTGAAGCTCTCTTTATAAAATCATTCATACCATTGTTATGCTCTTCTAAAACCATCTAGTTTTCATATATATAGTTCATACAAAGCACCCATATATCAATCATATGATAAAGATACAATTGGTAACCTCGCTAAACAAAAGATCTTCCTTTATACCAAGTTCACTAGTTTTTAAGCCTTAACCTTCTTTGAATGTTTCTAAAATATTTGACATTCTTCCATGTAAGGGTTGATGTCGAGGATTTTGTCCCTACCTTCTCAAGATTTTTTTTTTAACAAGTCAAAATAATTCCTTAATAAAAAACCTATTACTCTGCCAGTTTCCCTATACTATGATATTAAACCTGTAAATAGAAATCAAACCAAAGCTTCTGCAAATCTCATCCAAAACTATAGTGGCCTGAATGTCATCATCTATGAAGTCCATACTACCTTCCCTCTATCTCGCATAACCATATCTTTCCTTAGTGAAGCTCGTCGAATAAAATAGTATGTCTACTACCTATTTTATAGCCTTAAACAATTTTCTAAGTATCCTTGTACAAAACTTAACCTTTAACTTCTACTATATTAATAATGCATTATTTTTTCATTAGTGAAAACTCTAAAGATGCTACCTTAGCTAGATTTCCAACATGGGGAATGAGATATCTTGGAAAACTTGTGTCCTAGGTAAAGGGATAAAGATAGTGGGGTTGAGATAAGGGTGGTAGGGAAGAGAGGGGGAGAGAGTTAGGGAAAGAGAAGAGAGGGATTATGTGTGGATAAATGGGAGAGAAGGAAATATGGAGACAATAAGAGGTGGAAAAGATATAGCCAATGAAATAGGAGTGAAGGGAAAGAGATATGGTGTGAAAGAAGGGAGATGATCAAGGGGAAAAGAGGCACATAAAAATGGATATGGGAGAAATAGAGAGGGTGAAAGAGGGAGAGGAATTTGAGAGAGGGGGATTGATAGGGGTGTATGGACAAAGAAATGGAGGAGGGGATAAGGTGGATAGGGGGAGAATGTTAAAGAGGAAATGGAGAGGAGAAAATTAGAGAGTAAAAGTAAGGAGTGAGATCAAGGAGAGAGTTGGGCCATTGACAGAGGGAAAAAGAGAGAAGGAGAAATGGATATGTGGAAAGAAAAATAAAAAGGGAAAAGGGATATGGAAGAGAAAATTAAGGGGAAAGATATAGGGATATAGTGGAGAGATGATGATGGAAATATGGGAGAGGGATAGGGACACGGGAAGGGATATGAGGGACAAAGGGAAAAATGAGAAAAGTAAGAGAGGGATAGAGTGGAGAGAGGATAATTGAAGAGGAGAGAGGGATAGTTACATGAAATATAGAGGGGAAATGGAGATAAGGAAGAGAGGGATGTGCTAGGGATGTAGAGACATTATATAAATAGAGGCTTATAAGAGGGAGGCTAAGAGGTGGAGATGGAGAGACATGACTAGATTTTTGAGATACTCATAGGGAGAAATGGATATTAGAGACCCGATTGGAGATATATAAATGGTTGAGATGAATAGAGGATGATATATTTAGTTGGTGTAATAAAATAAAGATAGAGAGGTGGACACATTATCTTGAAAGCATAAAGCGTAAATTTTAACAAAATTAATAGACATAGACACAAAGACACATTTGTGAATAAGTTCTACGTATGGTGTACACCATCTATGGGGACCTCGGTATGAAAATCATTTTCTACATGTGGTGTGTCCCATTTATGGCATGCACATTATTAATTACTTTGGGAAACACCAAGCCTAAGGATTGGATTTTCCATGCGCATCCAACCCAAAGCCTTGGATGATTCAAATAGGCCTAAGAGGTTTTCCAACAAACATACACATATTTCATATTTTTTCATCTCTACTCCTTATCAGTTTTCCACATGGTTAGAAAATTATTAAATTAGACAAAAATATGTTGCAGAAATTTGTGATAGCTATCTATCCATAAAATTTATTTTGAATTTTGATTATGTTAAGCTTTTCATCTCTAATTTCTTTTGTAAGCATGTCTAATTTTTTGTCAAAAAATAATGGGTACTATTTTGGGCATATATTTTTGTTGTCATTTCAAATTTTGAAACAAATTACTTATTTAAAAACTAGAATAATTTTTTATTAGTTTTCAATTGTGTCTAGGGGAGCATGCCACTTAAATTTTATGTTTCTAGGATGTACCCATTTCAAAAATTTGTAAAAAATTACATGTTCATAAAAAATAGTAAAAAATCTACAATATAAATTACCTAGTGTTAGTTAATTTCTTAGTAGTATAAATATTTGGAGGAGTACACTAGACATTATGTTATATCTTTTCACAAAAATTAGGACAAATTTTTGTGCTCTCCTTTTTTAGGGTCTTTTTTTTACATCAGTAAACTATCAAAGCCTTTGTATTATATTATAAATAAGAAGTAATAGAGTACTCCATTCAAACGGGCACTGGTAGGAAATAATGAAGAAAGAAAACATCCAGTCTAGCCCAAGACCAAAGTCCTATATTATATAGATTTAAAAGGGGCATTCCCTAGTAAGTATGAAGCTCTATTCATCAAAATTTTACATGGTGTTGTAACCATTTATTACAAATAAATTTCATTAATAAGGATAACTAAGAGCTGCAAGGGCAAGACTATGTCCAAGTGTTCTTCAAGTCCAGCCATGAGAATACTAGATCAAATATATGCATCACTAAAAGCTGCTAACTTCCCACATGGGGTTAGTGATTAAATCATAAGAAAGGAAAAAGAGGAGGAATCAATATAAAGAACTATCTATTAACCTCGTCACATCAAAGTTCTTAGTAAATGACTCTTATTCCGTAAATGACTCTTATTCCTATTTAGTTAAATTTTAATCATTCTACATAGTTCAGTTTTAAGGCATAAGTGTATATAGGAAAATCCCATTTGGTGTTAATTGTTAATGGACTATATAATAATAACCAAGTTTGTGATTTTTACTAAGATTTAATATGGGAACAATATTCCAATCCTCTAACTTCTCAGATCTTTGTTTAACCTTGGAGATGAGATAGTAATTCAGGCTTCCATTATGCTTTAACTAAAGAAGTCATCTAATATGATTAATCCTACTTGGTGTAAATCATTAATGGACTATATATAAATAGCTAAGTTTCTGATTTTTACCAAGATTTAATAGGAGAATAGTGTTCCAATCCCTAAACTTCCCAAATCTTTGTTTAACCTTTGAGTTGAGTTAGTAATTGAGGCCTTTGTTATGCTTTTACTGAAGAAGTCATCCACTTGAATTCTTCGGGATGCTAGTTTAACTTTTTCTTTCTATAATGTGTTTGATAATTTTTTATTTAGGCTTGTGAGAAGGGGAGTTGATCACAAAAATTGACGGTCTATCATTAGAACCTCTGCTTACAAATCCTTATTAATATATATATTTCTGTTAAGAAAATTGTTGAGAAAGAGAAAACCATGTACCTGGCCTTTAATGCTATTTTATTTAAACAACCCCCTTGTGCTTTAAAATAGTCATTTTTATAATAATAAGCCATATATACATTAAACCATTCACATAATTCAGGCTAACAATAATTTGACATATACCCAAAACGTCATAAAATAGGATTCCTATTCCGTCTCTCCTACTTCACAGATCCCCTAAATGTCATTTCCCTTACCTCTACTATGTGAAAAAGGGCTATTGAAGATTCCATATTGACAGAGAAGCTATCATGAGATCACCATAAAAGGAGTTATGAAAAATTACAAAAGTTGTGTCTAAATAGCAGATGGCATCGTAAGGGGTGTAAGGTTATGATTAAAGCCAACTCACATGTTGGTTGAGGATTATAAATGATGCCTAAAGGTTAAATTTGATATTAATGATAAATTTGTGGAGATTGAGAGGGAGTTAAAATGAGCGCTTAGTTTAGGATAAGCTACTAATAATTGTTATTAATGATGCAACAATATCTTATCTAAAAACTATGCTTTAAACATGAGTCTATATGTTAAAATATCTTGATTTTTATTAATTCTTTTATAAGTATAGCTTTAGTCTATCATTCCTTGATGTGTCATCTAATACTTTTAATTAATCATGGGTTAGTTCAACAATTTTTAACTAGGAAATCCCTAAATGTTAGAGCAATGCAAGGTCTCGGAACCATCAGCGCCTTTATTGGCAAGATCATCTGCTAAGGTATTTCCTTTCCTATATATGTGGTTAATCGTGACTCTTTCTAGTTTCGAAATAAGGTCCTAGCCCAGGTTAAGAAAGTTTCTCAACTTACAATTCGGAGTAGATGTATTATGCAGGGCATTGATAACAATCGTGGAGTCTCCTTCAATGGCAACATTTTTGAAATTGAGTTGGGAACAGAGCCATAAGCCTTCTATTAAGGCTTTAAATTCTGCAACATTATTTGTGGTGGGTTCAATTTTCTTTGATCTTTCTACTAATTTTCTTCCTGAACAATTCCTAATGTAGCATCGAATTCCTATAGGGCTAGGATTGCCTCTAGAGGCCCCATCAAAACCAAATTTTACCCATCCATCCTCTAGGGGGGGTCCATACATAAGTTTTCCTTAAACTTTTACTAGAATCCCCACCTTTGCCATTAAAGGGAGGGATCTTAAGGCCTATCCACCTATTTCTCATAGATCCATCCCATGATGTCATATTTTCATTGGTTTGATTTAATTTGCTATTCAGAGTTTATTGAAGTTTCTATTTTAGAGATAATTGTATCAGTCAATATCTCCTTATTCTTTCTTAAAGATGCATCTATTTCTCTCTTTCCATATTTCCCAAATTATGATTGAAGGTGAGATTATCCATAGTCCTTTGAAAATATTTTTGTAGTTGTACTTAGGCCATGATAATAATTGTTTTAAAATGGTATCATGTGGAACCATAGATAAGTTAATTTTTTTATAAAACCATGTCCATATGGTATGGCAAAAATTGTAGTGTAAGAGGAGATGGATAGGGTCCTCTTCAGCCATCCTACATAGTGGACATCTAGATGGTCCTTCATAACCCATCCTTTTGAATTTATGAACAGTGATAATTCTATTTTGTATTGCTAAATGTGAAAAGGTTCTCGATTTAGGGAGATGTAACAAATTCTAGCATAGATCAGTTGGAAAAAGTTTCAAGGTGTTTGATTTATGATTGGATAAGTACTTATATCCATCTTTAGCCTTATATTCTCCTATATGAGATCCATTCCATACAAGTTTATCATTAGCTAATGAAAGGTTAAAGGACCTCATTGATAAGGATGCTTTTAATATGAAGAGTTCTTCTTCTGGAATGTCATATATGTCCAGGTTTTTCCATTTCCATCATTTGGTTGTGGATAATCTACTTCCCCATACTCTGCTAAGGAGGTTCCAATTGCTTGTGATAGAATAGTCCTTTCCTAAGTTAATCTCTCAATTTTACATATGGGTGGGAATCCTTCCCAAGAGTCTATCTAGAATCTAACCTTCTTACCATTTTCTACTTGCCATGTTACTTTGTTGAAAATAATATGACTAAATTTCAACATAAAATTCTAGACTATAGGGCCTTGGGGGGGAGATTTAGTTCTAAGGATACTTGGGGGATCAGAGGAATTCAAATATTTGTCTAAGAGAGACCTAACCCAAGAACGTTCAATATTACTTATCATTCTCCAAATCAGCTTTGCTCCTAAAGCAAGAGCTTGAAGTTTAATATTTTGGATACCAAAGCCACCTTCCACCTTATCTTGGAAAATTTTGTTCCAAGCCATTAAGTTGAATTTATTTTTATTATTAACTCCTTGCTAGAAGAAATCCTTTAGGGATTTTTTCAGTGAATTTTCTATATAGGTAGGAGGATTTTGAAGTGACAATTGATAGATAGGTATGCTAGATAGTATTGATTTTAGCGTAGTAGTTCTTCCTACTAGAGAGAGCCATTTTCCTTTCCATGATTGAATTTTTTTAAAATTTTTCCTAATAGGGGCTCCCATAATTTAGCTTCATTATATGAATCATTTAAATGGAAACCTAGATATTTGCAGGGAAGGGATCCTTTTGATATATTAAAGATGGAGCTAATCCTCTTTTGTGTTACTACATCTATATTAAAAAAGAAAATTTTAGATTTTTCTCTGTTGATTTCTTGTCCAGATACCCTTGTATATTTTTATTAGTGTAGAGTTAATTAGGTCAGCTTCTTTTTCACTTGCTTCACCATAGAGAAAGGTATCATCAAAAAATTGTTGATGGGTTTTCGGTTTGTTGCTATTGGCAATCTTGAGCCCATTTAGGGATGATTTTATCTTCTTTTGTTTAAGGGACCTGCCAAGTGCTTCAGAGAGTAAAATAAAAAGAAAGGGTGATATAGGATCTCCTTGTCTAATACCTCTAGATGGGGAGAAGAAGCCTTCTAGGGTGCCATTAATGAGAATTGAAAATTTTGGTGTAGAAATACATTCAAAAATTAAGTTAATCCAAGATTTTGTGAACCCAAAGGCTTGTAGGAATTTGCATAAAAATCTCCAGTTAACTTTATCATAAGCCTTACTTATGTCCAGTTTGATAAGCATTCATGATTTTTTACTTAATTTTAGTCAATGAATTATTTCTCGGGCAATGATCATATCGTCATAAATCGATCTTCCTTGAACAAATCCAAATTGTTCCTCACTTATGAGCATAGGGAGGAATGTTTGAAGTCTTCATGGTAAAATTTTGGTTAAGAGTTTTTAGAGGGTATTATAGAGGACAATAGGTCTAAAGTCACTAAATTCCTTACAATAATATGATTTCAGAATGAGTGCAAGGAAGGTATGATTGATTTCTTTAAGTACTCTTCCATAATTCCTCATACTTTCCAAAGCCTCTGTAATCTCCTCCCCCATGAAATGCCAACAATTTTTTAAAAAGAAAGTTGCAAATCCATCTGGTCCTAGGGCTTTGTCTGGATTCATATTAAAGAGGACCTTAGTTATTTCATCTTGAGAGAGTTTATTCATTAGAAATTGGTTTTCTTTATCACTAATAATCTTGGGAATGGTTTTCAGAAAATTTGATTTGTCTTTATAAGATGACTCTTCATTTAAAATATTTTGAAAATAATTCAAGGCCTTTCTGGATATTTCATCTTTATCTTCTAAGATATGGTCTTCTTTTGAATGGATTTTGGTTATACTATTGATTGATCTTTTTGACCTTGGTGTTGTTGTGGAAAAATTTGGTATTCTTATCCCCTTCTCTAAGCCAAACTTACCTTGATTTTTGTCTTCAGTATATTTCTTCTTTTGCCAAAATATTTTACAGTTGTAGTCTTAAGTTTTTTTCCTGGGTATATATTTTTTCATTCATGTCGTTGTTCATTATTTCTAAGTTGATGTTTTTTAAAGCTTCTTCAATATCTCATTTTAGCTCAAAGATGTTTCCAAAATGATGTTTGTTCCATTTTATTAAGTTAATTTTAATCATTTTAAGTTTTTGGACTACTCTAAACATCCTAGATCCCTCTAATTTAGTATTGTTCTACCTGAGTTCTAATAGGTTCAAAAGGTTTTCATCTTTGAACCACATTTGTTCCACTCTAAAAGGGTTCCTTTTAGTCTAGCTTCCTTTTCCACTATTACGCAAATAGGGAAGTGGTCTGAGCCCGAATAACGGATGGTTTCCAATGTGATTTTGGAGATATTTTTTGGAAGGTAGCCATTATAGAAGAATCTATCAAGTTTCTTTACTACTTGGTTGCATCCTTGTCTTCTATTGTTCCATGTGAATGCATTATCTTTAGATGGGACTTAAAATAATGCATTGGTTTGTATCCATTGATTGAAGTCAGATGCTACTTGTGGTAGTATACCCAACCCTCCTAATTTCTCTTTTAAAGATGTCATAGCATTGAAGTCCCCTCCTAGAAAGGTAAAGGTAATATCTTGCTAAATATGCTGACTAATGTCATCCCATACCAATTTTTTTCCAAAATTAGTTGTAGGGCCATAGATGTTAATAAGTTTAAAGGTTAAAGAACTATTTCAATCAACTACTTTAATACTTAACCAATTCTTTTTATTCCTTAAGGTATTAACTTGGTAAGATTTAGGGTTCCAGATGATAGCTAGCCCTCCTGAGGCTCCTTTTAAAGGGACTCCTATTACTTTCCTACAACCCAGTTTTTCTCTAAACTTTTATAATTGTAAGTTACTTAATTTGGTTTCTTGGATTAATGAAAATTCAGGTTTATATTTATTAATACAATTTTTTAAAATTTGTTGCTTGCTAGAGGCATTAAGGCTTCTAACATTCTAGGATAGAATCTTCATACCTCTTCAAGAAGGCTCTTCCCCTTCCCAGCGTCAAAATTTTCAGCAAGCTTTGTTTGTCCTTCTACTATTGCACTCCTGTTTCAAAGTTCCTTGTGGGATTTTCTTCCTCTCTTCTTATGGATCTTTGTAACATTTGGACTGTTAAGAGATGACTCTAATTGTTCTATTCCTCTAGTGTCTAATTCTAGATTGAAAGCTTCAACATCTCTTCTGAGGTCTTCAAAGGTGTAGTTCTCACCCCCCAGTTCTAGGAGTTTTTGAACCAAAACTACTTTGTGTTCTTCCATTCCTTCCCCATCTATTTCCTCATAGAATTCTTTATTAGTTTCTTCTGTTAGTCAGTCTAAGTATTCCATATTATTTTTTAACTTCTCCTGAGATCTCATCTTCATGTGGAAACCTTTCTCTTGCTACCATCATCAGCTCCTTTTCCTCTAGAATATTATTGTTGTCTTCTATAATTCTATCCTTTATTGTCCTCTTCTCTGGTGTTTGCCAAAATTTTGTTATTTTTTTGCCTTCTTTTGTTGGGGTTACCTTATCCTTATTATCCTCTGTCATTGCTTTTTCTCTATTTAGTTTGTCTCTTAGTGACCCCTTTACATTATTTTTTGGGACTGCTGCTAAAAAAAATCTTGCATTCTCAATTTCTTCAATAGTGGTTACTAATTCCTTAATCTTATTCTCAGTAATTGCTATATCAACTTTCTGATCCTATTTGCATTAGGTAGCTAGTTGGGTTTTTCTGTTTCAGTTATTATTCTTTTTATGATTTTTTATCTTATGGTTATGACTTTACTCTTTTCTTGAGTTTTCTTCTGAGCTAATACTATTTGGACAATAGTATCATTGATTCTTAGTTTAATTTCTTCATTAAGAGATCCAATGCTTGATATATTCTCTATAATTTCTAATATCTCTTCATTTATTTCCATATTTCTTTCCTTTAAGAATGAGGTTTGTTGATCTAGGCCTTTTAAGAATTCTATACCTTCATTATATCTTGTCTAGGCCACTTGGTTGAAATCTTCTATATGTTTGATTTCCAACCATTTCCTTATATTTTCATGGTAACTTTGTAGAATTTCTAGTTCAGTTACTTTGCCTTCCACTGGTTGTCCTTAATGATAGAAGAATTCAAGGATTTTGTAGTTTCTTCCTCTAGAACTTCTTCAAACCATCTATGGGATGGTTTTTGTGCTGCAATCCTTATTTTTGGATATTATTTCTCCAATTTAGTACCCACATTAACTTCTTCAAAGTCATAAGTATTAATTGTCACAATATGTCTATCTTTAATAAGCATTATGTTGTTAATTATTCCTTTGTAGATTGAATAATTAACTCTATAAATAGATCTATTGAAAATAACTTTGACTACCCTCTGATTGTATAGATTTGGTTTGAGACAAACCAAGAGCTTTACTATGTTAGTTTTATCATTATGAGGTTCATATCCCAATAGTCCTCCTAGAGCTTCACCATTTTGAATAAATAATTTTATGTCAATGAGCTCTGCAAGAATATTATCTAATGTAATTAACACTGGTAAATTTAGGTAAGTTGTTGATTCCTCATTATAATTTGGAAACCATTTTAAGAAATTTAAACTATGTCCTTTAAAAAAACAAAGAGGACTTTCTAATAAAGATTTTGTTTATTTATCTTCCTTGCTTTCTAAGTAAGTTAAATCATTAGAGAGAAAGATCATACTTACCTATTTGTCGGAGAGGGTTTTAAGCCTTTCAAGCATATCCACTCTAGCCCATTTTGGTCTAGTCTAGATGGAATAAATCCACTTTTTTCTATAGTCAAACCAGAGCTTCTCACTTACCTCATTGTTGAAGATTATTGTGGGTGCTTCAGTCTCTTCCTTTTGATTTCCCTAATCTGTAGTTGCCATATCTGGTTTTTCTTTGGGGAAATTGCCAAATTGAAAAATGGGTTTTGATGCTGGAGTAAATTTTGACTGGAGCATTAAAGAGGGTTTTTTGGTATTTGATATAATTGAAATATTGTTATCTCTTGAGATGAAGGGGGTTTAGAGTAGGGAGTGGAGCCAAATCTCCAAGTTTTTGGACTGTATCTTTATTGGTTTTTTGCCTTCTTTAGAGAAGCCTTGATATCCTTTCTGAGATCTGTATACCGTTGGTTATGGCCTAGTGGTACCTGGTTTACTTCTAAGATCACGTTAGGTTGCATAATCTTATTCGCCCTAGCTTTTATAGGTTGTCCTGCCCTTTCTAGGTCGCTGACAATATACTCTCAATTTTTTGCATATCAAGTTTTGCTGAAGAATATCCTTTGTTTGTTGGTTAATTCTGCTACTTATGATCTTTCTCAAGGTTTTTCTCAGGGATTTAGTCTCATATTTCTGATATTCTTCTTGTTTATGACCTATTTCCATTCCTCTCCTTCCTTGTTGGGTATTGCCCTGATTTCTGCTACTCTAGATAATTCCTTTTGTCTAGCTTTTTGTCTTGTTATTGTAACCTTAAAATTTTGTGTTTTCTCGGCTTTCTTTTCCTTACCTAATGCATCAAATCTTTTTCTCACTAGTAGAAGAGGGGGTCTATATTGATAACTACAGCGTGGTTTAGGGTTAAATCTTTCAAAAGGTTTATTCACTGGTTTTTTCGATGAGATGTTTGCATTTTTTTTTCTTGTTTATTTATCGTCGAGCCTATTTTTTTTGTATTTTTTTCTTTGATCACCATTTTTCCTTTAGTTATATCTATATTAATGTTTTTCCCCTTTTTGAGGGTCTTTATCTCTACCATTTTCAAAATAAATCAGTGGTTTAGAAACTAAATTCACAGTACTACAATTCTTGTCATTTTTTTTTTTCAAAATTTGAGTTTAAATATCTTCAATCTCTCATTGAAGTTTAGAGTTTTCCAATTTAGGGAAAAAATGGCATCTTATACTGCTTTTTTGGTCCCCCATCTTTGTACACTTACCCTAGTGCTAGAATATATATCAATGGGGCACTAGAGTGGTGACAAGCACTAATAGAATCACAATAAGGGGTTCTCTACTAGCATTAAAAATGTCCTTCATTAGTGAAATATTTTATTAGAATAGGGTAGGAAAGTAACATAAGAACAATTTAAATTTACTAAAAACTACATAGATTTTTTATTTGGAAATAGGTCTATCTAAAAATCTAGAAACTTTATATTATGTAAGGGGTTAATGCAAGAAGTTGGGTCTCACTTTTGGCCAAAAAGTGGCAGTGTTTTTCCTATTTTTGAAATTTTTTGTCAATTGATGTCAAAATTTGAGGTATTTAGAGATTGAATATAAAAAAACTCCAAAAATAAAAATTTTAGTGTTTGAAATCTAGTTTTTGAATATGTAATTTATTTGTGTACCCATATGATAGATTTTTTTTTGGTATGGATCTTTAAAAACGACTTTTCCAAAATGCCTATTTCAGGACCATACCACGCTCGTGTACGGACACCATAATTTGACACAAATAAATGAATTTTCGCAAATCCTTTTAAAGGGAGTTACCTAATACAAATAAGATTGATGAAAATATTTTTTCTTAATTTTTTTATTATTAATTATGAATTGGCTATAAAGGTAAATTTTAAAACCTCTCATGTACGGAGCACATAATTTGATCAAAATTTGACTTTTTTCAATTTTTTTTTTTTTTAAACATCAAAAGAATTGTATGTAGATTGATGACATATAAATTAATTTTTTAAAAATTATAAAATAAAAAAGTTATTAAAGTTTTAGTAAATGTCACTTTTCAACGTTTAGGAGATAGTTTTGATTAATAAATAATGGAAAAATAGAAAATAAACTAATAACACTATAAAATTTACATTTTTGGAATCAGAACAGTAAGACCTATAATGGGTTTTTTTCTCATCAAAAAAATCAATGGGAACGACTATTAAAAAAAAATGACAATACCAAAAATTGTCAATTAAATGCTTTAGAAAAAAAAGGATCATAAAGGCATGGCTTGGTGGGACCAAGCCTATGCCATGGCTTTCCCCAAGGCAAAACCCCATGCAAAAGTTGAGAGCCATACCAAATTCCCGCTCATGTCTCAAGAATCAGGCACCCAATTTGTAATTCAAAAATCGGGTGCCCGATTGCTTTCAACCGTTGTACCCGACTGTTTAAAAATTGGGTACCCGATTTATAAATGGGTACCCAATTTTTAAAGAATCAGGTGCCTGATTTTTTAAGCAATCGGGTACCCGATTCTTATGTACCCATTGGGCCCCAAAAGCTGCCCCATAGACCGAGTTTCAATGATTGAAATGATTGAATAACAGTTTCGATCTGCAACAACGAATTTTATCATGCTTATTCTATTTTCTTGTCCTGTTATACAATTTGCAAGCTACTGATTCAAATTCAAAATTGGTGCAAACATGTGATCAAAACAACGAAGAAAGAAGAAAGCAAAAGTTCTAATAGATGAGGAGATTGTAGCAAATAAAGAGAATGAAGCACGACGTCAACAAGAGAGAAGACTAAGAATTAGAGACTTGCACAATGCTTCAAAGAAGAACGACATTCAGGATACCACGATGGATGAAGAGGTCAAAGAAGAGAACCCAATACAAGAAAATTCAGGTGCACATTCTAATCATGCATTCAATACAGGTGTGTCTCCAAACCCTCAAATTTTCTCTCATGATGAAATTGGTATTTTTTAGAAGCAGGTTACGATTTAAATGATTTAGATTTTCTTCATGAAAAGCAATTGTCAAACGATCATGCACAAAACACTCCAATTGAAATGCCTACCCTGAAAGAAATACCAAGAAAAATTGAAAATGATATTCAAATCCCAAATAATAATGAAAATAGTAAAGTGTCTAAAAATAAAAATTGCATGAATGTAGACATAGAAACACCAACTACTGAACAAACATGTTAGGATGATAGTAAAGTGTCTGAACATAATCTTCATATTCCTAATGATGTGTTAGATAATCTTGAGTGATTGGTTTCATGGAGACAAATTAGGACACATGCTAATAGATTGTATAGGCATTTTTTTTATAATAAGAAATTTGGGTTTCAATGTCAGCTAATGTTGCAACTAATTAAAATGTCTAAAATGCAAAAAGTAATGAGAAGGTTGGGAATGCATGCAAAACTCAAAAATAAAAATGATTCTTCAAAACAAGTTGTATCCACTGTTGCTAGTGTCTTTGATGTTATCGGAAAGAGAAGTCAGTCTAAAGATAAGAATGCAGCATGACGAGCAATAACAATAGCTTTAGTTAACAAATCAACATCTGAAAAAAGATTGATTAGCAACATAAGTGGATATCTTAATGTGAATCATAAGACTTTAGAAAGAGCTGTAAAGAGAAGGGTTAACTTTGAATGTGATCCAGCAAATATTTTATGGACTTCTAGTGGTAGACTCCCGAGATGTGATATGAAACTTACTAGTGAAGTCAAAAGTTTGATTGAAATTTTTTGGCATGATAATACAAGAGTAGCACCTAATTCAAGAGATGTTCTTAAATTGAGAATTGGGTCAAAAATACATGATCCACATCCTAAACACCTTTTGGACATGACTCAAACTGAATTGTTTAAAAAAATTGTAGATGGTAAGGTATTAAATATTACCATTAGTCAAAGATCTTTTGAAAAGTGTAAACCATGGTATGTAAGGATTAACAAAGAAAGAATCACATGTTGTTGTAAAACTCATATTCAATTTCGTTACCATTATGATGTATTTTGATCTATATGTGGTACCATGCATAGTAAAGAAATGTTGCAAGAATGTGGTATAAAAATACCACCTCAAACTATAAAATATTTCATATCAGATTTGTTTTGTAAGCCACCTAATGATCAATACTTTATTTTCAATGCATGTCTTTCTAGTACATGTGATATGTGCGGCAATCTTTCTTTGTTAGATGATGTTTGCATGAAAATGCTTTGACTACTTTTGGACAACAATTAGTTGAGGTATAAAGATATAAAACTATTGAATATCCATTGAAGGATGGGAAGATTGGAAGAAGGTTTGATCTAGTTACAGATAAAGTTAGTTGTCATGCATTTATGGATGAGTTTAAGAGTGTGATCATACCAAAATATGTTAAACACTCTCAATATTTTAGATGGCTTGATGGACAATTTTGCATATGTAAGAATACATTTCTAATTGGTACTATACTTTCAGTTGTTGACTTTGCAGAGAACTACACGCTTGCACTATAAGAAGAGGTACAACCACAATATTATAATTTAGTGCAAGTAACAATTTATGTTCATATAGTTTATAGGCATGCACCTGATAGTACAGAGGAGGATCAGAAAATATTGAGAGAGTACCATTTTTATTTAAGTGATAATAAACTCCATTCATCTAAGTTTTTCCAATATTATTTCAAGGTCTTTTATGATAATTTAAAAGAGAGATAAATTCAAATGACATAACATTGGATATGGTCAGATAATTGTACAGGACAATTCAAGAATGCTAGAATGTTCTATTGGTTGAGTAGGACACATAGGCAAACTAACATCCAACATGTGTGGAGTTTTTTTGAGGTTGGACATGTAAAGGAGAACATGATGGTGTTGGTGCATGTGTGAAGAGAGCCCTTAGTAGAGAGCAATTAAAATTTGAGGAAAAAGCTAAATTCAAAAATGCACATGAGATTGTCGAATGGTATAACAAATATTTATACTAGAGATCAAGTTAGAACTCTACAATCAAACGTTTGTTCTACCTAGTTGAAGAAAATAATATCCCTTCAAGATATGATTGTGATACAATTAGTAGGTCAGCTAAATGGCATTCATTTAGGAGTTTAGATTCTAACACTTGGACTACATGGACTAGGGAGCTTGCTTGTTTTTGTCAATTTTGTCTTGCAGGTGAATGGGAAGAATGTGAGAATATAGAATGGTTTGAAGATTAGCAACAAAGATCATTAGCACCTACTGACACGCATTTTGAAGATGATATAGTAAATGAAGGCCAGAATGTTACTTTTACATCAGAAGACTATGATCATATTTCAGACCTCATAAAACCTGGTATGCACAATTTAATTAGATTTTTTTGTGATCTCATGCTTCAATTTATATAATTTGTATATGTACACTCATGTGATTAAAGTGTTTCTATACTTTATCTTATCTTGTAGGACATGTTTATGTTGTTATTGCACCTAGTGATAATGATGAACAGACTGAGTATTGGCTAGCTAGATGTGTGGAACCTAAGAAAAAATTGGCATGTCATCAAGTAGATGATGATGGTTTTGAGTATCCAATCGGGTCTGTCGTTGTAGCTGGCACTGGCTACGTAGATACCTAACAAGAAGAAATGGTTTGCCAACATTTGAAGACTACTAAACCGAAAAGAAGATTTGCACTATTCTCTTTTGGTTGTGGCAACAAATATCAAATTAGAAAGATACAAAGGGAGACCCACCAATAAGGTATTATGGACAATTTCAATTGACGAGCACGAGACAATCACAGATGCATTGCAAAAGAGAGAGGATGTAGATGGTACAGTGGGATGACTACATTTAAATCAAACACATGTAAGTTTTTTCATTATTGTATTATTTTTATATATATGTACTTATATAATTTAATTACATGTATGTTTGTGTTGTCAATACCAATTTAGATAACTTATATGCCTCTTATTCAAGTCTCAATTACAATTTATGCAAATTTAAATGTTAAAGTGGATCAAACATCAACATCTTGTGCAATTTCACATAGTAAGTACATACAAATTACACATATATTTAGATAGTTCAGATACCTTGAATATTAATGTATGTGTTTATTAACATGTGTTTTTGTTTTACATTTTTATTTTACAGGACCTCATTTGAAGAGATTTGTTGAACCAATTTTATGTTTTGAGTTCACTGAACTATAAATATATCATTGACATTTTCTTACATATATTGTGAAATATGTTGTACAAACTAATTCAAAAATGAGAGTTTACTTCTATTTGAAAGTTAAAGGTATGCACTTGATAAATTATAAATTAATTGTCAATTTAAGTAATGACCTCCTATTTTGTTCCATTATTTTTACATTCAAGCATGTTTAAATTAATGTTTGTTTGAAGTTTCAAATTACTATTGATTGTAATATTAAAAACAAGTCACTTGTACATGATAATTTAAAGATCATTACTCATTGTATTGATTATATGTTAGATCATTACTCATTGTATTCATTGTATTGATTATATCTTACATTACCAAACAACACATTAAGATCACTTATGATACATTGTTAGGTACGTTATGCATACATGTGTGTCTTAAGGGGACATGGGAGTCCTAATAGGTCATAATAATTTCTATACATTTTAATAAGTCTTAATATGTTTACTAGCACATAATAGGTATTATTAGGTGATAATGAGTCTTACATTCCAAACAACACATTAAGATCACTTATGATACATTGTTAGGTATGTTATCCATACATGTGTGTCTTTAGGGGACATAGGAGTCCTAATAGGTCATTATGTCTGTTATAGGTTATGATAGGTATTCATATGTTTACTACCACTTAATAGGTCTTATTAGGTAATAATTACTCTTACATTACCAAACAACATATTAATATCACTTATGATACATTGTCAGGTACGTTATCCATACATGTGTGTCTTAAGGGGACATGGGAGTCCTAATAGGTCATTATGTCTGTTATAGTTTATGATAGATATTCATATGTTTACTACCACATAATAGGTCTTATTAGGTGACAATGAGTCTTACATTACCAAACAACACATCAAGATCACTTATGATACATTGTTAGGTACGTTATCCATACATGTGTTTTTTAAGGGGACATAGGAGTCCTAATAGGTCATTATGTCTGTTATAGGTTATGATAGCTATTCATATGTTTACTACCACATAATAGGTCTTATTAGGTGATAATGAGTCTTACATTACCAAACAACACATTAAGATCACTTATGATACATTGTTAGGTACGTTATCAATACATTTTTTAATCTAGTAGGTCAATTTCATTTGTATGAATCTTAATGCATAAATTTGATGTAATATTTATCCAATAATTCTCTATAGATAGTTAAAATTATTGTTCATCTTGCATATATACTTACAAAATGTGTCATATGTTCATGAATAAAATATGTCAGAATAAAGAAAATGGTTTGAATATACTTAAAACATGGTGAAACATAATAATATATACTACATACACAAGCATGATAAGAAGTCATAAAAAAAATAGTACATGGTCTAACATACATCATAACATGATCTATGAAGTGAAAAAATACATGGTCTAACATATAGTTTTAACTATCCTAACACAAAGTGTATACATCATAAACAATATACATCATAAAAACACAATCTACAGGTACCAACAAGACCTAATCTATCTGATTGAATTTCCTCTTTACTCCACATGAAGAGGACTCAAATGGATCATTATGTGTAATATGAGTCATCTCGTCATGTCGAAGACCTTGTGAGGTAGATGGATCACCCTGTGTAACATGAGGCACGTCTCATCATGTACATGCTTAATTGAAATGGGTCTCAAAATATAGCTTGCAAATAAATTAAATATTCACTACATAATAAAATAAATACCACATAAGATGGGTGTCCCTCAGTAATGGGAGGAGGCGCACTGTCAAAACTACCAAATGCAGCAGTGGTGAGGTCCTATAATTTACAATACATACATTTTTTAAATTTGATTTTAGAGCATAATGAACTATACATTATGTACATAAATCACAATACTGACCTCAAATGATGATGTAGGTACCTCCATCTAGCTAAGCCCTGTGCTCTCAGCAACACTCCTGGTGACGTAGTCCTAAAGTTATGGATACATAAACGTTTAGTCAAAATCAAATATACATGAATAATTACAAAGTACATAATTTGTACACTACATTTTTTATACACTATAAATTTAACATATATATATCATACTTGAGTGGTAGCCAATGTCATAAATGTGTCTACAACTATGCTAGCATGATAATCATAAGATGGAGTCGAAAATAGACTATACTGAGGCCTGTATGGATGAGTATGATATGGCTCCTATTTGTAAAATCAAAACACATAAAATATATATACATGTGAGTCAAAATTATTCAGATTATAAGTCAATAATAATTTACATACATAAAAATAATACAAATTATTTGTCTTCAGTCAAAAGTTCATACCGCATGTATTTAAGGCTGTGCCTGAGTGGTAACTGAAGTAGGACTTGTACTAACATCAATCTATGTAGATGCAGACAATCCCTACAAAATTAGATAAAAAGAACATATGAGCACATGTTATTAAATTTGAGTTTGAATGTACATTTTTACAGTGTAATTCAAAGTGCATAGCGTATAAAGGACGCCAACATCTGTAGGTCTCAGAAAAAGACTATACTGCCTCCTAGGAGGAACAGTATCGTCCATCCTCTGTTATTTCAAAAGTACAAATTAATATAGTTAATACAATTACACATGTATGTAGAAAGTAAATAATTATGTGTACTTTATATTTATATTAAAATTAAAATTTTACCTGCTGCTCTTGACTCTCTCCAGGCTCTCCCTGCTACATGAGGTCAACAAATGATGACACGTCTATTTTGTCACCACCATCACCACGTGCAACATGTACATCATCATCAAAATCTTCACCCTCAACATAATGGCCATCGTGTTCTGCATTACGATCGCTCTGGGGGCCTACGCATATGCCTCCACAGCTAGTACAAACATGTCCAAGTGGAGGAGCATGTACCACATGCGTCCACTATTGTAATAAATTGCTCAAAAGGGCACTCAGATGGGTAAAAGCAGATGAAATTGCTTGATGATGGTGAGGAACAGCCACAACAGGCGTAGGAAGAGGTATAAGGGGCTCAGCTCACCTATGGTTTCTCATTCTATCACTTAGCTTTTCCCCAGGCCTACCCTGAGGCATCCCTCTACCAGCCCCCTAAAATGCATTCATATCAAAATAGTTGGGTTTCAAACCCAACTCAAACTCAGCCCATAAATTCATAAGGAAGTACATGGGCACCTCATGGTTAGCGTGTGGTGGATGGTCAAGTACCATCCACCACCGCTCCCAAAAATGTGCTGCTATATATGGATGTCTACACCACCTAATGGAAATGTGAGGCTTCTTATCATTAATTGCTTCACCCGTCTTAGGGTTTACAAAATAATGTTTAAAATTCCCTTTACCTATATGCAGGTTATAAACCTCTCTATATGATAAGCAGTCAGAGTAGAAGGCACGCATGCTTTCCCTCCATGATCTAAACGAATCAATGTCTGAATCAAAATGATGGATGGAGTCAATCACACCTTGCATGCTATCTGCAAGATGTAGTAGGTGAGGGGGAGGGGGGTGGTGCCTCTCACGTCGAATAGACTCTATATCACACGTGAGGTCATTGAGGTTATGCCTCATGGTCTCGCAGAGCTCATCTGCGGTGGGTGGTGGAGGTGTGGGTGGAGGTGGAGGTGGAGGTGGAGGTGGAGGTGGAGGTGGAGGTGGAGATGGAGGGGGCGGAGGCAGGGGTATGGGAGGGGGAGGGGGTGGCAGTGGGTCCATCAAATATAATCTGCATATATGTTTGAACAACATAAAACATAAAACATGACAAAAATACATCACAACATAAAACATGACAAAATTACTATCTAATAAAATTTAAATCTAAAATTTATCAACTAGATCTATATAAATGCACATATCTTTATTAAAATCATATCAATTAAATAAATAAAGTTAAACACTTAAGTCAAATTAAACATTAAATACTGAATTTTTAAGTCTAATCATAAAATAATAGTCCAAAAAAATATATCTAGGTTAGTTCAAGGTTTCTTTTCTTAAAACAGGAGTCACCAAGCTAATGTTGCTTTCATGTACACTTATTTTGTGACACTAGGGGATTGTATGAACTCATTATGGATTATATGTTCATCTCAGGATGAAACAAAGTTAATATTATGACAAGGTTATGGTTTACAATTTTGTTATGTTAACGGTTTTCATGATGGCTAAGCTTAAGATTATTATAATGATTATGGTCCTTTAATGTTAGGGAACTTACCTAGGATTATGGTTTTAGTTAGAATTATATTTAGGTTTCGAACATTTATTATGGTCCTATTGTTTATAGGATATATAATAGATGGCGTTAGGATGAGAGTTAAGGTTACAATTAGAATGAAATCTTAGAGATAGAATTATGATTTGATTAAAAAATATTTATGATTGTAGTTTGAATCCTAAATATTATTCGCTTTTTAATGCAAACTATAAGTGTAGATCATGTCAGGTAATGAACTAATACATGTGAACCCTATCCCTAACCATATAATAATCATAATTCTAATCATAATCCATAATTCATTACCTTATGAAGCTTTGGCTATCCATTTTATTGCCAGAGTAATCCCATGAACTTTCTTAAAGTTTTCATTCCAACTTACTAATCTCCTTTCTTTATGTGAACTACTCCTGGTAGCACAATTCTTCATATTTCCTTTTCTATGTGACCAAAAAATGTTCCTAATAGATTTATATAGAAGACCGAACTTTTTTAAATAACATGAGCAGGAAGAAGAGAAAATTACACCCAATATGAGGAGAGAATCTTTTAACATACTTGAATTCTACCAACCAAAGTGAGATAATTAGAGTTTGAGTTGTTGAGTTTTCCAAAGACTTTCTTGTTGATATAAAGACACATTTCATTTATATGTTAGGGTTTACTACAAATGGAATCCCTAGGTACCTAACCACTTAATTATGAAATCTCCATCCAATACCATATTTACTACACAAGGTAGGGGACTCAATATTTAGCTCCAATAAGATAGATGTAGAGACATAAATCTTACTACCCGATACAAAGAAAAGAGGTCCAGTTTGATCATTAAATGACTCATGTTGCACTCTTCTAGCTTAAAAAGAATACAAATATTATCAACAAACTACATGTTAGATAATTATTAATTATTTGGAGAGTAGATCCTCTAACTTTTAGAGACAACTGGTTATCTCTAAGGAGATAATGTAATGAGTCAACAACAATAAAAAATAAAGAGGATGCAAGAGGACACCCTTTCATAATTGATCTAGAGAGTCCTAAAAATTATGATCTAACCCCATTAATTTCTTTACTAAAACCTTGACACCAATCATAAGAGAGGACACCATTTGACATAATATTGGATCGAATCCTGGTCTTGCAACATCATCATAGTGAAACTCCATTCCACCCTTTTGTAGACATTTTCATAATCAATTACTTGAGCATATCTACACTCTATCCTGGAAATGTTTCCCAATCCAAATTCTTCCAATAGGTTATCAAGTTCTCCAATATGCATAAATATCCTTAACAAAACACTTTTGTGTAGGGTTAATGATCTTGGGTAGGATATCCTCTAGTCTAGAGGCTAAGACCTTGGCAATAATTTTGTATGATATGTATTTAGGAGTGTCCTGTCTCTAATTTTTAATGAGATTCTTATCTCCCCTTGGGGATCAATTTTATGAGCCCTCTATTGATTACTTGACCTAGGGATTTTATGAGCCCTCCATTGATCACTTGATCAATTTTATGAGCCCTCCATCGATTACTTGACATAGGGATTTCTCATTACTAATTTTTTGGATGGAGGAGCTGATTTATGATAGAAATGGGTTTATTAAAGAATAATGCATCTTCATTCTAGGAATGATGGTTCTCATTTTATCCCTATCTTCTAAATCATTTTGAACTATCATCATCTTCTAACCAAAAAAATTGATAGTAAAATTAGGAAAAAGATCTTACTATATATCACTAGGGGGTGGGTATTTCTTTTTATAGAATAAGGCAATATTTTGTTATGTGGCCTTCCATTCTGCAAAGCAATAAACATTTAGGCTATCCATACAGGAAAATAGGAAACAAATAGGGGAATCTCTAGTCTCCAAAAAAAACTTTTAGGCACTTCCAACCCAAGATAAATAGAAATTAGTCCACCCTAACATAATTATCTAGTTAGGGATTGGGATGTTAGAGTGCTTCAATACCCTCCTAAATAGATATTACATGATGAATACTCACTTAGGATATAAAGGTTTAGGCATCGAGTGGAAAGACAAGTTATTCACTTCTTTAGATATATTCTTAGGCATCCAAGGGTGTAGTTCGAGCTCCTACTCACACTGGTGTGGACACCTCCACCTCTTGATGGTGAGGGAGGGTTACTTAATTAGATGCCTAGTTCATTCAAGTCTCTTCTAATTTTTTTATGATGTATCATTTTGAGACCTTGATATCAATGTTTAATTAGTTTTAGGATTAGGGTTCAATTTGGTTTGTACTGTTTGATTAGGTTTACATGCTTAGGTTTCAATTACCTGACAAGAGTTAATAAATTGTATTAAGTTTTAAAGTGCTAAATTTGGTTTTAGATATAGAATTATAGTTAGAACTTTTAGATTAAAAACCAACATTAATTCAAAAAATTTAGGTTTGAATTTTGTTTTAAAGTGTTGAATATATTATTGAGTTCTATTTTACGGTGATTTGGTTTAGTCTTAAGGTCAACGTTTAACTTGGTTCAGTCTTAGGGTAACGGTTCAATTTGGTTAATGGTTGGGGAAAGGATTCAAGGTTATATTCAAGGTTTCTACTGTTAAGTTGGGATATATAATTAGGTTTATGATCATGGTTTAATTCAATTTGGTTTATAAGTATAATATTAATTAGTTAAGGGCCAAGGTTACCTTTCAATCTAGTTTGATATATTCAATTTGGTTTAGGGTTACCTAGGGGTTGGTTTATTTTAGTGTTAAATATTAAGATATAATGCTTTGATATCACTCATTTTTTGATATTTTGATTATATCACCCCAATACATGTTGATAACTTATATGCGATGAATCTTACAAATATTATTTGATCTCATTACATGTGTCATGGTAATTTTTTTTAGTTTATGTACATGAGATGCTCCTATATATGGTGTTTTTCTTTTCCTATAATATATAGTGTTATATATATAAATTTACCTAAGTACCCTTCTTGATTATCTATGATGGACATGTCATAAATAACATATCTCTATATGATTCTTTTGATATGATATGCATGGATAATATATATAATAAAATTTTTAAATCCTTCCTATGCAATAAATGATGTAATTAGATATGTACAAATGTTTTTAGATTCACATGTACATGACATGTAGATGTAGATATGATGCTCCTCTAGGACAATTTAGTCTAAATTATAGATAAGGTTAGAATTTTAGGGTTTGACATTTATAAAATTAGTACTCAAGGTAAGATAGGAAAGTTATTTAATTATTTATAAATTACCTGGTGTAGGTTTTAGCAAATTAAGATTAAGGTTAAGATGATAGTAAGGGTTATGATTAGAGTTAAATTCAATACTAATTGACATTATAGTTAATCCTAAATGACGCCCAACCAAGGGATCCAAAGAACTAATCAAAAGTTTTACTAAGCAAGCAATAACATACATACAATAATTTACATTTATAAAAAACATAAGAGATTGCATTCCTTAATGAGCACATTTACATTTCATTTTTAAATAAGTATAAGTACTAAAAGTAAAATAACTAACACATCCACATGAAAGAATATTAACTACTTCAGTTCAATCCATTTAAATAATATATACATTTGTTCTGAATGCCACTTGGCAAATTAGTTCGGAATGCACAATCATCCACTGTACATGTCACAAGGTATGAAAGGCTGAAAGAATATACATTTATAAAATAGTTTACATCATCCATTTTTGATCCATGAAACAAAGTACAATACAATTTAAGTAAAATCATTTTAAATACTAAGTCTTTTGTTTGGATCCCTTGGTGGGCTATTATGTGATTAAGTACTTAGTTATATATGTTTAGGGTTTTATTGTACATAACTATATGGTTAGGTCGAGATTACAGTTTAAATAATGAATTTAGGTCGAGGTTATAATTAAAACAAGGTTGAGGTTATAATTAAAACAAGGTCGAGGTTATATGGTTCTAGGTCGAGGTTATATTTATTTGTAAAATTACATGTTTAAACAATGAATTTACATCTAATCTAATCATTAAACATTGTAATAAATACATAAATTAAATACATTTCAAAACATCTAAAATAATAATTTTTTAAATAAATATTTAGGAAACTATATTTTAATTAACAAATACAAAAATTTAAATATCTACTCATTAACAATGTAAATTTACAATTTTACGTATATTAAAAATGAAAAAAATAATAAATTAACATACATATTAAATTGAAAATTGAAAAAAATAAAGTAAAATAGTACCAAACATATTAAAATACCTGGTATATCGAAAACTAGCAGCAAGGGGGTGGTCAGTAGGGCTGAAAATCGAGCTCCTGTATGCATCTCTAATCAGGCTCCCATTTTTGAGGTCATGAAAATGACTTCAAAAATGCCAAAAAAGGGGGTTAAATAAAGTCTTCCAAATCGGGTACCCAATTTTTAAAAGTAATCGAGCGCCCGATATTTGAGTGCCTCGGGCACTCAATATGCTTTTGAATATTGGGTACCCAATTTTTGAAATTTGGCTCAAGTGCCTGAAGCTTAATTTTAGAAACGGGTACCCGTTTTTGAGAAGTAAAATTTTGCAGATCTAACTTCCGCAAAATTGTGACCCAACTTCTTGTGGTCACCCTAAGAGTTGAAGATTACCTCAATATCCAATACTTACTATAAAAATATATGAAACCTTTGACAAGAGAGTATGAAATAAATGAGCTTTCTTGAGAGTAAGATCTTTAAGATATGATACAAAGTGTCATGAGACCTTCTTAGATAGGCAAGGTGAAGGTGAGTGATAAGATGAAGCAAGATATTGACATGTGTCTCAATATTATAACATGAGACAACTAAAAAAACATTAAATGATGTAAGAAATAATAAGTTAAAGTGATATATGAACCCATTTAACTAACTTCTTGAAATCACACCTTGTATCAATGTTAGCTTAACATCTAAGTTAGTTCATATTAAGGAATTATTTATGACATAACCTTATTCACACTTATGATTCTTTGGTTGAACCCTTATTACCTAGGTAGTGGTAAAAAATAAAGAGTAAAGACAATAAGCATCCATAAAATAAACTTATAATGTTGATGTTGTATAAATATCTTTATGCCCATAGATGTGTGCCATATTTCACCCTAAAGACTTTAATTCTAGAAATTCATAATGAATTAGGATTTACCTTTGTGCAATTAAAAATATTGTGCACTATAATCGAGTCGTAATAACTAGATTGACATGAGAAACAAAAGCATGTTTTAAAAAAAAAAAAAAAATTTATTTTTTATTTTTCATGCTTATTAATATAGCTTGGTTTGGTTCCTTAAGTGCAAAAATGATCCAAGATTAAGAATGGATAATCTAATTATCATGATCAAGCCTTGGGGATTACTAACAATGTAAATAAACTAGGATCAAATTGTTTACTTTTACACAAGAATATCTTTGTATGATAATCATTCTATTAGTAAAAAAAAGTGACTCCAAATGAAAGAGACTTAAGTGAATGGATATAATTATGTGATCATTTTTACCTATCCTTTTTGTTTATTTGAAGATTTTTTTTGATATACAATATTTTATTTTATGTTAATATTTGGACTTATTTATTATATAATATTGAGTTTATTTTTTATTTTAAAATTTAATTTTTTTCTTAGTTTTTTTTAATTTGGATTGGTGGGTTGAATCCGATATCAACATGGGGATCGAGTAGACTCAAACCCAAGACCTCTTGAATAAGAGGCTCAAAACTTACAGTAGTATTGAAAGGTATTCTCCCTTTTTTCATATATTTTTATTTCATAATTGAATTCATGTACCTTTTTCCAATTTCAAAGGCTTTCAAACCTTGGTTACTTGAGAATGAGAATATGTTCAAATTTTAAATTTCTACGAGTGGCATGTTAGGCCTAGAAATCTAATATAATGGAAAGTAATCAAAACACGATCAAAACTTTACTATATCTATTCATCAAGATTCATTACATAAATAAGGTAGTCATATAGCAGTGGATCAACTGTTATTTAACAACTACCAAAATTGAAATGTATTTACCTAATTCTATAACCCTAATGATTAATACATTAACATCTCCCCCTTAATTGGAAAGGGTTACATGAAATTAAGAGTATTTTGAATTCTTCAAACTTTGAACTCAACCAGAAACGTTTGCTGGTTGATCTGATTCATCCTTTGAAAGCTTGTATGTGTGATATGATCTAAAATCCATTTGAACTCACAGAGTTCGAACTTTTATACTTCAGCATGTTGTCCATTGTTGGGCTTTAAATTTATATAATAAGCCTATTGCTTGGATAGGTCTCAGTTTGATACTTATTTTGTCCCATTGGAATTGGCACACTTTGGGTGCATAATATCTTAAAATAGCACACATTGGGTGCTATGTACTTGTATTTTTCATGTTACAATTTGATAAGAGCACACATTGAGTGCAATAGAATAACACACATTGGGTGTTATGGACTTGTTTGTCCCTATTACAATTTGATAAGAGCACACATTGAGTGCTATGAAATAACACACAATGGGTATTGCAGACTTGTTTGTTTGTATTATAATTTGATAAGAGCACACATTGGGTGCTATGAAATAACACACATTGGATGTTATGAATTATTTTTTCCATACGACATTTTGATAATATCACACATTAGGTACAATAAACTTGTTTGAAAATGGTATAAACTTTTAATTGTAATGGTATACAATGAGCCATTGTAATTGCCCTAATCAATAAAATGGATGATTCACTTATAAGATTTGGTGACCTATTGTGGAAGGAGGAATTAGCATCCACAACATTTTTGGATAGATCATTACAAAGAAATCTATCTATCAACAAATGCATGATGACAGAGAGATATTGAGAGCTTAAACTATCAACAATCCATAACGAACTTCTACTATGTAAGTTTTTGATTTGTGCAAGTAGAAAGGTGTCATTTCTAAATCATATTGGTTTGTGATTTGTGCAAGTAGAAAGGTGTTATTTCTAATAATCATCCATTTTATTGTTATACGTTAACACAACATTCTCTTTATGTTTCTTTGTGATCAATTTCTCAATTTTACCTTTAGCCAAGACCTTTGGGCTCATAAAGGCATTTGATTATTATTATTTAAATTTTTCATTTCAAATATCTTTTCCATATCCAAAAAAATTTTACCTTGGCTTGAATCCATGGTCAATTTATGGTTTTCAATAAAGATTTTAACTTCAAACATTGTTGAGTTAGCTCCTTTACAAATGCTTTACAAGATTAGGGTAAAATGTACTAGGTCACACTGGAAAGATTAGAGATAATATCTTGATGCTCATTTCACATATACAACTATCTACATCATCTATGGTTCAAAATCTAAATAGTAGACTGGTTTTTTAGTCCACAACCATTATATGACAAAAAAGACTTCATGCAATATTTGAATATCCTACTTTGTATATTCTTAATTCTCTCCCTATAATGTCTTGGTTGATCCATTCAAGTGTTCTAATCCTCATTGTAATTTTTTGTTCACTAGAAATGATTAAGTATATCTTTTGGTTTTATTTATGGGATCTTTTTGGACTTGGGCACATGATTTATTCGGGCATATTAGACATAAGCTCATTCCTAGTACATTATTTAAGTGTGGTTGCAAATTTTATTTGAATCTTTCCTAACTTGGTTTTTGGTTTTACAATTTTTGTTGAATATTTGAGGAAAGATAAAATATCAAATATCTTTCTAGAAGCTTCTACTGACTCACATTTATTGTTGTATACTGTCATGACCTATCCTTTGATGTTCCTGATATTTTTCTTGGTTGGTGACTTTCATGACCTTTGACTTGGTTAGACTATGTTTTTGGATATTGATTAAGAGAAATATTTAAGATAAATGCATTAATTTTATATTTTAATGGGAATTAGATAATGCATTTATGACTAGGTTAAAGATATTTTAAATTTTGTGGATACTATACGATTCCTTAATGAATGTTTATCAATCATGATGTTAATGATGATGTTGCTACGTCAACTCATTATATGAACATGATAGTAAAAATTAATTTGGATAATTTAAAGTGTTTTATCTATTAATGATTATATAATTAATGATGATAGAACTAATGTGTGGATATTGATTCATCCTATGTTTTAAGTGTCTAAGTGGTTGTAGGAATAACAAGATGAGGGTGCTTAAGGTAGAGGAGGCTAGCTCCTCAAAAGGAGATGCTTGGATCATTTGGCAACCCACACATCACCTAGGAAACTCTAAATGGACTTAGTTATGAATTTTTTGTTTTATTTATACCTTACTCTCTTTTGATGGTAATTACAAAATGATGGAGGTGGGATAAAAAGAGTGGAAATGAAACTTATAATTTATTGTAGGATGAAATGCTAAAAGGAATTTTTACATGATTGTATGAAATATTGTACTTGTAAACATGATAGGATGTTATAATTGGATGATGTTAAGATAAAAAAATTGTTAAATTTACACTAGGCAATATGAATTTCAAAATTTAGTATTAAACATTATACAAGTTGAAGTGTGGGATTTGTTAGCCAGTGACAAGTAAAGAAAGGTGTGGAAACTAATTCCTTTTACTCATCTCCTTTAACTTTAGCAAATAAAGTTAGAAGATCAATTTTTGATGCTTGATTAAAAAAATTAGGAAATCACCAAATTGGATCAATTACAGACAACAAGGTAGTTAAAAGAGCCTTGACAATGTTCGTAGGGAATATCATTGGGAGTTGGAGAAGAAATGACAACAAGACAAGAAGGGAACTGAACTTGTAGTTGGCATTTACTATCTGGAGTTACAAGGTTCCTATTCTTATATTTTTGTGTTTAATTCTTATTATTAATATTTGAGACCACAATTAAATGTGATAACAAATCTTGATAAGCTTGGTTAAAATTTAGCTTAATAAATTGCATTGCATTGGCCTTATGTGTTTGAGAACTTTTGTATTGTATTGGCCCATGCGTTGAAAAATATCAATACTTGTAATGGATGTGTGCTTGAACCCTTATGTGGCATGCATATATAAATAATTCCTACGCTTTTATTCTTGCAACCTACATGCATATTCATCTCTTTCTTTGACAAATCAATTTTTAAAGGATTAAAAAGGATTGTAGGGAAAATTGCAACAAATAATATAACCATTTCCACATAACCCATAATAGATTTGAAATGAATATGGAATTAAAATCCACATGCAAGAGAATAGACAACATACCCACAAAAATTGTGACACAAGATATACCCTAGGAAACCCTCATTGAGGGAAAACCCCAGCTTCCAATAACATCCATCACCATGTATTATTCAACAAAAATACCATTGTAATACAACCATGGAAGCCTTCAAAGCCATAGCCACAACCAAGAAATCCATGGGAATAAGCATGAATCCACACATCTCATGTCATGCTTCCAACCTTCACAAATGATCCCTTGGCTAACCTTTCAAGCTTTGTACTACTCGATTATTTTCTTTTCGCCTTCTTCTTCACATACAACAACTACCCTTGTGGCTGCTTATGTAGTGGCAAGTCCCACAAAACCACCAAGTGGTATTACATAAACCATGTGCTACCTAACCTCTTGACCCCCCATTTAATATTAGAAATTTAATTCTTTTCCCCAATATTAAATAATTACATGAAATGTTATGACAATTTTACAATACAGCTCATCAAGTATATCCCATGAGAATCTTTACATGTTGCACATCCATCTAGGTGCAACATTACATAATAAAACAATACAGTACAATAAAACAATATTATGCAATATGTGCAACACCCATTATCTCAACAAGGATATGCCTTAAGTGAACCACAAAATGTATGTGAGTTCCTAAAGCTGGATATGATAGAGTTCTAAGATTAAAAGGATACACTTACTGTGCCTTTAGCAAATCATGTTGAGTTCATTTAATCATCAATGATGTCAATTAATCCTTAAATGCTTCCCTACCACTGTTGCTCAAAATGGTATTGTTTTGTTTGGATGTTATTCAAGGATGATTATAGTGTTAGGATTAACTACAGATAGAAATAACAATTACTTGCAAATATAACTAATATCATAAAATAACAAATCACATAGAAGAGAACACAAGACACAAATATTTAAGGTGATTCACCCAATCCTTGGGCTATGTCCACCAACAACATGACCATTATTATTATTATCCAATGATTACAGAACATAATCCCTTACAACTCAACAACATTGCAAGTAGCTACAATCTCATCATACATTATGAAATCCCTAACCTTAAGCCATTTTATACAAGCTTTTTATCGCATACAAAATTAGGGTTAGAATAAGTCATCCAATAGATTTTAGAGTAATTAATTATTTATTTATTAAATATTTATTCTATTTACTTAAGCTTATTTAGGTTAATACATTTATTTAATATTTAGTATTTAATAGTTGTAGTGATGAGTTGTTGAAAACACTGGAGTTTGTTCCCTTCTAGCATGTTCCACCTTTTTGTGGAAGTGTGCTTAGTTATCAACCTTATCTTCTTGCATCTTTCAGCTTATTCTACAAGCTTCCATGAGGCCTTTATATTTGGGCTCTCTCATTGTATTTTCTCAACACATTCTCATTGTAAATAAATTTTCATTGTTTTGCAATATGTTCTCTCTCATGTCCGTTTAGGGTTTTTTCCCAAGCTCCACCTTTTCTTTCTTGGTTTCCCTTCGACAGGTTTTTTCCATGTAGGTGATCTTGGTGAGCTATGGAGTTGGATTTCATCAACTCCTACATGGTATTAGAGACTCCCTATTGCTGCTTCGTTAAAGGATTTTTGAAGCCACGATTCAGAGACACAAACCCTAGTTTGTTTGTGCATTTTTCTTCAATTCGAGGGAAGAGCACTTTTTTGGAGCACCTTGGGCCCAAATGGGCACTGCCATTGGATCCGAAAGACTGTTTGTAGTCAGGATTCATATAAAACTTTTTGATTTTGGAGACAGGGCTTCGAAAGGCAAAATTTTTTAGTTGCAAGGCTTTCCATACAGTTGTACGGATGATTCACCATTAAAAAAAAATTAGTGAAGAGCACGCCACTACGAGGCTACCCGTGCTCTACCCACTCCCTACTAAGCCTGGCCATGCCTCCTTTTTTCCCCACCACGGTAGCTCTGTTCCTGACTGTAGCCTCCCCAGGCGACGCCTCCCTCCTACACTTCACTCTATAGGTGATTTGCAGCTCCACCGCCGGTTATCTCAACCCATCCTCTACCCAGGTACAGTCTGATCTGCTTGTGTGTACAGCTCCAATCTATGTCAGTAGCACAGTTGGCCCTCTTTTGCGCCCAACCATCTTTGGTACACTTGGCACCATTGCAGGGGTGATACGTGGCCTGGGTACCACATGGACCCACCATGTCACCCCTGCCATGTAGCTTCTTTTTTCCTCGACAGCTGCTAGGCCTTTAAATTTTTCCCCGTGAAATGTTTATGTTAGCATGACATTAGCACTACATCAGCAAGCCTCTTGCACCTCTCCAGGGTCTTTTTACCTACCTTCAGTTTTTTGGCCATAACTTGAGCATACAGAGGTATTTTTCTAATCCAAAAGAAGTGTCAAAAAGATGGTTTTGAGATGCAAACATTGGTGTAGGTATTTTCAAGTTTTGATATAGTTTTGTTGCCCATTTTTTCAATTGAAGTCTGAAGTTCTATTTTTGACTTTGGCATGGATATCTTTTGCATCCCATGTCAGTTTTTTGAAAACGTTATATTTTTGGAAAGCTGGTTTTGTCACCTTTTCAAAAACGTAGTCTTTTTCCTTAGATTCTGGTCCATGCTCTTTCTATCATGTTTTTAGCATTTTTTCTCTATGGTGGATATCTTGGGTGTTTCAAGTAAAAAGGATCATTTTTTTGGCATGGTTTCTTTTGTTTTGGGTTGTACTTTCTTTTGGGTCAGTTTTTTCCTTTTCGTATCATTGTAGACATCATTTGTAAGCACTTTTATGTATACGCACTGAGATAAAGTGTCACTCTTGCATTTTGGGTTCATGAACATTGTTTTGAGACAGTTGTACTTGCACTATTTTTATAATGCACCATGGGGGGATAGTTGTTTTCTATTTTAGGCCTTCTTCCTTTTATTTTCCCATGCAGTGTCAGTGTGACTGTGTCTTTATAGGTGTTTGTACCTCTTCCTCTCTCATTATTCTTGATTTTGTCTGCATTGGATTTTGGCCCACCTTCTCAATTGCCTGTCATCTCACCCTATCTACATTAAAGGGGGGTTATGTTGTTGTTCTAATGCATCCTTGGTTTGATGGTTCGATAGTGTGAACTATGTATTCAATGGTTGATCCTATATATGGGGTGATTATAGTAGTTGGCTACCTATGCATTTCGATGAGATGGATCATCTACCATATAGACACGCTCATTTTGTGCCTTCTTCTTCCATGTAGGTTCTTCAAATCAGAATTTTCTTTTTGATGGCAGACTTTGTAGTTTCTTCATACTTCAGTGATGTTCTTCATGATCACTCTTTGTTCCTATTTTATGGGGACATTCCCCTAGTTGGAGGCTTCTTTAGTTCTTCACTAGGTTCTTACCTCTTTTTGGGGGAGGGTTTTTCCCACGTGGTTTTCTCTCTTTCCCCATTTTCAGAAGTTACATCTCTTTGCATTGTACATGGGTACCTAACATGGCTTTGTTGTTGGGACCCATTATGCATTTTATCTTAGTTTTGCGAGCTTAAGGCATTCCCCTAAGTTGCACTTAAGGGGGGGTGTTAGAGTAAATAATTAATTAATTAATAATTATTTATTCTATTTACTTAAGCTTACTTAGGTTAATGCATTTATTTAATATTTAGTATTTAATAGTTGTAGTGATGAGTTGTTGACAACATGGGAGTTTGTTCCCTTCTAGCATGTTCCACCTTTTTGTGGAAGTGTGCTTGGTTGTCAACCTTATCTTCTTGCATCTTTCAGCTTGTTCTACAAGCTTCCATGAGGCCTTTATATTCGGGCTCTCTCATTGTATTTATAACACATTCTTATTGTAAATACATTTTCATTGTTTTGCAATATGTTCTCTCTCATGTCCATTTAGGGTTTTTTTCCAAGCTCCACCTCTTCCTTCTTGGTTTCCCTTCGACAGGTTTTTTGCATGCAGGATATCTTGGTGAGCTGTGGAGTTGGATTTCATCAATTCCTACAATAGAAAAATAGCAACAGATGTCTTTTACATTAATAAAGTTTGTTGAGATCTACAGGAGCACATTTGGGGCTCTGCCCAAGATCCCACAAGGGGTGTTGTCCCTTGACCTCATCTTGGGGGCGCTGCCCCCAAACCCCTATAGTATATTTTGGGGCAAAATCATGCTGAATAAAGTGAAGAAAACTTAACCTCCAACTCTTATTAGGTTCCACATCACAACATATGGAGCCTTTCCATTTTGAAAAATGGTGTGGCAATGCTCCCTTGTACAATAAACAACATGATAATTAACTTCTTCAAAATACGAGCAATTAGGAGGAGTTTTTCAACTGTGTTGGTACTTAGGGAATTAGTTACTCTCTCTAGTTAGATCAATGTTATTGTGACCATTGATATTAGACCTAATCCAATGGATGTGCTAAATATTTTGTTTTCAATATCTAAACATTCTTCTCAGCATGAATGATGTATAGATGGATATGTACCATAGTGATAGCTCTAGTGTAACTAACTAGCTACCTCAATTTGGAGATTTTCTTACCTTAAATTAAAAAGTTGGTTTAAGAAGAGTGAATGTACCCAATTGAATAAATAAGTTATAGTTAATTGGTAGACACTAAAAGGTTACATTTCCTTCTCTGTTGCAAGATAACAACTTCAATGTATTGAAAGTAATTATGCATTAATCTTACATTAGAAGTATTCCTCAAAAGGTTAATTAGCCTAATCGGATCATGTCTATTAGAATGGATGACACAATTAGAAAAATAATAAAAGATTTATGTTAGTATATGAATGAAGATCTAATTGTTGAGCATAGAAGAGATGTATTTTATTATGTTTTCATTGGTAAAACCATTTCAGTGTCTAGATCTATTGTGTTCAGCATAAAAGTGATGTAATTACATTGTATCTCTGCACCATAAATTGTATATAGGAAATGCATTCCTTCTTAATCATATTTTAATGTAGTGTGACATGTTACACAAAACCATTTTTTCAAAAAGAAAAATATTTATTTTTATTTTTATATATATATACATATGTTGAAGTTTTCTTAATTATTTTGGCAAATGTTTACTATTGCATTAATGAACAGGGATAAGTTGAACTACAATATTATGGAAAATGCTTCATTAGTATATTAATAAACATATATGTTGCATTAGTTTAGCTAGATAGATTTTCCATTATCTTATTGATGAATATAGTATAGATTACTTCATCTTGGTACCAATGAACAAATATGCTAGATTAGTTATTTGAATAGATGCTTCAATTGTTTTTATTAAGGAGAAGAAAATATGCTGCATAAAAACAATTTTGATTGATGTTATTCATTATATTATTAATCAACAAGGATGTAAGCCATTATTGACTAATGGACTAGAAGTATTCTTCTACCATTTTATTTTCTTTTGTGTGCTTCCACATGATAAAATCATACAAGAGTGATATGAATCCCTTGTTCATCATTGTTCATGAATATTGTTTTGTATAATGATTAAAGAATGAAGAATGAGTTCAAGAAAGCAATAGATGTGTTATGGATTTTTATATGATTTCTTGCACGAGTGTGTTATATTACCTTATGGGGTGGGTGCCAAAAGTGGATAATCAGGGAGGGATGTAAATGGATACAATTTTTTTGTTTCTTTCTATCATCTAGTCATTTAGAAATGGATACATTGTTTTTGTTTCTTTCTATCAATAATTTTGGATTAAGTGCTTTGACCAAAGTTGTTAATGCATATGTGTAGATATGCTTGTGTATTTCATTTCCCTATCACTTTCATGAATTATGTCCTACATCTAGGCAATATTTTGTGATTGTAGTTAGTTTCATGACTGTAATAGATCCATCTAATCCTCTTGTTCTGGGTTGCTAGGCTTCTCTAACTAAGGTTGGGGCATTCTTCACGTCAGGATGAACCTTGAGGGAGATAACCTCTCTATTGTTGGGTGGTAAAAGAGATTGGGCCACACTTCTATCTCAGATAGAAAATAGACGATGTCAAATGGCTAGGGAGATGGGGACTTGTAGATGGACTTTGATGTCCAAGGGCATTTCTTATTTTCTTGAATATGTTTTTCTCTTTCATGATATAGTATTTGTCTGATGTACTTATCATTCCATGTTCAACATGCAGGTTGAAATTTTCTATGATTCTCATTAATGTATGAAAATTCAGAGTTATGTATAATGTATTACTATGTTGGAATGAAGTTCGATGTGTACATCAACTTCCTGATTGTATTTTATTAATGACATAGTCATGTGATAACATGTGTTTGATATTTTGATCGACATGTGGCTTATAAAATGTAACTAATTATTTATCTTTTCATTCAACATCTGTAAGTCAAAATCTAGTGTAATTTATATATTTACAAAAAGTGATTTATATAACATGTGTTTGATAGTTTGGTCGACACGTGGCTTATAAAATGTAACTAATTATTTATCTTTTCATTCAACATGTGTAAGTCAAAATCAAGTGTAATTTATATAATTATAGAAAGTGATTATTGAATTGACTATTATAGTCGACTATTGACTTGGCTTGACTATTCTACACTTTACATTTATTGATGAGGTGGAAGTATCTAGTAGGATTGGGATTTGACATATGGTATAAGAGTAGTGTTAAACCCTAGGGCCTTGGGCTATTGTGCTAAGTGCATAATTACTTCTAGATGAAAGTGTTGAATTTTCACCCTGACCACCATAAGTAACACTTGGGATGGGTCAAGAAATGGTCCAAAAAATGATAGATCTAATGAGAGGTTGAATAAGATTTTATCCCTTTTGACTCAACAAGGTCGTTGTATAGATACCTTGGAAAATGATGTGAGAAGTAGACATGGTGAGGATGAAGCTAAGAAGAAGGATAAGGATCAATGCTTTAGAAGCCCTATGTAGGCAAGAGGAAGAGAAGAAGATCAATTATCAGAGGCACACAAGAACTTGGAGGAAGATAGGAGGAATGAAGATAAACAAAATATGGAAGTTGACCATTGAGTTGCTGAGAATGTTACTGACAAATTTTACATTATAGTTGATTTAAGAAAGGACCTCAAGAAGGTCACTTCTCCTATCTTCAATGGCATGACTTCTAGGGAAGATATCGAGGCATGGATAGCTACTATGGAAAAATAATTCCTTTTCTAGAATTTCACATGAAAATCAAAGGCAATATGGGTGATTTTTTAGCTAGTTGGTGAAGCAACAACATGGTGGGAGAATGTAATGGTTTAGAAGAAGAAACATTATGGTGAGATCTCATGGGAATAATTCTTTTAGCTATTCTATAAAAGGTGGTTGGCTCAATTATTATATGATAAGAAGGCATCTGAGTTCTACAAGTTGATATAGGGAGTTAAGACAATTATTGAGTACCATGAGCAGTTCTATCACTTGGTTACATATGTACCCCAATACCAAAATGGTGAATTGTCCAAGACCCATAAGTTTTTTATGGGATTGTGTCTAGAAATCTACAATAAGGTAGAGATGTACGAGCCAAAAAAATAAATTATTCAAGTTTAGGAAGGCTCTTAAACAAGAAAAAAGGCTAAAGGATACAACCCTAGCGAAAACACACTACTCTCAAGGATTCAAAAGGAAATTTCAGGATGATAAACAAGAGAATGGTGGAAATCAACAAATTCATAAAATGAAGGGGGAATAATCTTTTGGGAGGAATTGCACTTGGGATTCTCAAAATGAGAACATATGTTATAATTGGAAAGATAAATCAAGGGGTACAAACAAGGACCTTGAGGCAGTTGTTTCAAACATTGATGTGAAAATTATGATAGGGATTGTCCACAATGCATGAACTATAGAGAGGGAAAATCCTCTACGACACCACACCATATTACTGTAGTTGTTGATCATAGACATGAAGACAACTAGATTGTTCATTTTCAATTTAGAAGTTCACGATTCAGGGTTAGTGTTGAGGGAGCCCACTTGTCTTGTTGACCATAATGTTATTTGAGTATGCGAGAGAGATGTATTGTAGTACTAGGTCCAATGGGACCAATTTTTGGTATTACCACTTAGAGGGCAATGCAAAAGATCTACATGGATCCTTTTTCTTATGTCTTTTGGATATTTTATGCGTGACTTCATCTTATTAGACATTTGGGTGTATTGTGTGATTGATTAGACATCAAATGGATATCTCTTCCTAATGGGGAGGGATGTCACAACCCATCCTTTGATGTTCCTGATATTTTGCTTAGTTGGCAACTTTGAAGACTTTTGACTTAGTCAAACTCTATTTACGGATACTGATTAAGAGAAATATTTAAATTAACTGCATTAATTTTGTATTTTAATGTCAATTAGATGATGCATTGATGACTAGGTTAAAGATGCTTTTAAATTTTGTGGAAATTATATGATGCCTTAATTAATGTTTATGAATCATGATGTTAATGATAATGTTGTTACGTTATCTCATTATAGGAACATAGTAGTAATGATTAATTTGGATTAGTTAAAGTGTTTTATCGATTAATTATTATAGTGTTAATGTGCAGATATTGACTCATCTTATGTGTTGAGTGCTTGAGTGGTTGTAGGAATGATGAGATGAGGGGGTGGTTTAGGTAGAGGAGGACAACTTCTTGGAAGGGGATGGTCTGATCATTTGGTGGCCTACACACCACCTAGGAAACTCTAACTGGTTGACTTAGTTATGAATTTTTTGTTTTATTTCTACCTTACTCTTTCTTGTAATGATAAATATGAAATGACAAGAATGGAATAAAATTAGTGGAAATGAAACTTATAGTTTATTGTAGGATCAAATGCTAAAAGAAAATTTTACATGATTGTATGAAATATTGTACTTGTAAACATGATAGGATGTTATAATTGGATGAGGTTACCATAAAATATTTATTAAATTCACACTAGGAAACAAGAATTTCTAAATTTGTTATTAAATATTATACAAGTTGAAGTGTGGAATTCGTTAGCAATGATAGGTAATGAAAAGTGTGGAAACTAATTTTGTGTACTCATCTCCTTTAACTTTAGCGCATTAAGTTAGAAGATCGATTTTTGATGCTCGATTAAAAAGTTAGGGAAATTGCAGATTAGGTCAATTACAAACAATAGGGTAGTTAAAGGAGCCTTGACAACATTCTTGGGGAATATTGCTAGGAGTTGGAGAATTGAAGAAGAAATAGGGAACAGATAGGAAGGGAAATGAACTTGCAGTTGGTGTATACTATCTAACATTGCTAGGTTCTTGTTCTCACATTTTTGCATTTTATTCTTATGCTTTATATTTGAGACTACAATTGAATGTAAGAAAAAATCTTAATAAGCTTGGTTAAAGTTTAGCTTAATGAATTGTATTGCATTGACCCTGTGTGTTTGAGCACTTTTGTAATGCATTGGCCTGTGTATTAAAATAATGTCAAACTTGTAATTTTTGCATTGGCTTGTGTGTTAAACAATGTCATACTTGTAATGGTTGCATGCTTGAATCATTTTGTGGCATGCACATATAAATAATTCGCACTCTTGGATTCTTGCAACATGTATGCATATTTATCACTTTCTCTGAGGAATCATTTTTTAGTGGATGAAAAAGGAAGTGCCTCAAGTGAACCGTAAAATGTATATGAGTTCCTAAAGCTAGAAATGATTGGGTTTTGAAATTAAAATGCTACACTTACCATGCCTTTAGCAAATCATGTTAAGTTCATTTAATCATCACTTATGTCAATCAATCCTTGAATGTTTCACTACCACTGCTACTCAAATTGGTATTGTGTTGTTTGGATGTTATTTAGACATGATTATAGAGCCTTGCCATTTTAAAACATGTTGTGTCAACACTCCCTCATACAATAAACTACACCAGCGGTTAGGTGGAATTTCCTAGCCACATTGGTACTTTGAGGATTAGTTACTCTCTCTAGTTAGACCAATGGTATTGTGACCATTGATCTTAGAACTAATCCAACTAATGTGCTAAATATTTTGCTTTCAATAGCTAAACATTCTTCTAAGTATGAATGATGTATAGATGAATATGTACCGTAGCGATAGCTCTGGCCTAACTAACCAACTACCTTGATTTGGATAATTTCTTACCTTAAATTAAACAATTAGTTTGAGAAGAATGAATGTACCCAATTGAATAAATAGTTATAGTTACATGGTAGGCACTAAGAGGTTATGTTTCCTTCTTTGTTGCAAGACAAATACTCAATGTATTGTATGTAATAATCTGTTTGTCTTGCATTAGAAGTCTTCCTTGAAAGGTTAATTGGCATAATCAAATCGTGTCCATTAGAATGGATGACACAAAATTAGAAAAATGGTAAAATATTTTTGTCAACATATGAATGAACCTCTGTCTATTGAGCATAAAAGGGGTGTATTTTATTAAGTTTTCATTGTTAGTCCCTGCCTTATTATAAGGAAAGGAACTAATATTTTTGTTTCACCCCCCAATTATTTCTTCATTTAATAAGCAAGATCATATTTTAAAGTTTTTGTGCTATGTATTTTTAAAATCACTTAGCAAACTAAAATTCTTTTTTTTATTGGTTAAATGCTATTTTCCTGGGTATAAATCCTATTTTTTTCAATAAGAAATTTCTAAAAAAATAGAAAGATAAGAATGTAATCAATATTCCTGTCTCAATCTCTATAATAGTTTTTGCCATGTGTCAAACACTCACAAATCCAATTAATAACAAAATCTACATCAAATTTTTAGAAATCTTTAGAAAATTCTTACATTTGGTAATAAATTTAAACAACTTTTTAAAAATATATGCCCATTGCACTTTACACCTTACTCGCTGCATGCTCAATTCATTGCTGCTTTGTGATTCTGTTAAATACTTAGCAATGTAGTGCAAGAAGCAAGTGCTCTAGGTGCTTGGTGAAGCAAAAAAAATTGATCAGGAGAATTTCTCTCCATTAGTTTTTCTAGTTAGCAAGCTCCCCGTGTAACTTTGGGATGTCATGGCACAACATACCCAGATCATTGTCTCTAAAGTTGGTTAGATTTGGAGTAGATGCCCTCAGGTAGCCTACTTCAATCCTAGACTTTCTATTCCTATTGGAAGATTTTACGAGGAGATTGTGAAGAATGTAGCAAAGATTTCAACTTTAAAACACCATGTGGGTTTTAGGGAAGATGCTATAAGAATCACTGTGAAAGCTATAGAGTCTTACTAGATTTTGGTCTTAAATCTTGTGTAATTTTCATTGCAGCAAATGTTATTAAACAAAAATATTTAAGAACTCAAATAAAATGTAAAAGCCCAAGCCCTGGCTTCTGCAATATATTATCAAATGGTTTTGACCGATAATATAAATGATGACAAACCTTCAACCACCTACAAGGGGAAATTACTTCCACACTATTAACTTTATTTTGGAAAGCTTAAAATAAAAATTGCAATTAGTGAAATCTTGAGTTATAAGAAAAGAATGAAAGTTGCACAGGAAAAGAAAACTAATTATTTTTTACACACATTTTTTTAATATGTCTTCGTAAGAAAATTTGATGTATCTATTTCTCTCCATTGCCCTTTTGATGTTAGACTCTAGAAAATTATACTAGGAAGAATTGAATTTCTTTAAAAACTACAACGCTTCCAGATACAAGAATACGTGGCTTTTAAAATAATTATTAAAGTAATGATTAATGAAAAGAAATTAAGGTAATGACTAATGAAAAGAAATTAATTTGTACAATTTGAGTTGGCCTAGAATATTTAGATTCTAATTAATAATATATTTATTAAAATTTAATAATAATAAAAAACTTATTATTTTATTTATTTTTTAAAAAATTAAATGTTATAGTAGAAGATTTCTTTTTTCAAATCAAATATTCTAATACTAACAAATTTAATATTAAAATTTAATATTTAACATGTTAATGTTAAATTTATATATTTGACAAAAATTTAGTGTTTCTAATGACTATTTTATATTTTTACATATATTTTTTATATTTCTAAATAATATTTTACAAAAGTCATATTAAAATAATCTTAAAGTAGATAATTTTTTATTAAAATATTTTTCTTTTATTGTCACAATCATATAAGAAATTGGAAAATAATTGAATTTGATATTTTACATATTTATTTTAATATTTTATAGTGACATTTTTGTATGTTATGCTTCACTTCTTGATACACGACCAAAATAATTGGAGTTTGAAATGTTTGCATCATCTTTTTGAACCACAAGTTTCAATATCAAGTACCAAAACTTTCAACTTTTATTCTATTCTTCAATCTTTGTTCCATCATTTGTGAAAAGCATCTTTAAAATACAAATATAGTAAATAGTCAATCAAAATTATATCTAATCAAAATTATATATGTTTATATTTAAGTAGAATGAAGATATGTCAAAAAATGGTAAAATATCATTTCACTTTTTATTCTACTAAACTCACATATCTATCTTTTGGATAACCAAAACCTCACACTACTAAAGACATTTTATAAATTCTTTGGGAACAATTATAAAGTACTTAAAATATATACACACTCTAAAGTAATTAGTGAAACCTAACCCCCACAATGACCCAAAAGGTGGGGACTTCGGCTCCCAAAGAGCTTTTGTTATAATTGTTTTGGTATCTAGATCTATTGTGTCAAGCATAAAATTGATTTAATTACATTGTATCTTTGCACCATAAATGGTATATAGGAAATGTAATCCTTCTGAATTAGTCAATCATATTTTATTGTAGTGTGACACATTACACTTAACCACTCTTTGGAAAAGACCATTGATTTATATTTATTTTTATATATACATATGTTGCAGCTTTCTTAATTATTTGGAAAATGCTTTACTATTACATTAATAAACAAAGAATAAGCTAAATCATAGCATTATGGGAAATACTTCATTGTATTAATAAAGATCTATATGTTGCATTGGTTTGGTTGGATAGATGTTCCATTGTCTTATTGATGAACATAGTACATACTACCTCATCTTGGTACCAATGAACAAATATGTTGCAGTAGTTATTTGAATAGACGCTTTAAAGTTTTCATTAAGAAATTGAACATATACTGCATAACATTAACTTTGATTTAGGTTTCTCACTTTAATATTTTATTTATCAACATGGATGTAAGCCATTATTGACTAATGGACTAGAAGTATGCTTCTACCATTTTATTTTCTTTCATGTGCTTCCATATGATAAAATCATATAAGAGTGATGTGAATCCCTTGTTCATCATTGTTCATGAATATTGTTTTGTATAAGAACTTTTGATGAAAGCTTAAAGAATTGAGTTCAAGGAAACAATAGGTGCGTTATGGATTTTTATTTGGTTTCTCGTGTGTGTGTGTTATGTTACCTTATGGGATGGGTGCCAAAAGTGGATAGTCAGGGAGGGATAGAAATGGATACATTGTTTTTGTTTCTCTATTAGTAATTTTGGTTAGCGAAAGCCATTAATGCATATGTGCATATATACTTGTGTATTTAGGATTTGCAGATGGACACTGAGGTCCGAGGGCATTTCTTATTTTCATGTATATATTTTCTCTTTCATGGTATGGTATTTGTATGATGTACTTGTTGTTCCATGTTTGATGTGTGGGTCAATATTTTCTATGATGCTCATTAGTGTACAATATTTCAAAATTATGTATAATGTATTACTATGTTGGAATGAAATTCAATGTGTAGATTAGCATATTGATTGTATTTTATTAATGACGTACTCATATGATGACATGTGCTCAACAGTTTGGATGACACATGGCTTATGAAATGTAATTAAATAGGTATATTTTCATTCGACATGTAGGTCAAAATCTAGTGTAATTTATTTAATTATTGAAAGTAATTATTGAAGCAATTACATGTAGTCGACCATTGACTTGACTTGAATTTTTTTACATTTTATGCTCATTGATGATGTGGTAATATCTAGTAGGATTGGGATCTTACATATATTAAAGCAATGGTTTGTCCTAATTTTCTTCTATAGGTCCAAGTGTAATTTGACAAGGGTACTCTATAATTACCTTTCTATTTGTAGAGTCTTCTAGAGCATCGAGCTCATTTACATTATAGTATTGTATGTCTGCTAACTTCCCCTTCCAATAAAAGCACATCTCCTCCTCAAAGACATGCATGGCCATAATCATATTGCTTGTACCAAACACATTTATTACAATTTACATGATTCTTCTTGACACTAAGGAGATGAATGGTCATAACAAACATGTGTGTTTTTCTGTGACCATGGACTCTTAAGTGACTAAATAAAACTCTTTGATCATATCTTTTTTGACGAATAGACCTTTTCCATTAATTTAAAACTTTAAAGATAAATATTAACAAAAAAGTGGTCGGGGGATACAAGATCACCCCACGAGTTCAAATGGCCCAAGGCCGGAGATCAACTATTCATCAAAAAACATATATAAATAGAATTAAAAACTTCAAGAGTAGTGTTAGCTGAAGAAGTGTCTTTGTCATCAAAACCCTAGAAGTCCTTGGGGTCACTGGTTGGCTCAAGGGGAGCCCAACCATCAGCAATTACAACATCTGTGTTATTATCTTTATTTGCCTCAGCCCTAGGAGGAGAAATGGCTAAATCCTACCAAGGGAATGCCCACTTAAGGTCACGGTAAGCAATTGGCAAACCCCCATCAGTGGCAGCAGGGGAGCCACCAAGGATCAACTCGAGCCTACCCTCTAAGGAGGCGAGACCGAGTGATGACAGTTACCAAAGCCACTATTGGGAGAGCAGTAATAGGGCTATGACCTAGGGGTCTGCAAGCGATGAGCAAAATTGCTCTAGCCTCTTTGGTGACCACGAGGAGGAGTACAGTCACCGAAAAAAACATCTAGCAGTACTTGGGCAACTGTAGAAGGGGCATTTCTCCAATGAGCAAGTAGCTCCTATAGGTGAGCCACTTCCAGCGTGTCTTTTTTAGTTTGTACTTGGATCTACATAATGACATTATTACATATATGTCTTTTAGAGTACATTGCAACATAAATATCAAGAAATTTGTGATAGAATAAAACAACATTATGATCTTTCCAGATTGTGAATAATATCTCCATTCTAAAAGCATGCCAAATCTGGGCATATCTAAAAGGGAGTTTGGGAGCATCACCTAGAACCACCATATGCCAAGTGAAGGCCTTTGGATGAAAAGGCTTGAAGAAATAAAAAATCCAGAGCCAATAATTCTAAGCTCTTTTGCAAAACCAAAGAATATGTTGAAAGCTTTCAGTTTGGCCACAAAAAGGGCATCTAGGATCAGGAACCCCCAGATGTCAGAGTCAAGGACCCAAGGCAAGCCCTAGAAAAGGAGACACTAGGTGAAGTGAGCAATCTTTGGCTCAGTGATAGCAAGCCAGACCGTGGAAAATCTAAGACTCAAAGTCTTATGTGAGGAATGCAAATGCCAATGCTAATTGAGCTTATCAACCATCGAAAGATGGGGCACTAACCACCGATACCATAGTCTGGGTTTGTAACTAGTCATTGGAGTGGTAGGGTATCACTTCCAATCTTTCCACTAGGGACAGGCTGAGTGGATTCCAAGCTTGTATAACAAATTAGGAGGAATTGCAAAAACTAGAAGATCAATTGTCTGTCGATCTAGATGGATAAGCCGATACTACACCTACAAGTCCTCCCATGAGTGAAGGCTCATTGTAATCCTAGAGAATAAATCTTTGGGTGTCTTGATACCCTTACAAAATAAACACAAAGCACTGGCTCCTTGAATCTTGGCTAAAGGCACCCCTTGAGTAGAAAACAAGGGCGACCACCAAAGGTTTTGTTGATTCATCAAGAGACCATCTCTGAATCCATTATCAACCCAGCGAAGCCAAGGCTTAATGGCTTCCCAGGATTTTCAAATGCTCTTAGCAACAAAGGTGCCCTAAATTTGAATAGGTTCATAACTCATAAGAAGGGTTTGAAAACCAATCCCTTCCCAAGCTGGGAAATTGACCAAAAAGCCTAAAGAAATGCAATGACATAACAAAATTTTCTAAGCCTCATCGCTAGTGAGAGCCCGTATGACCCATTTAGCACAAATGGCTATCCCCTATTTGCGAGTTGAGAGTAAGCCAAGACCACTAGAATCCTTAGGTAGACAATAGAAATCCCAGGCCACTCTATGAAAGCCATGATGCACAACATCAGAGGTCTAGAGAAAGTCCCTAAGAAGACATTCAAGCTTAAGGTACAAGGCTTTGGAGGGAGCTCAATAGGAGGAATAATAAACATGAGTAGCAACAAGCACTTTGGAGCATAGGAATTTTCCCACAAGAGAAAGGGGCTTAGTGATCCAATACTCTGGAACTTCTTCTCAATTCTAGCAAGTACAACATTCCATAACTCCACAGGAGATGCTTGAAAAACAAAGGGAATGCCCAAGAATTTGAAGATTTCACCATTTTGGACCCAGTTCTAACCATATTGTTGCCACCAATGAGGGCCTGATAGAAAAGATTGTTAGTAGCAAAGGGTCTTGTGCCATTGGATAGCCGACTCTGAAGCAAGAAAAAAAATATCTAAACATTGCAAGGCATTGGTAATATTCTCCTCATCCTCAATCAACATGAAGAAAAAATCATCTACAAAATGGCCATAAACCAGCTGGTTGGTTGACTCTGGTAAAGAAATGCCACGCACCATCCCTCGAGAGATGGCATTGGCCAACAGATAACCAAAGCCATCAGCTGCCAAAACATAGAGAGAAGGTGCAAGAGGACAACCTTGATGGATAGATATGAAGAGCCCAAAAGCTTCAGACTAGTGACCATTAATGGTGATACAAGTAGAAGAATCCCCAAATAGCATCTACACTAATTGAGAAAAAATTGGGCCAAAACCTAGAGCTTGAAGCATAGCAAGGATAAAGGGCCATTCCATATGGTTATATGCTTTAGCAAAGTCAATCTTTAGGAAAAGGGCCTGCTATTTGGATTGTCTGACCCATTCCATTCCTTCCCAGACAATAATTATGTTGTCCAAGATATAGCGGGACTCAATGAAGCCAGTTTGTTTAGGTTGAACAATTTGAGGGAGCAAATGCCAAATTTTAACAGAGGGCTTTGGCAATGATCTTGTAGGAGACATTCAACAAAGAGATGGGCCTCCAATTGCAAATTACTTTAGCATCTCTAGCCTTAGGTGTGAATTTAATATTCCCTTTGTTGATAATGTTGCCTAATGTTTTATAATTGTAAGCTTTAAGATAAACTTGAAGCAAGTCAGGGCCAATGTCATCCCAAAGCGACTTGTAAAACTCACAAGGGAAGCCATCACATCCAGGGGCTTTCTCATTAGCCATGCATAAGATAGCTTCCTTCAAGTCTGCAAGAGTAAGCTTTTATTCACAAATGGCATATTCCTCTGGAGCAAGCCTATTGGGAGTAACATTAAGGTAGGCTTGCAACACTTGATCATGCGCAATAGACAGCCCCTAAACTATAAATACCTGCTCATAATGATGCACAAAAACTTGGAGAATATGACGTAGGTCGGTGAGGACCTAGTAATCTTCTTAGATGCACTTAATACCCACAGCAGAATGACGAGCCCTCAAAGCACTAAAAAATTCCTTGGAAGCCTGATCACCAACCTCCAACAAATGGAGATTGGCTTTAATTTGAGCTCCCCTAGCAGCATAACTATCTAAAACTTCTAGTGCTAAAGGTTGGCGAGTTGAACCTAGAGATCTGTATCAAATGGATTCATTGCAAGAGCCTCAGAAGCAGTATGCAGATCGAGAGTAGTGGCTTCATAAGATTGCCTATGGTACATAGCTAGCTATCTGTCGTAAATGTGAAGAAATATCACAATACAAAGGATGGCATCATTCCACCATTTAATCCATCCAAGGTGATTGTAAGGTCGAGGCTCAAAGTTCCAGACATGTAGGATGTGAACAATAATTGGTGGATGGGACAACAAAGAAGTGTTGAGATAAAACTAGGTTTTATTCGGGTGAGGTTGAGTTGTCTGCTAGGTGATGGAAAAGAGAATGAGGGAGTGATCTAAAAATATCACATTAGGTAGAGGAATGACAAGCAAGGCATGCTTTTGAGAAAAAGAGAAAAAGGACTACGTAGAAATCATAGCCTTGTCAAGTCTTTTAAAGACTCTATTAGATACAGCTCAAAAATTGGACCAAATGTGCTAAATCCCATCAGGGTGGCAACAAGAAGCATTAGGATAAAAAAGACCTAAATTATTCCACATGTAAAACTAGGCCTCCTATTCACTAGTTGCCCATCTAAATGGGAAGGCCATCCTTGTCAGAGACCAGCTCAACCATATTAAAGTCCCCATAGAAAACCCATGTCGCAAGTGGCAAATGATTTGCCAACCAATGCCACATGTGTGAATGCTCAACAACATCATTAGGAGCATAAATGTTAACAATGCCAAAAAAATGATTCTGAAAACATAGCAAAATCCAAACCACCCTATGCAAAGGGTCAAAACCATGCAAAATAATATAATATATTAAATGAGAGGAGACCAAAGTAACAACACCACCTCGACCAACTTCATGCTGAGAAGAAAAAGTGGTACTATCTGGCCAAATAAAACAACAAGCTAAGGTAAGAAGAAACCCAACAACTTTAACTTCTTAGAGGTAAAGCACATCTAGATCAAACCAACATTTGGTATCATGCACAAAATATTTTCTAGGGAGGTCTATCATCCCCTGCACATTCCATGACATGCAATTCATGGTAACCTAGCTTACATGTCATCCTTGTCCCCAAGAGAGGAGAAACTGTTATGCAAAAAAGGAGGCTCAAAAGAGGGGTCATCAATAGTCGTGACCCTTTGAAGCTTCTCCCCATTATTAAAAAATTGATCGCGGCCATCTAGACTCTGAGATCGGTGTAGCTTTTTCTAGGTAATCATTGATGCCGCTTGAGGCGCTCGAGTCAAAAGAGGATGCGGATTCAGGGTATGAACAACCATTGTCCCGTAGCCTCTAAGGTTTGAAACAGGAGGTAGAGGGAGCAAAGGAACTAGGGCTTCATGGGGAATCTGGCTTGAGCTAGATTTACCATGATCCATAGGCACTAAGTTCACCTTAGCCATAGCTAAACCTTTCCATTTTTTCACCATAATAGTCTATTCATCTTTCTTGGCAGCTGGAGTGGGCTTAGTTTCTGAAGCAGAGGGGCAATTATAGTCCAACAAGGGACAATCTCTAATCTTATGCTCAGTTGACTGGTAGCGGTAGCAGGTATTCGAAAGGTTAAGGTAAAGCACCTTCTGAGTAAAGGTGGTACCACCTAGCTGGATGTCCACTGTATCTTTGAGGTTCCTAGAAAGGTCGACCTCAACACAAACCCTATGTTGGGGACGAGCATTGAAAAACTTGTCTGGTTCAAGGAAAACAACCTTGCCAACAGTTTGTGCTATAGTAGGTAAAATAGACTAGCAAGGAATGGGAAGCCCAGGGAACTCCACCCAAATAGGTACCTTAAGTTTTTTATCATTGGAGATAGAGAAATCTTGCGACCAACATTGAAAAACTAGGAGGGAGGACCTTACAGTCCAAGGGCCTCGCACAAAAACATGTTTGGCTTGGCTTGCATTGCAAAAGCAAAAAGGAATAAAGCCTTTGGTAAGGATTTGAATGCCTTCAAGGCGAACACCCTAAGGTGTCCAAAGCTTGTAAACCCATTCCTGTAGCATCCTTTCAGAAGGAGTACGACTCACAAAATACCCAATAAGGGTTTCTTGTTCTAACTAGGTGTATGCACTATCAAACTCCTTAGCATTCAAAATAATTTCAAGACACAAATTACCTCATGGAATACTTTGGGAACAAACTTGCGTGCGCGTTTAGTTGGCAGAGCCATTAACTCTAGTAGCAATAGCAACTCCAGCACCAACATCAACTACTGGGCTAGAGAAAGCCGGACTCATTATAAATGAAAATATTCACACAATAATATGACAAATAGTTGAAACCAACAAGGACTCAGATGGAGGTTGTACAAACCCTAACAGAGCTCATTTCCTATTGATCATATCTTGTCTCTACAATTCTTACAATATAATGATTTTAATTTGTGTGTAATCTATTTATTTTGTTTTAAACATTAGTTGACCTAAACATTTTTGAGGTGTAATCAATATTTTGATGAATGACAATATAAAAGACATTTATTTATTGAAAAACAAATTAATTTTTTTGGTTCCTATTTTAAGTGACTATAAAAGTACCCTCACACTCCATGTCAAAAGATCTATTCTATCATCATGCCATTTGTCCTTATTTACTGAAAGTTTTGTAAACACAAGTTTGATATTTTGGGTATTAGATGATATTTTCAAATATTCCTACCAAACAAGCGTAAGGAGTAAAGAGTCACTAAACTATGGCTATGGCCATGGTAGTATGTTGAGCAACAAGCACCTCAAGGCAATTTGCAAAGCTCGTCAGTAAGAAAGGCATTCAAATTTTGAAGAGGATTAGTGCCTGTGCATAAAAAAAGGCAATGTGAATAACTCATCTTCTTATGGTACTCAATTATTTGAGGTCTCTGGCCAAAGAGGTTTTTTGTGAGTCATGAATCCTCTATTTCATCTCTCACACCCATAATTTAGACCATGGGAGGAAACTCTACACGACTTCCCCAAGTTTCTTGTTGTCTTTGACCATGGCCAAAAGCTCTGCCAAACCATTGAGAAATTACCCCCATTTTCTTACCAAAAATTGTTAGTAGAAGGGGATTCAAAGATTTAGAGAGGAATTTTGGTTTTGGCATTCATCATGCATGCTGTGTATGGGGCGCCCCATCTTCGATAAGTGTGTTTCCCAGTAAAGTGGCAATTCTATTCTGCAAAGTTTCTTCAAGCCTATGCATGCCTAATGTTCTCACATATGCCACCTATAATCTCTTGAATTGGCAAGTTTTGGACGACAATTTTGGAATCGAGCTGGGAAACATAGTCTATCTTCATAATTTCTATGGGGGTTTGGACGAAGAATGGTTTGGTCTTGTTCATGTTGATATTGATGTCAAGGCAACTGTGGGATTCAAGGCTGTGGTGGATGCCCATAATGCTATTGCTCATCAAGACGTGGCTCAGGTAAGGGAATCTTCTATATCATTTGTTTTTAACTACATGTTTGGGTCAAATAATTTCTTTTAATTGTTGTGGGCTACTTGTTCATGAGGTCTTTGTAAACAGAAGACATGCTTACCATTACACTTGACCTTTTTCTGGAAGACTCACACATTACATTTAGTGATAGAGCACTTCCCTATGCAAATGGGAGGTTTTAGGTTACACTTCAATGATATTATATATATGGATCCTAACACGATTTTAGAGAATAAATGTATTGGGTAAGTAGAAGAAGGTTAAACTTTTTTGTTTATAGATAACAAGCTCTACAAATTATTGTTTGAAAAATTGAACCAGGACTACTAATCAAAATAACTAAACTGTTGTAGTGAGACCAACCTTATTGGCAGTGAAATCTAAGCCCATGCATTCAATTAGATTTAATATCAAATATCGATGTGACGTGAACTGAAAGCTACTAGAATTTTATCATTTGGAGAATTTGACCTCTTTCTCCCCCAACCTATAGAGTGCTAATCAATCTTATCTTTACTAAAATCTCAGTTGGCTGATTTTTGAGCCATCAAGTGTATCTCTACGATTCTCTACAATGGTAGTTGGATTCATTAATAGTTTTCTACTTCAAATGACCTTATAAGTTCAGGCTACACAATCTCATCAAATGGACTACAAGACTTTTCTTGCAAGGTGCTACTTAAATACTTTAAGGGTGTTTTTTGTACATAACTTGTCCATATGCTTCTTAAGAATGCTGATTTTCCTAGAGGATGTAAATGTACTAACATTGTTTGTAACTTTCGTGTTTTCCAAAATAACATTCTCATTGCATATGTAAATGTTATTTAAGAGGCATGTCTCCGTAGAGACATGTCTCTTTAACACTCATTAGTTATGAATAACATTTGTTTATTATGATTAAGTAAGTGATAATAACACTCCCTCTTAGCTAGGGAGGATAAACACAAGACATATATAACCTCAATGTAATATAAGAATATCTTCGATCAACATTTTGATATCACATTTGATATCATGAGTATGGCCTTTAAAATATCAACATGATATTCACCAAAACTTTGAGTAATGGTCCACAGAATATCAACACTTGATATTCACTGTATATTAAATAAGGCAATAGTCTGTAGAATATCAACAAATGATATTCACCATTTTGATATAACATTTGAGTATTGGTCTCCAAAATAACAATATATGTTAAATATTAACCATGATATTCATACTAGTCTGAGAAGTGCAAACTACACCTTAATCTTCTCCCTTTATATCATAGAAAGCATATATATACACTAGACTTGGCATTAGAATGGGTGGCGATCCTTGCAAAAATTATATCTTGTACTAACTATAACAAATTATTATGTTAGTTAAACATTTTATTATTTGCTTAAGGCGTTGATTTCTACAACTGGTGTTAGGGTTGACCTAGAGAAGGTCATGTCCCTTTAAGGGACATGCCCTTTGGTCTTGATATAAAACATAGGTGTTATTTTAGTTTGAGGACACACAATAAACATAAGTCTACTCCCTCAAGTAATAATACTTACACTAATTTATTGTAGGTATAAAACAAATTCAAATCAGAGTTAAAGGCGATAACTCCTCCTATCTTCAGAAGATTAAGAAGATCATCTTCAACAATATAAATGATATTATAGAAGTATGAGTTTTAAGAATGGAATTTGTAGAAACTTTACAATATATGATATTCACCAAATACTCTTTGAGTAATGGTCTTCAAAATGTTGAGATGCAAGATATTCACCAAGTAGTGTGAGTAATGGTCTCCTGAACATTAAGTTGCATGATATTCACCAAGCACTCTAAGTAATGGCCTCCAGACCATCAATTTCCATTACATTCACCATGTATTCAAAAAATGTTTATAAGGTATGTGCACACACTCTCGCATAGTGCGTACCATATAAACATCCACCATGCAAAGTATAATCTATCACAATCTGCATAGATAACATGAGGTATCCATCATTATAAAAATGTGCGTTATTGTAATATCGTCACCTTTCAATAACTTCTGCAAATACAAGTGATCATCATTTATAAGTTGTCACTTCCCCATGATGTACACAAGTGGTAGGCCTATTAAATCATGCAGTCATATGCATGATACCAAAAGTTTACATGAAGTCAAAACTCCCTTTGATTCTGATATGATGAAGATCTTCCAAGATCAACTGAAACATATCCTCTATCCGCTCCTTCAGATGGATGTGTTAGACTCCCTCTAAACATCAATCTTCTGAACTCCTCATCCAAGGTTGCCTTTGAAGATGTGTCAGACTCCCTCTGAATCAATTTCCCTTTTTCTGCAATAACATTCTCGAAGGAAAAGATCAAGGCACAGAGCTCTTATAGTACATTTAGAAATACAAATAAATATGTTAATTTAGATGTTAGTAATTTAACTCATGTCACTATCGTGTCAAAGTCTTCTATTGATGACGTGGACCCTTAATAGCCTTATGGTTTGGATGTTTGACCTATGTGTGGTCCTCTTAGCATAGGTAAACCCGTGCTCCATTTTTTTTCCCTTTTTCTTCAGTATTTCCTTCCTTCTGCGATGGGTTGTTTAGATATTATTCTCCCATTATTTGATTATATCATTGGAAACCACACTATCAACCTCGTGGCTGCTGGGTATATCCCCTCGCTATCCCTTTGTGAAGACAAAGATTTCCTTTTCTTTGGTCACTTGTATATCCTTCCATAGTGAGCTGTGTGTGATCGAGTTTTCAAATTTTCTTCCAATTAATATTTATCTTGCTGAGGTCTTCCTGTTGTCTATGCTCTACAATCGCTTCAGCCTACTACTATTTTGTTTTTGACTCCCTTGCTTGTAGTTCTTTTGGTGTCCACAGAGGCTCTGAATATCTAACATGCCTTCAATGTACGCCTCCTATTTAATATGACAACTAACATTGCTGAGGTCCTGAAATACCACGTTAGATCTTCATTTTTATTCAATCTTTATCTTTTCATATGAAAGAGAAGATATATATAACATTCACACCCACATAGGAGGAGACTCAGTTGCCATCTAATCGATAGTTTTCCAGTTATATTTTCAACTGCCACTCCAACTGCATGCAACTCTTTCCACACTGCCAACGATCCCTCTTTCTTTTTTTCTTATGTTTGACAATTCTTTATAAAGTTGCTGTGTAAGCACTCTCAAAACTTTGAAAATGGTAAAAAATTCGCTAAAATTCGTCATAAATTCCTACGGCGCTTTTTTTTGTCCATTTGCAGGAAATGATGTAATACTCAAGTTATTTTTTGGCGTTTGTTGCTGCTCAATTGTCTGGCGTCTGTTGCTCGAGTTCCGTCAGCTTAAGCTCCCTTGTCTGGCGTCTGACATTTCCGACTGACTGCATCTTCCATCTTCAACCGCGTCTTTGTTTTGCTGCGTTCATGTCTAATGGTCTGCATTTTCTCTTGTGTCGTCTGCATTTTGCTCCGGTGAAGTCGAGGGCCGATGACATTCAGCTAGTCCTTAATAATACTTTTACAATAGATACGATATATATTATTAGGTTTTAATATTTTTTTGTTTCGGTTTTAAATCTTTGATAAGGCCATTATAATGAATATGATTTGTATTATTAGATTTATATATTTTATAAAATTATAATTATGCAAACTAAAAGTTATTTTTATTACTTTTTTATCAACAATTTTTTTAATAATAAATAGCATAATAATATCTATCAGAAAAGAGTAAAAAATAGCATTATGATAATAAATAAAATCATAAACAAATAATAATAATAAATAAATTCAATATATTATTATTTCTTTGCATGAAACTTATAAACATGTAATAATAAATTGCATATTTTTTAATTTTTTTTTTAATTACACAAGTTGAATTTAATGTCGAATTTGTTTTCATTTTTTAACTCGTTGAATTTCATCTGAACTTCATAGCTGTCGAACTTGAACTCGAATTCGAACCTTGTGACTTAGGTCATGACCATCAGATATGATGAGATAGAAATCTATCAAAGAGCTATGTATATCATAGTAGATGGTGACCATCCGACCTTAATTGTTGATGTAAGAAACAAGCTGCTCAATAGCTGAAATCAACACCGTGGGCACATAAAATACCATACTGTCATCATCAATCTGGAGAACCCCTAAGTACATAGGTTCTATAAATGAGAATGAGGCTGAAAAACCATTCCCTATGATGAAAACACAACTCTCATCAATCCTCCACCAAGATCTATTCAATGGTTGATGTATGAAATCCATCCAACTCATATATAGGTTAGAATTTGGAACCATATATGGGTTGATCAAAGGATGAGCGACCGTAGTCAATTCACCACACTAATCCTGTGACCAAGATTCACCCCTAGGAACTATATTTGGATCCAAAATTATGAATTCAAGATCATCCTCTTTGTGACAATAAAAAAGAGCTCCCACATTTATCTCAAAAAGGGGATTACTGGAAGTTGAATCGACATCTACTTCAAACAAGGGGTTGTCTACAAGCTAAATATGATATGAAATTTTGGTACTTGGTCTTTTAGGAAAACTATCCAAGTCATTAATCTATTTAATGTTATCAAGCTCATTAATTACTTATTGGAAAAACTCCTGCCCCTCTTTACTCTCACGCTCCCTAGTTTGATTTGTGACCTTAACGTGATTTTTTGCTTCACGAAGAGCAATCTGTGTATCATCCAATGTCTCATGAGCATACTTAAGCTCCATGTTGAGCTCCATAATCTCATTCATAATTTGACTTAATTAATAGAAAAATCACCAAGGACTCATTAAAAAAAAAATGAAAACACATCATAGAAAAACACATACAAGATCAAACTAAAGGGTTATAATCATGAATCAACATCATTTGACACATTCGAAAGGTAAACAACTCAAATACTTGTCCTAATTTTCTAGGACAAATAGGTTAAAGGTTTAGGATTTGGACTTTAGAATTTATCTCCCCTCTCTTACCATTGAGATAATGCAATAGGGATATGCTCATCTTGACAATTCAAGGAAGTTGATACTGGTATCTACAATCTACATAAAATTTAGACATGTACAAACACAATATTCTAAGTTAAACAAATAATGGCAGGAAGTGGTGCATCATGTAGATCCCGACTAGCAGATGACTACCACTCGCTTCCTTAACCACATCAGAAATGCCATACATAAAGAAAACATACACGCACACCATACACATGCAGTATGGGGTAAGTATCCATAAGAAAACACATGATAATCTATCTAACTAATCATCATTAATAATCAAAATCACTAAATAATCATCATGCATACGTGAAGTATAGGGTACCAAGTAATCTCATCATATAATCAACTGAATGTGAATCAATATTTGATAATCTCAAAACAATACTACTAATAATCAAGCATAAAACTGGCCTAAAAGAGTTTGGCAATAATAGCAAAAATGCAAACTAGGGGCAAGCACTACATATGATTCTTTAGTTGAACCTCGATTACCTAGGTGGTGGTAAAAAATAAAGAGTAAATACAATAAGCTTTTAATGTTGATGTTGTATGAATATCTTTATGCCCATAGATGCATGTCATATTTCACCCTAGAGAATTTAATTCTAGAAATTCATAATGAATTAGAATTTACCTTTGTGAAATTTAAAATATTGTAGGCTATAATGACTCAAAATAACTAGATTGACAAGATAAACACAAGCATATTTTAAAAAATTCATTTTGAAAGTTTTTGGTCTTTTATGCATATTAATATAGCTTGGTTTGGTTCCTTAAGTGCAAAAATGACCCAAGATTAAGATTTGATAATCTAATTATCATGATTTAGCCTTGGGGATTCCTAATGATGTAAATAAACTAGTAACAAGTTGTTTACTTTTACACAAGAATATATTTGTATGATAAGCATTCTATCAGTAAAAAAAAGTGACTCCAAACGAAAAGACTTAAGTGAATAGATATAATTATGTGATCATTTTTACCTATCTTTTTTGTTTATTTGAAGATTTTTCTGATCTACAATAGTTTCTTTTATGTTAATATTTCAACTTATTTATTATATAATATTGTGTTTATTTTTATTTTTAAACTAAATTATTTTCTTTTTTTTTTTTGTTTGGATTGGTGGGCCGAATCTGATATCTGCATGCGGATCGAGTAGACTCAAACCCAAGAACTCTTGAATAAGAGGCTCACAACTTACTATAGTGTTGAAAGGTGTTCTCCCTTTTTTCATTTTTTTTTAATTTCATAATTGAATTCATGTACTCTTTTTGCCAATTTTGGAGGCTTTCAAACCTTGTTTACTAGAGAATGAGAATATCTTCAAATTTTAGATTTCTACGAGCAACATTTTCTTTGATGTTTCTTTGTGATCACTTTCTCAATTTGACCTTTAGCCAAAGACCTTTGGGCTCGTAAAGGGATTTGATTATTATTATTCAAACTCATCTCAAACATCTTTTCCATATTTAGAAAAAGTCTACCTTGGATTGAATCCATGGTCAATTTGTGGTTTTCAATAAAGATTTTAACTTCAACCATTCTTGAGTTATCTTCTTTTATAAATGCTTCATAGGATTATGGTCAAATGTTCTAGGTCATACTAGAAAGATTAGAGATAGTTTCTAGATACTCCTTTCACATATACAAGCCTTGCAAAGTCTACGTAGAACTTTATATACATCATCTTTGGTTCTAAATCTAAATAGTACACTAATTTTTTAGTCTACAACCATTATATGACAAAAAGACTTCATGCAATATCTGAATATCTTGCTTTGTATATTCTTACTTCTCTCCCTATAATGTATTGGTTGATCCATTGAAGTGTTGTAATCCATGTTGTCCTTTTGTGTTCACCTAGAAATTCTTAATTACATCTTTTGATTTTGTTTATGGGATCTTTTTGGACTTAGGCACATGATTTATCTGAGCATATTAGATATACGATACTTCTTGGCACATTATTTAAGTGTGGTTGTAAATTTTGGTTGAATCCGCTGAAACTTGGTTTTTGGTTTTACAATTTTTGTTGAATATTTGAGGAAAGATAAAATATCAACTCTTTCTAGAAGCTTCTATTGACTCACATTTACCCTTGTATATTGTTATGACCTATCCTTTGATGTTCTTTATATTTTGCTTGGTTGGTGACTTTGATGACCTTTGACTTGGTCAAACTATGTTTGTAGATATTGATTAAGAGAAATATTTAAGCTAAATCTATTACTTTTGTATTTTAATGGGAATTAGATGATGCATTAATGACCAGGTTAAAGATGCTTTTAAATTTTGTGGATATTATATGATGCCTTAATGAATGTTCATGAATCATGATATTAATGATAATGTTGCTACATCATCTCATTATATGAACATGATAGTAATTATTAATTTGGATTAGTTAAATTATTTTATCTATTAATGATTATAGCATTAATGTGTGGATACTAAGTCATCATATATTTTGAGTGTCTAAGTGGTTGTGGGAATGACAATACAAGGGTGTGGTTGAGGTAGAGGAGGCTAGCTCCTCAAAAGGACATGGTTAAATCATCTGGCAGCCCACACACCACTGAGGAAACTCTAAATGGACTTAGTTATGAATTTTGTGTTTATTTCTACCTTACTCTTTCTTGTGATGGTAATTATGAAATGATGGAGATGGGATAAAATAAGTGGAAATGAAATTTATAATTTATTGTAGAATCAAATGCTAAAAGAAATCTTTACATGATTGTATGAAATATTGTACTTGTAAACATGATAGGATGTTATAATTGGATGAGGTTACAATTAAATATTTGTTAAATTCACACTAGGCAATATGAATTTTTAAATTTAGTATTAAAAATTATACAAGTTGAAGTGTGGGATTTGTTAGCCAATGACAACTAATAAAAAGTGTGGAAACTAATTCCTTGTATTCATCTTCTTTAACTTTAGCACATTAAGTTAGAAGATCAATTTTTTATGTCCAATTTTTTTTAGGAAAACACCAAATTGGGTCAACTACAGACAACAAGGTAGTTAAAAGAGCCTTGGCAATATTCTTTGGGAATATCATTGGGTCTTGGAGAGTTGGAGAAGAAATGACAACAAGATAGGAAGGGAACCAAACTTGTAGTTGGCATTTACTATCTAGAATTACCAGGTTCCTATTCTTATATTTTTGCATTAAAGTTTTTTTCTTGATATCTGAAACTATAATTAAATTTGAGAAAATATCTTGATAGGTTGAGTTAAATTGTAGCTTAGTAAATTGCATTGTATTGACTCTACATGTTTGAGCATTTTTGTATTGTATTGGCCCATGTGTTGAAAAATGTCATATTTGTAATGGATGTGTGCTTGAACCCTTCTGTAGCATGCATATATAAACAATTCCTATGCTTGTATTCTTACAACCTGCATGCATATTCATCTCTTTCTCCAAGGGATCAATTTTTAGAGGATTAAAAGGGATATGCCTCAAGTGAATCACACAATGTATGTGAGTTCCTAAAGATTGATATGATAAGGTTCTAAAATTAAATGATACACTTATCATTCCTTTAGCAAATCATGTTGAGTTCATTTATTCATCAATGATATCGCCTAATCCTCGAATACTTCCCTACCACTACTACTTAAAATGGAATTGTGTTGTTTGGATGTTATTTAGGGATGATTATAGTGTTAGGATTAACCATAGATAGAAATAATAATTACTTGCAAATATAACTAATATCATAAAATAATAAATCACATAGAAGAGAGCATAAGACACAAATATTTAACGTGATTCACCCAATCCTTGGGCTATGTCCACCAACAACAAGATCAATATTATTATTATCCAGCAATTACAAAGCATAATCCCTTACAACTCAATACCAGTTCAAGTAGCTACAATCTCATCATACATTATGAAATCCCTGAACCTAAGACATTTTATACAAGCTTCTTGTCGCTTACAAAATAAGGGCTAGAATTTAAGTCATCCAATAGAAAAATAGTAGTTGACACCTTTTACAGTAATAAAGTCCCATGAGATCTGCAGAAGTGCATTGGGGCTCTACCCCAGGACTCCACAAGGGGTGCTATCCCTTGACCACAACTTGGGGGCGTTGCCTCTAAACCCTTGTAGTAAAATATGGGGCAAAACTATGCTAAATAAAGTGGGGAAAACTTAACCTCTAAGTCTGATTAGGCTCCACATCATGATATATAGAGCCTTGCCATTGTAGAACATGTTGTGTCAATGCTCCCTTGTAAAATAAACTACATGATAACTAAATTCTTTAAAATACGAGTGGTTAGGAGGAATTTTCCAGCTATATTGGTACTTTGGGAATTAGTTACTCTCTTTAGTTAGATAAATGGTATTGTGACCATTGATCTTAGAACTAATCCAATGAATGTACTAGAAATATTTTATTTTCAATATCTAAACATTCTTCTTAAATGAATGATGTACATATGGATATGTACCATAGTGATAGCTCTAGTGTAACTAACTAGCTACACCAATTTGAAGAATTTCTTGCCTTAAATTGAACAGTTGGTTTGAGAAGAGTGAAAGTATGCAAATGAATAAACAAGTTACAATTAATTGGTAGGTACTAAGAGGTTATGTTTCCTTCTCTTTTGCAAGAAAATAACTTCAATGTATTATATGTAATCATGCATTGATCTTACATTATAAGTCTTCCTTGAAAGGTTAATTAGCCTAATCATATCATGTCCATTAGAATGGACCACACAAAATTAGAAAAAAAACAAAATATTGATGTCAGCATATGAATGACCCTGTGACTTTTGAACATAGAAGGGATGTACTTAATTAAGTTTCCATTTGTTAAAACTATTTTGGTGTCTAGATCTATTGTGTTCAACATAAAAGTGATGTAATTACATTGTATCTCTGCATCATAAATGGTATATAGGTAATGCATTCCTTATAAATTAGTCAATCAGATTTTAATATAGCGTGACACATTACACATAACCACTTTTTGGAAAAGAACAATGATTTATATATATTTTTATATATACATATATGTTGAAGTTTTCTTAATTGTTTTGGCAAATGCTTTACTATTGCATTAATAAACAAAGGATAAGTTGAACTACAACATTATGGTAAATGCTTGATTATTATATTAATAAACATATACGTTACACTAGTCTAGCTGGATAGATGTTCCATTATCTTATTGATAAACAAAGACTACTTCATCTTGGTACTGATAAAAAAATATGCTACATTAGTTATTTGAATATATGCTTCAATTGTGTTCATTAAGGAGTAGAACATATGCTACATAACAACAATTTTGATTAATGTTGTTGACTATATTATTAATTGACAAGGATGTGAGCCAGTATTAACTAATGAACTAGACATGAGTGTGTTATGTTACCTTATGAGATGGGTGCCAAGAGTGGATAATCGGGGAGGGATGTAAATGGATACATTATTTTTTTTTAAATTTCTATCACATAGTCATTCTAAATTGAAATGGATACATTGTTTTTGTTTATTTTTATCAATAATTTTGGATTAAGTGCTTTGACCAAAGTTGCTAATGCATGTGTTAGATATTTTTGTGTATTTCATTTCCCTACTACTTCCACAAATTATGTTCTATGTGTAGGTAATATTTTGGGATTGTAGTTACTTTCACGACTGCACCAGATCCATCTGATCCTCTTGTTATGGGTTGATAGGCTTCTCTAACTAGGGTTGGGGTCTTATTCATGTCAGGAAGAACCTCAAGGAAGCTAGCCTCTTTGTGGTATGGCGGTAGAAGAACTTGGGCCACACTCCTATCTCAAACAACAAATAGACAATGTCCAATGGCTAGGGAGATAGGGACTTACAGATAGACACTAAGGTCTAAGGGCATTTCTTATTTTCATATATATGTCTTTCTCTTTCATGATATGGTATTTGAATGATGTACATATTGTTCCATGTTCAATGTGTAGGTTGACATTTTCTATGATGCTCATTAATAAATGACACTTCAAAGTTATGTATAATGTATTACTATGTTGGAATGAAGTTTGATGTGTAGATTTACTTTCTTAAATTGTATTTTATTAATGACATAGTCACGTGATGATATATGTTTGATAGTTTGGTTGACATGTGGCTTATGAAATGTAATTAATTATGTAGTTTTTCATTCAACATGTAGATCAAAATCTAGTGTAGTTTATATAATTATTGAATTGACTATTATAGTCAACCATTGACTTTACTTGACTTTTTTGCATTTAACATTCATTGATTAGGTGACAATATCTAGTAGAATTGGGATCTAACATGTGGTATAAGAGAAGTGTTAAACCTTGGGGCCTTGGGATATTGTACTAAGTGCATAATTATTTTTGGGTGCAAGTGTCGAATTGTTACCCTAACCACCATAAGTAAGACATGGGATAGGTTGAACAATGGTCCACAAAATGATAGATCTAACGAGAGGTTGAATAAGATTTTAGCCCTTTTTACCAACAAGGAGCCTTATTGCAAAAACAAGTTTGTCATATGGATACCTTGGAAAATGATGTGAAAAGTAGACATGGCAAGGATGAAGCTAGGAAGAAGGATGAGGATCACTACCTAGAGGCCCCACATAGGCAAGATGAAGAGAAGAAGAATAAAAATGAAGAAGATAAATTATCATAGGCACACAAGAAGTTGAAGGAAGATAGGAGGAATGAGGAGAAACAAAAGATGGAAGTTGACCATTGAGTTGTTGAGAATGTTACTGATAGAATTCAAATTGTAGTTGATTTAAGCAAGGCCCTCAAGAAAGGTCACTTATCCTACCTTCAATGGCAAGAAACCCAGGGAAGATGTCGAGGCATAGATAGCTACCATGGAAAAATATTTCCCTTTCTGGAATTTTATAGGAAAATCAAAGGTAGTATGAGGCACTTGTCAGCTAGTTGGTGAAGCAACAATATGGTGGGAGAATGTAATGGCTTAGAAGAAGATACATTATGGTGAGATCTCATGGGAAGAATTCTTGCATCTATTTTATAAGAGGTGATTGCCTTAGTTATTTTATGATAAGAAGGATACTGAGCTCTACAAGTTGATATAGGGAGTTAAGACAATTACTCAGTACCATGAGTAGTTCTATCACTTGATTAAATATGTATCTCAATACCAGAATGATGAATTGTTCAAGTTCCATAAGTTTTTTATGGGATTATGTCTAGAAATATACAATGAGGTAGACATGTACAAGCCAAAGAAATGGATTATTCACTTAGGAAGAACCTCAAATAGGAACAAAGGTAGAAGGATGCAATCTTGGTGAAAATACACTACTCTCAAGGATTCAAAAGGAAATTTTAGGATGATAAACAGGAGAATAGTGGACATCAATAGATTCGGAAAATGAAGGGGAAATGATCTTTTGGAAGGAATTTCACTTGGCATTCTTGAAATAAGAACATATGTTATAATTGGAAGGATAAATTAGAGGGTACAGACAAGGATCTTGAGGCAATTATTTTGAACATGGAGATGAACATTATGCTAGGGATTGTCCACAACACATGAACTATAGAGAGGGAAAATCCTCTATGACACCACATCATAAAAATGTAGTTGTTGATCATAGACATGAAGATAACTAAATTTTTCATGTTCAATTCAAAATTTCATGATTCAGGGTTGATGTCAAGGAGCTCACTTGTCTCATTGACTATAATGTTATTTGAGTATACGAAAGAGATGTATTGTAGTACAAGGTCTAGTGGGATAAATTTTTGGCATTACCACTTGGAGGAGGATGATGCACAGGATGTGCATGGACCTTTTTCTTATTTCTTTTGGATATTTTATGTGTGACTTCATCTTATTAGATATCTGGGTGTATTGTGTGATTGATTAGACGTCAAATTGATATCTCTTCCCAATGGAGAGGGATGTCACAACCCAACCTTTGATGTTCTTGATATTTTTCTTGGTTGGTGACTTTGAAGACCTTTTTCTTGGTCAAATTATATTTGTGGATATCAATTGAAAAAGATAATTATTTATGTTAAATACATTAATTTCATATTTTAATGGAATTAGACAATGCATTGATTACTAGGTTAAAGATGCTTTAAAATTTTGTGGAAATTATATGATGCCTTAATGAATATTTATGAATCACGATGTTAATGATAATGTTGTTACATTATCTCATTATATGAACATATTAGTAATGATTAATTTGGATTAGTTAAAGTGTTTTATGAATTTTTGATTATAGCCTTATTATGCGGATATTGACTTATCCTATGTGTTGAGTGTTTGAGTGGTTGTAGGAATGATAAGATGAGGAGGTGGTTGAGATAGAGGAGGCTAGCTCCTCAGAAGGGGATGGTTGAATCATCTGGTAGACTACACATGACCTAGGAAACTCTAATTGGTTGACTTAGTAATGAATTTTGTGTTATATTTATACCTTACTCTTTCTTGTAATGATAAATATGAAATGACGAGAATGAATAATATGAGTGGAAATAAAATTTATAGTATATTGTAGGATCAAATGATAAAGTGAAATTTTACATGATTGTATGAAATATTGTACTTGTAAATATCAAAGTATGTTATAATTGGATGAGGTTACAATAAAATATTTGTTAAGTTCACACTAGGAAACAAGAATTTCTAAATTTGTTATTATATATCATACAAGTTGAACTATGGGATTTGTTGGCTAATAATAGACAATGAAAAGTGTGGAAACTAATTCTTTGTACTCATCTCCTTTAGCTTTAATGCATACAGTTAGAAGATCAACTTTTGATGCTTAATTAAAAAATTAGGGAAATACCAAATTGACGTAGTGCAAGGCAAGAGAATCCCCAAAGGAGATGTCCTAGCCCCCATAAAATAATCACATAGCACAAATAATATAATAATTCAAGACCAAATACCAATTTAGAACTCTTTATTCATAAAATAATTGTTACATGCAATGTGCCCAACTATAAGGCCTTCTAGGTTATGGCCAAATAAAATAGCAATTACAATAATAGTTCTGCAAGATCCCTCAAGATCTAACTCAATTTCTAGCTAGGCTAGATCTGCAACATAACAACAATCTGATAGAAACCTCTAATATCTCAACTTGTGCTTGCAAGCCACCAAAAAACCTCCTTGTTTCTAAACCGCAGCCACTAGCTCTTCTCCAAATTCATTATCTCAGCTACTCCTCTACTGATGATAGTGAGTCCTTCAAATTATGATCCAGAATAATAATCCTCCATTTATGATTTCTACATGAACTCAAGCTCCTTATATAGCTAGCAAGCCACAAGTTGGCTAGTCAAGCATTTAATTACATTATAGGTCCACCTTGGAAAAGTAATCCAAAACTATAGAAAATATGAATAAAAATTGATACCAAGTTATATTTAGGTCCACACATGACATAATAATATTTCCCTAACTTAAAAAGATCACATTTCATCATACAAAACCGTGCAAGATGAAACACTCCACACATTTTGCAAAAACTGGCCAAAAATCGATACCCGAGGAAAATAATGATATCTCCCAACTCTTAATAAATTAGGACTTGAGATATTAACTAAAGGTAGAATTTTAGGTCCTATTTAACCTATTAAATGCAAAAAATCTGATTCATTAAGGATACATAGCTACACATCCCACAACTAGCATGCAAAAAATAGAAAATATAGCTCCAACTGCAAGGTAAAACAACTTTAACTTCAACACAATAACTCCAATCTCTATGTTCACATAAGGAAAGGTTACCCAATGTACCTTGAAAAATCCCCCAACCACACAAATCATAACTCCAAAACTTAAGCATGAATCCCCATCATACATGATTGCTGACTTCCCTAGGATGCTCCTACATCAGACACCCTAAGTGAGAAGAAAAGATGTTCTTAATGGCTAGAAGAACATTTTTCAAGGTTCAACACATAAACCCTGAACTAGTTCATCACATACATGTCCTCCACCACATCAACTTGTATATTCTTTCCTTTATTATTCTTTTGCAACTTCTTTTCTACAATTGTCATCTTCACATATATCTTTGGTGTACAACAGGTTTTCTTTCCATCATTATATCTAGCCCTTTCAAAATCCTTTAACTCAACTTGGATACCAATACTCAGGTTCCTATTGAGCTCTTCATTCCACAAAGGAATCAAGGAATTCTTCCTACCACCCTTCTCAAGCATAAACACATTCTTGACACAATCATGCACAACTCTGCAATCATACTGCCAAGGTCTACCAAGTAATATGTAACAACTACTCATGTCCACAATATCAAACAACATTTGATCCTTATATATCCCAATCTAAAATTTAACAATACATTTCTCCCTCGCTTCTAGAGCATGTTCATCTTGTAACCAACCAATCCTATAAGGACAAGGATGTCTTACCCTCTTTAAACCAAGTTTTTGAACCATCTTTTCAAAAATTAAGTTATCAATACTACCACCATTTACAATCACATTGTAGATCTTACCACCATACTTACAATAAGTCCTAAACAAATTCCTCATTTGACAAGATTATAGTGTCTTCTTTCCAAGGAAAACTATTTGAATCAACAAGTTATCCCCATCCATCTCAAGTTCATCTACAGAATCTTCATCTTCTTGCACTACAATAGTTCTACTATCACTAGCCTTAGGACATTCATAAGATCCATGTCCTTCTTCATGACATCTATAGCAAGTACTCTTAAATGCACCTTTGTTTGTTCTCTTCCTCTATTCAAAAGTTTTTAGTTCATCGGCAACTATTTCTTTATGCTTCACTAAGTGATCTTGCTTCTCCTTTCCTTTACGGTTACTGTGATGTCTTCTCTTCATCGTCTCTTCTGCTCTCAAAGTATATTAATAAGCATCCTCAACCGAAGTAATATTAAGAATACCAACCTAATCTTGAATATTCAATATCAAACCATTAATATATCTAGCCACCTTCTCCTTAGACAATTCTTTAGGTTCAAACCAAATAGTCAACTTGTAGAACTCCTCTATATAATCTTTCACAATCATATCATTCTACTTTAGATTCTACAATTTCTTAAACAACTCAAGTTCATAATCTACAAGAATGAACTTAGCCTTCAATTTAGTCACCATCAATATCCATCGATAGTAATTTTTAATTCACCTTATTCTTCTTGATCTTGCTATGATTCTTTCCACCAAGGAGCAACATGCCCTTTCAACTTAGTTAGTGTCAACCTCACCCTAAGTGGATCTTCAATATCCTCTAACTCAAAGTAGTCTTCCAATTATCCAATCCAATAAATTAGGTCTTCAGGATTCAAATTACCTAAGAAATTAGAAACTTCCATCTTATGCTTCAATTTCAACTAAGATCCAGGCCTAACAAATTGACTAGCCCTATTTCCCATAGGTGTGTCCAAACAATCAGTTCTACCCTCACCACTTGATCCAACAACTTCAAAGTATTCAACAACTTTCTCATAACTATCTTTAGTACCCATATGTCAAGGTAAACCACATATATGACTTACGATCTCAACAATCATATCACTCTTCATCAGTGCCATCTCAGATCTAAAACTAGCTTAACCTCCTCCATTTTAGATCTAAAATCTTTTTTAACCTTCTTTGCAATCCTTTCTTCCACAACATCACTAAGATTTTCAATCACCCTAGGGTCCAATATTCTTGGAGGTCTCTTCTAAGATCTTCACAAACCCTCTACAATAATCAACTAGATCATACCTTCACTCTGATAATCTTCACCCTAGGTCCTAGTGAAAACTACCTCAACTTCGGTGATCTATCTACACACTTAGGAAAAACATTCGCTCTAATAACACCCAACATAGTGCAAGGTAGGAGAATCCCCAAAGGAGATTTCCTATCCCCCAACAAATAACCACACAGTGGAAATAATACAACAATGCAAGATTTGATACCAATTCACAACTCTTTATTCATAAGATATCTGTTATATGCAATGTACTACACTGTAAGGCATTCTAGGTTACAAAAAAATATAATAGCAATTACAATAACAATTCTACAAGATCCCTCAAGATCCAACTCAATTCCTAGCTAGCCCGAATTTGTAACATAACAACAATATGTTGGTCTCAAAATTGGTCTTGATAGAAATTTACTAAGTTCATGCCAAGTTGCAATGAGTGCCGAGTGACTCATGTGCTAAGTAAATAGTAAGTGAAAAACAAATAGACAGAGCCAAGAAAGTTTGAAGTGCTGAGTGAATAGTTAATGCCGAGAAAATTCAAGTGTCGAGCCAAACATAATTATAATATGTGCCAAGCACTAGTATCAACAACTGTCGAGTAACACAGAATTGGCCTAGTTATTTATGATGGCACAAACAACTATGTAAACCATTTTTGAGCTAACATATGGATAGATCTTGAAGCTTTGAAGATAAGATAGAATCTATTTGATTCCATATGCGATCAACATGTAACCAATTAGAAAAATGGAAGGAATTGAGCGAGAAATTTGGATGAATCTCAATCGTAGATTCATACCTAACCCTGAGCCACCAAAGTCTTTTTAAAGGGAGACAAGACCCCATAATTTAGTATGAATGCATGGGAAGAGGTAATGCTAGCAAAGATTTGATAGCAGTGAAAGGGGTGAATTGATCAACATACATTCAAGGTGACTTAGAAGAAGGACAAAATTGCAGAATCAGTGAGCAGAACAAAGGATCAAGGTTTAAAAAAATTTATATCAAATCAGAGAGGATAGAGATGAACTGAATTGGGATATGAAATCAATAATATCAGATTATAAGTGTATTAGATCAAACATTCTACTGTACTTTCTAACAATTGTATCATCAGAATGAAATCCTTTGTATTAAGGTTCATTTAACAATCATTGAGAAATCCTTTAACAGGGTGACATTCCAAGTGAGTGTTCTAAAGTCCTTTAGCCAGGCACACTTTTAATAGGGTGTTAAAATCCTTTAATAGGGTAGGATCTAAAAATCCTTTGTAAGCCTTTAACAGGGTAGATCATGAGAATGGTCAAATCATGTAACCTTAATAGGTGAACTTTATTGTTGCAGTAGTGAAGAATTGTGGGTATCATCCCCACCCTAGTTTTACCTTCTCATTGGAGAGTTTCT